>CM066037.1:411580196-411942590 GCA_033557465.1 Ichthyophis bannanicus
AGGCATTGATAAGGCAGGCAAAGGGAGAATTTGAGAAGAAGCTTGCTGCGGAAGCAAAAATGCGAAGTAAAGACCTTTTCAAGTACATTCGTAGCAGAATACCTGTGAGAGAGTCAGTTGGTCCATTAGATGATAAAGGGGTTAAAGGAGCACTAAGAGGCGACAAGGCGATAGCGGAGAGATTGAATGAATTCTTTGCTTCAGTCTTTACTGAGGAAGATGTAGGGATGTTACCCATGACTGAAGTGGTATTTAAAGGTGCGGAAGAATTGAAGGAAATATCGATACATCGGGAAGATGTATTACAACTATTAGATAAACTGAAGAGTAGCAAATCACCTGGGCCGGATGGTATACATCCAAGGGTGTTGAAAGAACTGAAATACGAGATTGCAGACCTGCTATTAGTAATCTGTGAACTATCATTAAAATCATCTCTAATACCTGAAGATTGGAGGATCGCCAATGTAACACCAATTTTTAAAAAGGGTTCCAGGGGTGATCCGGGAAACTACAGACCGGTGAGCCTGACATCAGTAACGGGAAAAATGGTAGAAACCGTCATAAAGAATAAAATTACTCAGCATGTAGATAGTCATGACCTAATGGGAGACAGCCAACATGGCTTTAGACAAGGAAGATCTTGTCTTACTAATCTGTTATGTTTTTTTGAAGGAGTGAATAATCAGGTGGACAAAGGTGAGTCGGTTGATATTGTGTATCTGCTTTCAGAAAGCCTTTGACAAGGTCCCTCATCAGAGACTTTTGGCAAAACTAAAGAGTCATGGGATAGGAGGCAGTGTACTATTGTGGATCAGGGACTGGTTAAAAGATAGAAAGCAGAGGGTAGGGCTAAATGGCCAATTTTCCCAATGGAGAAAGGTGAATAGTGGTGTACCCCAGGGATCTGTGCTGGGTCCGCTGCTTTTTGGCATATTCATAAATGATCTGGAAAGTGGAATAACGAGTGAGGTTATCAAATTTTCAGATGACACAAAACTATTTAAAGTTGTTAAAACCCAAGAGGATTGTGGAAAATTGCAAGAGGATCTTGATAAATTGGAAGACTGGGCATCAAAATGGCAGATGAAATTTAATGTGGACAAGTGCAAGGTTATGCACCTAGGGAAGAACAACCCAAACTATGGTTACACGATGCAAGGTTCCACATTAGGAACCACCACACAGGAAAAAGATTTAGGCGTCATTGTGGATACCATGTTAAAACCCTCGGCCCAGTGTGCAGCAGCAGCCAAGAGAGCAAATAGAATGCTAGGTATGATAAGGAAAGGAATGGAAAATAAAACAAAAGATATTATAATGCCTCTATATCGTTCCATGGTGAGACCACACCTTGAATATTGTGTGCAATTCTGGTCGCCGTATCTTAAAAAGGATATAGCGATTTTAGAAAAGGTTCAGAGAAGAGCCACCAAAATGGTAACGTGGATGGAAGGATACTCCTATGAAGAAAGGCTAAAAAGGTTGGGGCTCTTTAACCTGGAAAAGAGACGGCTGAGGGGAGATATGATAGAAGTCTATAAATCAATGAACGGAGTGGAACGGGTAAACGTAGATCGATTGTTTACCTTATCAGAATATAGAAAGACTAGGGGACATGCAATGAAGCTACAGGGTAAACTATTTAAGACTAATAAAAGAAAATATTTTTTCACTCAATGTGTAATCACACTCTGGAATTTGTTACCGTAGGATGTAGTAAAGGCTGTTAGTGTAGCTGGGTTTAAAATAGGTTTGGACCAGTTCCTGGAGGAAAGGTCCATAAACCATTATTAAGAAGGGACCTAGGATATCAATGCTTGAACCAATACAAGCATTGTGGAACCTGTGTCCCTTGGGGAAACTGCTAGGTACGTATGACCTAGATTGGCCACT
Source organism: Ichthyophis bannanicus (assembly GCA_033557465.1). Classification (NCBI taxonomy): domain Eukaryota; kingdom Metazoa; phylum Chordata; class Amphibia; order Gymnophiona; family Ichthyophiidae; genus Ichthyophis; species Ichthyophis bannanicus. The sequence continues at coordinate 411,582,093 of CM066037.1, forward strand.
GTTGGAAACAGAATACTGGGCTTGATGGACCTTGGTCTGACCCAGTATGGTATATCTTATGTTCTTATGTTCTTATAAGGTCCATCAAGCCCAGTATCCTGTTTCCAACAGTGGCTGATCTAGGTCATACGTACTGTCACCACTTGCGCCCCTACTGGTGTAGTAGAGTAAGGGCGTCGCGGGGACATTTAATTTGTATCAGAGAGTATTCAAGCTGAAGGACCAAAAGGATTGTGGTCCTTGTAGTATAGAGCTCCCTGAATTAACACCGGACATACTTGAATTTCTGCTCTGATCTTGCCGGGGCACATTGGTGAGATGGCGGGGACCAAACCTACGCGCCTGGAATTTGGATCTCCAGCGGCTTCTCACGGCAAACGCTCCAAAACTGAACCCCCGTCCCCGCAGAAGGGGCTGGCTTTGCGCGAGGGCCCCGAAATGCAGCAGGAAATCCTCGCAGAGATTAGAGGGGTTAAGGACCTCGTGCAGTCAAACGGTGAAGCACTCCGAGCGCTGCGGGAAGATCTTGGTGTACTGCAAGGCAGGCTAGAGGGGCTCTCTTCGCGTCAGGACAAAATGGAGAGCATATTAGACTCCCATGCGGTCCGGCTGTCCAAACTCGACAAAGTTGAACGTCAGGTGCGGGCCTTGCAGAAAGAAGTGGAAGATGGCAATAATAGAGCGCGCCGCAACAACCTACGACTCGTGGGCATACCGGAGGGAGCGGAATCGGGAGACATGAAGGAGTTTTTATATAAAATCCTCCCTTCCCTGCTCCAAATCACCTTTACCAAAGAATTGGAGATCGATCGCGCTCATCGTGTACCCACAAACATAACGCTCAACAGGAAGACCCCGCGGCCTATCATCTTTCGACTTTTGAGATATCAACATGTGGAGCAAATTCTCAGTGCCTCTCGGGCAAAGGGCCATATGGAGTTTGAGAGCCACAAGATCTCCTTCTATCCTGACTTGGCTAAACCCACGGTCGACCGCCGAAAGCGCTTTCTGGAATTCCGGCCGAGGCTTCAACAACTACAAGCACGCTATGGCCTGATGTACCCGGCCAAGCTCCGAGTCACGCTTCACAATCAGACAAGAACATTTGAGGACCCTGATCTACTAGCGGAGTTTTTGGATGCTAAAGAAGCCGACTTGATGCGCTGACTTCCAGAGTATTCCTGCCAGTGTTCTCATATCCGCTGTACCTGCCATATTGGATTTGCCGCGGCTCAGCAAAGAGCCTATCGAGGGCGGTTTGTTGCCTTATTTTTGATGATATCTGTGACCCGACTCCATCTACCCATAGTAGCCTCGATGAGTATCAGAGACAGTGTTAATTATGGACTCTGGTGTTTCTTTTCTTTTTTTTTATGTCTCTATCTTCCTCTCTAGGGCCTCCTCCCGCAGACATATGGTCGCCATATTCATTGGGGGTTTTGCTTCTTCTCTAAGTTACTTTGGTACATACTTTTCAATATGGGGTGTATTAGCCAGCATACTCGGTGATTATGTCATTGTTGTACAGATTCTGATTATGTTGTATGTTTTCAAGCGCCCTTACCTAAAATGTCTATTACCGATTGATGGCACCATGTAAGATTTTATCATTGAACGTAAAAGGAATCAATAATCCGATAAAACGGAAGAAAATCCTAAGCTATCTAAGTCATGAAGCTGCGGACCTGATTTTCCTCCAAGAAACGCATTTAAATTCGAAGGAAACTCTTAAACTCAATGTTAAACCTTACATGGTGGCCGCCTATTCCCCAGCCGTTTCTAAGAAATGTGGGGTTGCCATACTGGTTAGGAAATCTCTGCATGCTACTATTATTGCGACTAGCTCAGATACAGCAGGTAGATGGTCCAGAGTTCACCTCAAGATAGGTAACCTTGAAGTTACATGTATATGCCTTTATGCTCCTAATGTGGATGACCCTGCCTTTTTTGCTACCATTGCTCAGGTTGCGCAGGCCTCTGCTAATACTTCATTGATAATAGGGGGGGATTTCAATTTAGTTCTTGATCCCCTGATTGACAAACAGCCGCCTAGGACAAGTGGTCCCCCCAAGAGTCACACCACGCTTACCTCTGTGATCAAAGATCTTGCTTTAGTCGATCTATGGAGGTTACTACACCCCAATGAGCTTGACTTTACCTTCTTCTCTTCCCCTCACAAATCCCAGTCTCGCATAGATTTCTTTCTAATATCAAAACTGTTAGTTCCTCAGGTGGACACTGCAAAGATTCACTCCCAACATATTTCAGATCATGCTGCTATTTCTTTTCAATTACACACTACTGCACCCCAAGGGAATTCGGGGGCCTGGTTCTTTGATAGAGCCCTATTAACTCAGCCAGAGTTCCAGTTAGAAATTCGAGCAGCCATACAGGATTACTTCCATTTTAATTTACCCCTGGATACTGCAAATTGGGCTTGGTGGGAGGGTTTCAAAGCGGCCATTCGTGCAACGATCACTAGTTATCAAATTCGCCTGCGGAAACAACGCAAACAGCAGCTACTTATACTAGACCAACAAATCAATGCAGGCGAACGAGTTCTAACTTCACGTACTGATCCATGCGTCTTAGTTCGCATACAGCGTCTCCGTTTTCAATATAATGCAATCCTCTCAACTGCAGCTTCTAAGAGTATTGAGCTTCAACGAGGGACATACTACCGTGAAAGCAACCGAGCCGGTCGACTTTTAGCCAACGCCTTGAAAGGTCAAAAAGAAGCCAAACGCGTAGCGGCCCTTCGAGCCCCACAGGGAGGGGGCATACTGACCACAGACTCCGATATCGTAGAACTCTTTCGGGATTTCTATACCCGTCTATATCAATCTGAATGTGAGTTCTCATCAGAGACCTTCGAGCGATTGTTTTCTGGTATTCAGCGGCCGACCCTTTCTGAAGCTGATAGGGATGCGCTGGATGAACCCTTCTCTACTTCAGAGATCCAATCTGCCCTAAAACGAACAGCCTCGGGTCGAGCCGCCGGGCCTGATGGTCTCCCGACCGAATTCTACAGAACGTTCAGTGCAGATTTAGTTCCCTACTTAAAACTCTATTTTACTGCCCTTGCGGTAGATACATCCTCTTTGGGATCCTTTTCTGCAGCTAATGTGGTAGTATTTGAGAAAGAAGGCAGAGACCCGCTGCTAACCGCCAACTACCGTCCAATCTCCCTACTTAATGCCGATTATAAGATCTTCGCAACGATCTTGGCCACCCGGCTATCTGACAGGATGGCCACCTTAGTCCATCCCGACCAATGCGGTTTTATACCCGGCCGATCCACCGCTGACAATGCTCGGACCTTGTGCCATGTGCTATCCAGTGCTGCCAATTTAGACCACCCATGGGTGGGTCTTTCCCTAGATGCTGAAAAAGCCTTTGATCGCCTAGAATGGCCCTTCTTATTTGCAGTTCTCCGATGGTATGGCTTTGGGGAGGGCTTCCTCCGATACCTCCAAGTCATGTATACTCAACCCGTTGCCAGTATTTGTGTAAATGCCATTAAGTCTCAGCCTTTTAATCTCCAAAGAGGCACGCGTCAAGGTTGCCCCCTATCATCAATGCTCTTTGATCTAGCTCTTGAACCCCTCGCCCTCCTTATTAGACAGTCCGCACGTATTCGAGGTGTCCCCTTCAGTCACAGAGAGATTAAACTCTCTGCATATGCAGATGACCTTATGCTCTTCGTATCCCTTGATTCGGTTCCAGCTGTCTTGGATCTGATTGATGGATACTCGCAATTATCGGGCTATAAAATAAACTGGACCAAATCTGTAGCATTCCCACTGAACCGCTGGGTACATGAGGCTGACATGCAGGCCTTTCCTTTCCTTTGGCAATCCCGCATGGTGCAATATCTTGGGGTCCATTACTGTTCTCCTTTAGAAGACACTATTAGTTTTAATGCCAAAGAGGTAGTCTCCAAAGTCCGTGAGCTCACAAATCGTTGGTCTCCCTTATCCCTTACATGGTGGGGCCGCCTGGAAACTGTGAAAATGATGATAGTCCCCAAAGTGAACTATATTTTAGAAATGCTGCCATGCTTACTCCCGCTACACACCTACAAAGATATTGAGGGCCTTCTCGTCCGCTATCTCTGGCAGGGCAAACCACCAAGGATAGCTAAACAAAAACTACAGTCTGCGAAGGAACTAGGGGGTACCCGCTTTCCTGATTTTCTCAGATATCATCAAGCCTTCCTACTTAAACAAGGTGCCCGATGGCTAGATGCCTCAACAGACAGCAGACCAGTTTGGCTTGACATAGAAGAGGAGCTTAGTAGCCCAATTCCGTTGATCCATCTCCCCGGTATGTCCCATCAAGTAGACACCCGCCATCCCCCAATGATTGTCGATACTCTTGCGGCCTTTAACACTCTCATTCTATCACTGGGCCCAAACGTATGTCCTCAGGACGGACTCCCGCTGTGGAATAACCCCAGAATTCAAGTCCTAAATAGAACGATAGCATGGAAACCCTGGTACTCTAGGGGGATCTGGACACCCCAACAGCTCTTCTCTGCAGCTCGTTGGAAAACCTTTTCTGATTTACAAAAGGAATTTGCGTTACCAGCGAAACATTACTTTCAATTGATGCAGCTTCAACACTGCCTCAAAAGTGCTCAAATCCTGCCGCCCTCTGTCCCTACTGAGGACGGGCTATTAGAACTAATTCACTCTATTAGTAGTACACATGGGGTAGCCTCTAACTTTTATAAACTATTATGTCAGGGTACAGATACTGCTACTTGTAGAGCCCAACAAGCCTGGGAGCGCGAACTGCAAACCACTTTAACCCCTGTGCAATGGAGCGTTTTCTGGAGCAAAGTAGTGCGGGTTTCCCGATCTGCCTCAGTTACCCAAACTCTCTTCTTTTTTGCACATAGATGCTTTTATACTCCAGAAAAAATAGCCAAATGGAACACAACTGCTAGGGACCAGTGTTGGTCTTGCCATACTGCTGTGGGAACCCTTGCTCATGTTATTTATGAATGTCCTCAACTACAGGTTTACTGGGGGCGGGTCTGGGGTCGTATTCAATTTATCTTACACCTCCACGAGCCTCTTTCTTGGAAGATTGTGGGACTCCGCTCAGTGGCGGAGGTCCCCTCTCTTCCTAAGAAGGGTCGCTTTCTCCTTGATTTCATGCTGGGTATAGCCATATGTTTAATCACGAGGAATTGGAAGGATAGCTCTCGACTTACTGTCAATGAATGGTGGAACCTCGTCTGCTTATATAGTAAATATGAGCAGATATCTCGGAGAGCTATTCCCCATACCGAAACTCACTCTCGCTTGTCTAAATGGCAGATGCTCAATGATTATGTACAATCTGCTCATTGCTCCGACATGTCTGTTTAATGTACACTCATCATGTTTCAGATCACCGTTAGGTTTTGTACCACAATAATGTCAGTACACGCCCGTTTCGGGAATGATTAGTTTTCTAGAGAAGAAGCAGGGGGGAGGGGGGTGGCAGGGGTTTACTTTGGTGTATGTATCACATTCTATGTATGTATCTGTCTTTTAGCTGTATGTCTTCCTTTCTTTTGTTGTTATAAAACAAAAATAAAGAATTAAAAAAAAAAAAAAAAGAATAACTATGCCAAGTGTAGGGTAAATAAGGCTTTATTTCCCCGATTAATTCTCTAGGTTCAATGGGACATCAACATAAAGTGGAGGTAACGCTTTCCTCAAACAATAAAGTTCCACTATGGACTAAACAGTTAAAGGTTGTAAGCTCTACAATTGACTTTTTAGCTGGGTTAGGGGATTTTCCAAAACAATAGAAAAGAATATCAGAACAAAATGGTTATCAGCTTCACCATATGCAGACTTAGTTCTTCGCTATACAATTAGCATGGCAAGCAAACTACTTCTTAAGCAAAAGTTACATTCCATAGGTTCATTGTGAGGCATGGGAACACTGGAGCTATAATCCAAGTCCATTGATTCTGGATCGCTACCCTCTTGAGAGTTAAGAATATCTTCAGAGTCTCTTAATTCCTCACAGAAGTTCTTTGGCTGCTCATATAACTTTCTTAAAACACTTTTAGGAAGTGGCTTTAAATAGTTAGCTTTACTTCTTCTATGATACTGAGGTTTATCTACTTGCATAAGACTTTCCTCATTTAAAGTTCCTTTTAGAATGAAAGGCTTTTCATACCTTAGCTTCCGAGGAGCGCCACGCCCAGGGTTCAGTTTACAACGTAGCTTTTCCTGCTGACCAACTGTCTTGTGCACTGCTCCACAATCCAGGCTGCTAGGAAAACCAGACGTGGATTTCCCCTCTCTATCTTTCAGGGTAAGAGGATCAATGTAAAAGGCATCTCCTTTCCTTGTGCCTTTATGGTTTGGCTCAAAGGACTTACTTGGAGTTGGAGAACTTCTTTCAACAGGCAGGCTGCTTCTCTGGGCTTTATCCCATAGAGTATGCCCCTTTTGGCTCCTGCCACCTAGAGCTGGCCGCAGCTGGAAACTATCCTGTTCCAGGTTTCTCTCAGAGCTTGTGCTGCCGGTCCTTCTGACCTTGTCGGTTATTTTGTCGGCTACCCTCCTCGGTGCCTCACTTCCATGCCTTCCTGTGTCCCGGTGCTCTTCCCAGTCCTGGTCACGGTCTCCTTGCCCTTGGACTCCATGTTGTACTCCTTGCTGGACTCCTTGCCCTTGGCTCCTCTGGGGCTGGTCTCTTTGCTGGAGCCTTTGCTCTTGGATTCTGTGCTGGTCTCTCCCTCTGCTCATCTGATTTCCCTTATAAAGGGATTTCTGGCTTGCACGCTGTGAGTTTGAGGACAGGTGAAAGCACTTATCATTAAGGTGCTCAGTGCTTGAGCACGTTGCTTCAGGTACTGTGTAACTGTTCATGCGCCCTCTGGCTGAGCTACACTGGAACTGCGCTCTCTGCTTTTTCTGAAATTCATGCAAATCAGGAGTTTTTTTCAAGGCTTTTTCTTCCCTAGCTCCAGCCTCATGACATATCCCCCGAGTTAAAATATTACAAGCTGAGTGTTCCGTTTCACTACAGCTTGTAATTGCAGCTCCATCAACTGCTTTACAAGGCTGCTCTTTGTCTCTAAACTCCTGGCTATGGCAACGTGACTGCCATACCTTGTATTGAGATTCTTTCCTGACTGACGTACACAGGTCAGGTGTGTTGGAAGACTGTTTTAGATGGTTTCTTCTTAACCTTTCTAAGAATCGTGGTCTATCCAATACCTGTTCATGTCGAGCTTCCACTCTGACTTGCTTCGTTGCGTCCAAGAATTCATTCTTCTTATTTGTATGACTTCTTGTCAGCCTTGTTTGACCAAGCTGACTAAGTTTTTCAACATGATAAGAAGAACTCAACCCCTTATACTTCATAGGTGCTATAAGGGTTTTAGACACTGGCTTTTTATACCAACTTGGCCTGGTCTGAATTCCTACCGGTAGTGAATGAGGAGCATTCACTGCATGGGGTCTGGACAGTGACACATCTTCTCTGATCCATCCCCTGGTGCGGCAGATTCTTGTAGATCGGGACCTAGAATTCCGAGGATATTCCTCTATAATCATCCTTCAGGGATAGGTTGCGATTCAGCCTTCCTTTATATTCTGGATCAAGAGATGGAAAGTCATCAGCTTCAAGCTTCTTGAGAGCCTCTCCAATCACTTTTCCTCCAGTTTCCTTAGGAAGTATCTCTCTTTTAGGCAGTATTTTACCTCTTCCTGAGTAAAAAGTGCTGCTATATCTTCTAGAACCCGCATCCTTAGGTACGGTCTCCTGATGGCCTCTTGGGAGATCATTAGCCGACCTTAGCCCTACAGACTTGAAGGTATTTGGAACTACTTGCTTCCGCACTTCTTGGGTCCGTGGGTCTATGGTTTCCCTGTACTGTACTTTCGTTGAGGGCTCCCCTATTGAGTCATCATGTGAAGGAAGGTCCCCCAAACCGGTATCATGGGATCAAGAAGGCTTCTCTGAAGTTTCTGCCTGGGAACGCGTGGAGACAAAAACTTCCTAAGGATGTAATCCTTCCTTTAATGCTCTTTCAAAGTGAGGCCAGTCCCGGCCTAAGACTAAGCCTCGTGGTAGCCTAGGTACCACAGCTATCAACATTTTTTTAGTTGTTCCCAAACCTCTCACAATTAGGTTATACACAGGATACAATGTTGCCGTGCCATGAACACATTTTATTTTTACTTGGCGTTCTGGTTGATCAGGTGCGGACTCTGCTCGCTCTTTGACTAAGGACCAAAGCTTGCGAGAGATCATTGTTTGATCCGCACCGGAATCAAGTAGTGCCTTGGTTGGAACTCCTTGCACAAACACATCCAAGACTAAACCCTCGCATGGCACTTCTCGGTTTTCTCCTAGGAGAACCATGCGTGCTTGGCATTCAGCTCGCATATGACCTGTTTTTCCACAAGCAAAACATCTTTTATCAACATTCTTTGATAAATCATCTTTACACTTTATACTGTGTGGCTTAGAATGAGACAGAGCTCCTAAGGTCTGTTTGGAAGTACCCAAGGCCTTTTCAGATACGTTTTTAGAATTTTGGGTAGCCAAATCTGCTTACAAATATCTTTCTGTTAGGCTGATGGCCTGTGCCGTGGTACTACAATTTTGGAGAATTAGAAAGCTCTGCACATTGCTAGGCACTGCATGCATAAACTGTTCTAGGACTATTTCGTCCATAATTGATTCCACATTCTTACCAGCAGGTCTTAGCCATTTTTCCGCTAAGCTCTTAAGCCTGTGGCCTAATACTTTTGGAGTCTCATCCCTCTTAAGGTGAGTGGCTCGCAGCATGCGATTATATAAGAGTGGGGTCAAGCCTAGGCGCTCGCGAATGGCTTTTACCACCTCGGTATAATCTGCAGCTAATGCAGTTGGCATCGCCCGATAGGCGGATAGCGCCTCCCCTGTAAGTGAAGCAGCTAGCCTAATTGACCATTGCTCTTTTGGCCACTTTATTGCACTCGCTAACCTTTCAAAGGAGTCAATAAAGTCGTCAACATCATCAGTGGGTGACAGTTTTCCTAAGCACAAAGAGTCAAAGGCGCCTGGCCCTAGTGACCAGTTGCCTAGTCCAGAAACCTGTTCCTGTTGGCCGGAGGCTCCCCCTGACATCTTCTGTTGCTGGGTGGCCCAAGCCTCCATTAGCTGAAGAATGGGTTTCTGCTGCTCTTGTAGCGCTAGGATAGCTTGTTGTTGTGTGTGAGCAGCAAGCTCCCTCTGCTTTTCAAACTGAATCATCATCCACTCCAGTAGCTCTTTCTGCTTCATGATGATGGACTTTACCTAGAAAAGATGGAGAAAGAAACAAAACCAAGTGTGGTTCTACAACACTTAGCCCTTTTCTCCCTTTACTGTGTTTTTTTTCTCCACCCATATCCAGACCAGTCTACCCCTCTACCTTTTACCTGGTAGCAGAGTAGATTCACGCTTCCAGTAAGAGGTTGCAGCAGCTCCTTGATATAGCCTCTACGACTGCTGATCGCACTAGACGAACTCCTCTCCTGGTGTTGTCTTGGTCCTGGGTTTTTTTTTCTCTTAAACCCAATCAGGATTTTTTTTTTCTCTCAGACTCCACTCCGGGTTTTCTCAGACTCCACTCCGGGTTTTCTCAGACTCCACTCCGGGTTTTCTCAGAGTCCGGTTCGGGTTTTCCCACCCAGTAATGGTGTTTTTTTACTTTGTTTTCCACTTTAGCGTCTTAGGGCGTTGTCCCAACATCCTGCCAACTACGCCATTATGTCACCACTTGCGCCCCTACTGGTGTAGTAGAGTAAGGGCATCGCGGGGACATTTAATTTGTATCAGAGAGTATTCAAGCTGAAGGACCAAAAGGATTGTGGTCCTTGTAGTATAGAACTCCCTGAAAAGAATAACTACGCCAAGTGTAGGGTAAATAAGGCTTTATTTCCCCGATTAATGCTCTAGGTTCAATGGGACATCAACATAAAGTGGAGGTAACGCTTTCCTCAAACAATAAAGTTCCACTATGGACTAAACAGTTAAAGGTTGTAAGCTCTACAATTGACTGTTTAGCTGGGTTAGGGGATTTTCCAAAACAATAGAAAACAATATCAGAACAAAATGGTTATCAGCTTCACCATATGCAGACTTAGTTCTTCGCTATACAATTAGCATGGCAAGCAAACTACTTCTTAAGCAAAAGCTACATTTCATAGGTTCGTTGTGAGGCATGGGAACACTGGAGCTATAATCCAAGTCCATTGATTCTGGATCGCTACCCTCTTCAGAGTTAAGAATATCTTCAGAGTCTCTTAATTCCTCACAGAGGTTCCTTGGCTGCTCATATAACTTTCTTAAAACACTTTTAGGAAGTGGCTTTAAATAGTTAGCTTTACTTCTTCTATGATACTGAGGTTTATCTACTTGCATAAGACTTTCCTCATTTAAAGTTCCTTTTAGAATGAAAGGCTTTTCATACCTTAGCTTCCGAGGAGCGCCACACCCAGGGTTCAGTTTACAACATAGCTTTTCCTGCTGACCAACTGTCTTGTGCACTGCTCCACAATCCAGGCTGCTAGGAAAACCAGACGTGGATTTCCCCTCTCTATCTTTCAGGGTAAGAGGATCAATGTAAAAGGCATCTCCTTTCCTTGTGCCTTTATGGTTTGGCTCAAAGGACTTACTTGGAGTTGGAGAACTTCTTTCAACAGGCAGGCTGCTTCTCTGGGCTTTATCCCATAGAGTATGCCCCTTTTGGCTCCTGCCACCTAGAGCTGGCCGCAGCTTGAAACTATCCTGTCCCAGGCTTCTCTCAGAGCTTGTGCTGCCGGTCCTTCTGACCTTGTCAGTTATTCTGTCGGCTACCCTCCTCGGTGCCTCACTTCCGTGCCTTCCTGTGTCCCGGTGCTCTTCCCAGTCCTGGTCACGGTCTCCTTGCCCTTGGACTCCGTGCTGTACTCCTTGCTGGACTCCTTGCCCTTGGCTCCTCTGGGGCTGGTCTCTTTGCTGGAGCCTTTGCTCTTGGATTCTGTGCTGGTCTCTCCCTCTGCTCATCTGATTTCCCTTCTAAAGGGATTTCTGGCTTGCACGCTGTGAGTTTGAGGACAGGTGAAAGCACTTATCATTAAGGTGCTCAGTGCTTGAGCACGTTGCTTCAGGTACTGTGTAACTGTTCATGCGCCCTCTGGCTGAGCTACACTGGAACTGCGCTCTCTGCTTTTTCTGAAATTCATGCAAATCAGGAGTTTTTTTCAAGGCTGTTTCTTCCCTAGCTCCAGCCTCATGACAGTACCTAGCAGTTCCCCAAAAGACACAGGTTCCACAATGCTTGTACTGGGTCAAGCATTGATATCCTGGGTCCCTTCTTAATAATGGTTTATGGATCTTTCCTCCAGGATCTTGTCCAAACCTTTTTTAAACCCAGCTACACTAACAGCCTTTACTACATCCTCCAGTAACAAATTCCAGAGTTTGATTACACGTTGAGTGAAAAAATATTTTCTTTTATTAGTCTTAAATAGTATACCCTGTAGCTTCATTGCATGCCCCCTAGTCTTTCTATATTCTGATAACGTAAACAATCGATCTACGTTTACCCGTTCCACTTTGTTACATTAATTTATAGACTTCTGTCATATTTCCCCTCAGCCATCTCTTTTCCAGGTTAAAGAGTCCTAACCTTTTTAGCCTTTCTTCATAGGAGTATCCTTCCATCCCCTTTACCATTTTGGTGGCTCTTCTCTGAACCTTTTCTAATAATGCTATTTTAAGATATGGTGACCAGAATTGCACACAATATTCAAGGTGCGTTCTCACCATGGAACGATTTAGAGGCATTATAATATCTTTTGTTTTATTTTCCATTCCTTTCCTTGGTTTAAAGGTGAGGTCAGAGAGGCTGTTGTTGGCAAAAAAGCATCTTTCAGGAAATGGAAAAAAGAGCCAAATGATGAAAACTGGAAACAGCACAAACACTGGCAAGTTAAATGCAAGGCACTGATAAGGCAGGCAAAGAGAGAATTTGAGAAAAAGCTTTCTGTGGAAGCAAAAATGTGTAACAAAGAGTTTTTCAAGTATGTCCATAGCAAAAAATCCTGTGAGAGAGTCAGTTGGATGATTAGATGATAGAGGGATAAAAGGGGCACTAAGAGGGGATAAGGCCATACCGGAGAGACTGAATGAATTCTTTACTTCAGTCTTTACTGAGGAAGATGTAGGGATGTTACCCATGACTGAAGTGGTATTTAAAGGTGATACTGCAGAAGAATTGAAAGAAATATCGATACACCGGGAAGATGTATTTCAACTATTTGATAAACTGAAGAGTAGCAAATCACCTGAGATGGATGGTATACATCCAAGAGTATTGAAAGAACTGAAATATGAGATTGCAAACCTGCTATTAGTAATCTGTCAACTATCATTAAACTCATCTGTAATACCTGAAGATTGGAGGATCGCCAATGTAACGCCAGTTTTTAAAAAGGGTTCCAGGGGTGATCCTGGAAACTACAGACCGGCGAGCCTGATATCAGTACTGGTAAAAATGGTAGAAACCATAATGAAGAACAAAATTAGTGAACATGTAGATAGTCATGGCTTAATGGGAGACAGCCAGCTTGGCTTTAGACAAGGAAGATCTTGTCTTACTAATCTGTTATGTTTTCTGGAAGGTGTGAATAAACAGATAGACAAAGGTGAGTCAGTTGATATAGTATATCTGGACTTTCAGAAAGCCTTTGACAAGGTTCCTCATGAGAGACTTTTGGTTAAACTAAAAAGACATGGGATAGGAGGCAGTGTACTATTGTGGATCAGGAACTGGCTAAAAGATAGAAAGCAGAGGTAGGGCTAAATGGCCAGTTTTCCCAATGGAGAAAGGTGAATAGTGGAGTACCCCAGGGATCTGTCCTGGGTCCGCTGCTTTTTGACTTATTCATAAATGACATGGAAAAGGGAATATCGAGTGAGGTTATCAAATTTGCAGATGACACAAAACTATTTAAAGTTGTTAAAATCCATGAGGTTTGTGGAAAATTGCATGAGGATCTTGATAAATTGGAAGGCTGGGCATCTAAATGGCAGATGAAATTTAATATGGACAAGTGCAAAGTTATGCACATAGGGAAGAACAACCTAAACTATGGTTACACGATGCAAGGTTCCACATTAGGAACCACCACCCAGGAAAAAGATTTAGGTGTCATCGTGGATAACATGTTAAAACCCTCAGCCCAGTGTGCAGTGGTGGCCAAGAGAGCAAATAGAATGCTAGGTATCCTAAGGAAAAGAATGGAAAATAAAACAAAGGATATTACTGTATATTGCCTCTGTATCGTTCCATGGTGTGACCACACCTTGAATATTGTCTGCAGTTCTGGTCGCCGTATTTTAAAAAGGATATAGCATTATTAGAAAAGGTCCAGAGTAGAGCCACCAAAATGGTAAAGGAGATGGAAGGATACCCCTATGAAGAGAGGCTAAAAAGGTTAGGGCTCTTTAACCTGGAAAAGAGACGGCTGAGGGGAGATATGAAAGAGGTCTATAAATTAATGAATCGAGTGAAATGGGTAAACATAGATAGATTGTTTACGTCATCAGAATATAGAAAGACTAGGGGACATGCAATGAAGCTACAGCGTAACCTATTTAACACTAATAAGAGAAAATATTTTTTCACGCAACGTTTAATCAAACTCTGGAATTTGTTACCGTAGGGTGTAGTAAAAGCTGTTAGTGTAGCTGGGTTTAAAAAAGGTTTGAACAAGATCCTGGAGGAAAGGTCCATAAACCATTATTAAATGGTCCCATGATATCACTGCTTGACCCAATACAAGCATTGTGGAACCTGTGTCTTTTGGGGAAACTGCTAGGTACTTATGATCTAGATTGGCCACTGTTGGAAACAGGATACTGGGCTTGATGGACCTTGGTCTGACCCAGTATGGCATATCTTATGTTCTTATGTTAAGATGAGACCCACAGGTCAGAAGACAATCAATGGTTTACTGGGGAAGAACAGAAGACACTTCAGAGTAAAGTCAGAATTTATGATGTGGTTGGAACAAAGTCCTTGGCACATCTGACTACTGATGTAGTTGAGCAATCAATGAGATTCAGAAGCTGCAAAGATGTCTTATATATTGGAACATGGAATATATGAAGCATGAACCAAGGGAAGCTGGAAGTGGTCAAAAATGAAATGAAATGTGTACAACTTTATCTGCTGGGAGTCAGCAAACCGAAATGGATTGGCATCGGGCACTTTGAATCTGATGATCACATAGCAAATTATGCCAGAAATGAAATACAAAGAAGAAATGGTGTTGCATTTATAACTAAGCAAAAACTGGCAAGAACTCTAATGAAATACAATGCATCAGTGAATGCTTAATTTCTATTCATCTATGAGGAATGCCATCAACATTTTATTCAGGTATATGCACCAATAACAGCTACAGAAGAGGGAGAAGTTGATCATTTCTATGAAAGTTCAAGCTGAAATTGGTAGAATATAAAGTGGGGCTGATAAGTCACTGGTCTTGTAACAAAACAGAAACCTATAGCCATACGTCACTTCCAGAGGTCCGAATGACCTCTCTTTAGTTTCTGGAACTGAAGTGTGCCCGTAGTTTTATGTTTTGTTAAAAGGCCAGAGACATATCAGCCCCCTCTCATATGCAAACAAGATATACTGATAGTCTTGAGTGACTCGAATACAAAAGTTGGGAACAAAGAAGAAGATAAAGTTGTTGAAAAATATGAGCTTGGCAATTGAAACAAAGCTGGAGAAAGATATAGAATTCTGCAAAACCATCAATCTATTCACCTCAAACCTTCTTCCAGCAACACAAGCAGTGACTCTACACATGGATTTCACCCAAAGGATGGAAAATCTTAATATCTATGAAGACAAAACAAAACCAGGAGCTGTCTGTGATACAGATCACCAACTACTAATATGAAAACTCAAGCTAAAGCTGAAAAAGAGCAAGCCACTCATGAATATAGCAAAATATCATCTTGAAAATATACCACCAAAATTTAAAGACTGCCTGCAAAACTGATTCATCACTTTAGATAAAAATGGCAAAGCAGCAGAAAAGTAATGGAAAGACATCAAGAAAGTTATACCCAAAAGTAAAACATCTCTACAAAAGATGAAAAAGCAAAATTGGTTAAACTGGATGACAGAAGAAACACTGAAAATTGCTCAGATGCAGAGAAGCTAAAGCCACAGGAGAAATGTAATCACGGAACTTAACAAGGATTTTCCAACATGCAACAAGACCAGACAAAGAGAAATAGTACAATGAAGTATGCAAGAAAAGAGAACCAGAAACTATGAGAGGAAGAACAAGATCAGTTTTCCTAAAGCTTGTCACACGGTGTCGCGGACACAAAGAAGGTGCGCCACTAGGTAGCGCTATGAATGAATGAAAAGTCTGAGTGCAGGGTAATAAAGGCTTTTATTCCCCGTTCAAAAGCAAGGTTCAAAATAAGAGACAGTTTGATAATAGAAACAGTCCTTTGCTTCAAAAGGTACCAAAGTTCATTGGCTAATCAACTGTTACTTCACAGTTCAAAGCAGGCTTCTTCAAAGTAATATTCAGAATAGTTAAACAATCAAAATATATTGCATTTATTCTTCTTTGTAACATGCACAGTTTTGAGCACAGGCAGTGCACCAATTACACTCCATGTCTTCAGGTAAAGGTAAGGGAATAGTGCTTGGAAAATCCACTTCCATTATATCATCTGCCCCATACAGATCCAATGTGCTTTCACTATCCCTGTCTATTCCAGTATGGCAATCTTCAGCTTGGGAGTTTTGCTCCACATAAGCAGGGGCTCTCAAAGCTGGCGGTAAACTGGTGAACCAGTCTTTACTCTGGCTTCTTTTAAAAGGAACGTTTCTTTTAGGATGGCTTCTAGCAGTGCAATCATTACAGTTAAACTTTACTGTCTCATACCTTGGCTCCCTGGGTAAAAACTTCAGTTGTTTGTACAACTGCTTCTCCCTCCGAGTAGGTAAAACTGGGTAGTGATCTTCTAGAGATAAGCCTCTCTCAGAACCTCCCTCTCTGGTTCTTTGCTTTCTTCTCTCTATATCACAAACAGGTAGAGTATAGGAACTAGGCGTGGCAGGGCCTCTTACCTTGGAGTAACTTCCACCAAACTCCCCTTGCACAACAGGTTTAGTTTGGGTTTTATGGCTTCCCACCTTGTAAGGTCTATTTCTGTTCCAGCTTCCAGCTTGGCTTCTTCTAGAGCAATCAGGTTTGTGTCCTTGATAGCTTCCAGGCTTTACTGCTGTTTCACCTCTAACTCCAGTTCCTTCTTCCTCTTTCTCTTCCTTCCTCAGCTCCTGCTGTTGTTTCCACTGCTTATTCCTCCATTGCTCTCTTTGCAACTGCTGCCATCTCCTCTTCTCCTGCCGTTTCTGACCAGAAGCATTCTGCTCTGGTTTATAAAGAGATCCGTGGCTGCTGACTTCTTGGTTCTCTGTCAGCTGCAGGTCATCAGTGAGATTAGGTTCTTTAGGATCAGTGTGTCTGTTCCTGCTCCCTCTAGCTGTGCCAGGAGGTAACTGCACATCTAGTTCTTCTAAAACAGGATTTCTTTTCTTAAAACCAACTTTATTAGTGTCCGCATCATGACACATCCCCCCTCTTAAAATATTACGGGCTGAATGATCGCCATTACAGCACGTAATCCCAGAGCTCGGTTGTGTTGATGTAAATAAGGCGTGTCTCTCATGCCATCGCCTAAGGACATTAATATGATAGACCTGTTCATGTCCCTTTTCGTCTCTGATTAAATAGGATGCTGTACCTTGTGGTTGGGCCACTACATAAGGTCCTTTCCATCTGGCTTCAAATTTTGGAGTGGTGCCTGATACCAAGACAATTACTTTCTCTCCTATAGTTAAGTGTCTAGGCTTGGTATTCCTATCATAATATTGTTTTTGTTTTTTCTGATTGGACTTCAATTGTCCCTCGGCAAACCGTGAAGTTTTCCTTAATCGGGTTCTTAATCTCCTTAAGAATTGTGGTATCCCTATTTCTTTTTCTTCGGGCTCCACCCATTGCTCTTTCAGAATATCGAGCACCCCCCTGGGTGATCGCCCATACATTAGCTCATAAGGCGACGTGCCTAATGAAGCTTGTGTTCTTTCTCTGCAGGCATACAATATAAACGGCAGCATTGTGTCCCACTCTTCCATCTCTCCATCTAACGCTCGTCGCAACATTTGCTTGATGGTTTGGTTTGTCCTCTCTACCAAACCATTGCATTGGGGGTGATATGCAGAGGTTTTGAGATGCCTGATGCCAAAGGCATCCCACACTTGGGCTAGGTATTTGGACAAAAAGTTTGTACCGCGGTCCGTTAAAACTTCTTGAGGGAAACCCACCTCACAGAACAGTTTTATAAGACCCCCGGCAATAGACCTTGCTGATATATTTCTCAAGGGTATAGCCCAAGGGAAACGGGTTGCCTGGTCAACAATAACCAATATATATTGGAAACCCCTTGGAGTCCTTAAAAGGGGGCCAACTATGTCCATGGCTATCCTTTTAATCGGCTCGGTTATCACTGGCATTGGTAATAATGGTACTCCCGTAGGTTTTATGGAGGTCACCCTTTGACAGGAGGCGCAGGACTCACAAAAACGTGCGACCTCCCTAAAAATTCCTGGCCAATAAAATCTGGCCAGTATCTGGTCAAGGGTCCCCTGTACCCCTTTGTGACCGCTCGTCGGGTGATCATGGCCTATCCTTAGTACTGCTGCCCTAAAGGTATTTGGGACAACCAACTGTTTTCGGACATTCCTAGTCCGTGGGTCGATACTCTCCCAGTACAAGAGTCCTTCCTCCTTTATGAAGCGAGGAAACTCATTTCTTTTCGTTGAAGCATATTCAAATGCGCGTGCTAGCGCAGGGTCCTCTCTTTGCTCAGCGGCGAATGAAGGGAACTTTTCTACCTGTTCCGCTGGGATCCACGGTAGTTCTTCGCCCGCTTCCAAACCTGCTCGGCCTTGAGAGCGTCCCTTTCTCTCTTTTCGCTTTTGCGCCTTAGTCTTTCTATCCCTATCCGGAGGAATATTGACTAAGTCATCATGGGATGGGAGATCGATTACACTTTCCTCCCTAGAGCATGAGGGTTTTTCTGCTGCACTCGTCTGGCCACGAGTGGAGACAAAAGCCTCTATAGGGTTTAAACCTTTTTCTAGGCCCTTCTCGAATTGTGGCCAGTCTCTACCAAGGACTAGCTCTTTGGGCAATTTGGGAACTACTGCTATGAGCATAATTTTTTCTATTCCCAGACCTTTGACCAGCAATTTGTACACCGGATACAAGGTAGCAGCGCCATGTACACACTTAATCCTCACATGGCCATCTGGACGGTCTGGGGCGGACGCAGCTTGCTCTTGAATGGTAGACCAGAGCTTGCGCGAAATCATCGTCTGGTCCGCACCAGAGTCCAGCAAGGCTTTTGCAGCTACTCCTTGCACGGTGACATCTAGTACAAAACCTTCTGACAATAAATGATTATTCTCCCCCATGAGAGCAGTACGTACCCTACATTCCTTCATGACATGTCCTAACTTTCCACAGTTAAAACATCTTTTAACAAGACTTTTCTCTGCCTTTTTGTCATACTTTACATCAGATGTTTTAGCCTGATAGAGACTTCCTGAGACTGGGTTGAATGTCGCTATGGCTGTCTTAGCTACCCCCTCCATAGGCTGAGTAATTAATTCGGCCTCCAAATACCTCTCGGTCAAGGCAATCGCCTCCATAGTTGAGCGACAATTCTGTAGAATAAGGAAGCTCTTGATTTTTACAGGCACTGCAGTCATGAATTGCTCTAGAACAATCGTATCAATCAATGAATCTGTGGATCTTTCACTGGGCCTTAGCCACTTTTCAGCCAAGCGCCTCAGTCGGTGACCCAATGACTTAGGTGTTTCACCTACTTCGAGTCGTGCTGCACGTAGCCTGCGATTATAGGTAAGTGGGGTCAAGCCTAGGCGTTCCCTGATGGCTTTTGTCACTTCTCTATAGTCTGCGGCTAACGCAGCAGGCATTGCCCTGTAGGCTGACAGTGCCTCTCCCATCAGGGACACTGCCAGTCGGATGGACCATTGGTCCTCTGGCCAACCCACTGAAAGGGCAATTCTTTCAAATGCCTCCAGAAACTCATCTGGATCATCCTTTTCCCCCAACTTCCCAAAAGTCAGAGCGTCACAGGATCCCAGTCCTACCAGACCATGGCTCAGTCCTGAGCTCTGTTTTTTGAGTTCAGCGGCTGCTTCCTGTGTCTTTGTTTGATGACTCATCCAGGTCTCCAGCATCTGCAGGACTGGCTTTTGCTGCTCCTGCATCGCCAGGATAGCACATTGCTGTGTCTGCGTAGCCAGTTCAGCTTGCTTGCTGAATTGTGACGCCATCCAATCCCATATGTCGCGTTGCTCCATCACGAAGATCGCTGCAAAGAAACAAACAAAGAAAAAACCCCCCAAGTGTGACTGTACACAACAATCAGGCCTACACTTCCTTGTGTTTTTTTTTTTTTTTCAAACTGACAGACACTTGTATCCCCACAAGTTAGGCCCTTCTACCCTTTACCTGGTAGAAGTGTAGACTCAGGCTCTCAGCAACGGTGGTGTGACTCCGCGTCGTAGCACCTTCCAGGAACTCGCCTTCCGCTCCGGAATTTTGCTGCTGTCCGGTCCACGTTTTGTTTTTCCCATCTGATCCGGTTCTTTTCAAAAATCCAGTCCAGGTTTTCCTTTCTGGAACTCCGGTCCAGGTTTTCTTTGACTCCGGTCCGCTTTTCTGGTAGTCCGGTCCGGGTTTTCTTTGACTCCGGTCCGTTTTCCTTTGATGCTCTGGTCCGGGTTTTCTTTTCTTTCTTTTTTTTCCCTCTTTTTTTTTTTTCAGATGAACAGTGGCAATTTTGTTTCTATATTTCTTTGCTGTATCTCTTATGCAAAATCCTGCCAACTACTCCATTTATGTCACACGGTGTCGCGGACACAAAGAAGGTGCGCCACTAGGTAGCGCTATGAATGAATGAAAAGTCCGAGTGCAGGGTAATAAAGGCTTTTATTCCCCGTTCAAAAGCAAGGTTCAAAATAAGAGACAGTTTGATAATAGAAACAGTCCTTTGTTTCAAAAGGTACCAAAGTTCATTGGCTAATCAACTGTTACTTCACAGTTCAAAGCAGGCTTCTTCAAAGTAATATTCAGAATAGTTAAACAATCAAAATATATTGCATTTATTCTTCTTTGTAACATGCACAGTTTTGAGCACAGGCAGTGCACCAATTACACTCCATGTCTTCAGGTAAAGGTAAGGGAATAGTGCTTGGAAAATCCACTTCCATTATATCATCTGCCCCATACAGATCCAATGTGCTTTCACTATCCCTGTCTATTCCAGTATGGCAATCTTCAGCTTGGGAGTTTTGCTCCACATAAGCAGGGGCTCTCAAAGCTGGCGGTAAACTGGTGAACCAGTCTTTACTCTGGCTTCTTTTAAAAGGAACGTTTCTTTTAGGATGGCTTCTAGCAGTGCAATCATTACAGTTAAACTTTACTGTCTCATACCTTGGCTCCCTGGGTAAAAACTTCAGTTGTTTGTACAACTGCTTCTCCCTCCGAGTAGGTAAAACTGGGTAGTGATCTTCTAGAGATAAGCCTCTCTCAGAACCTCCCTCTCTGGTTCTTTGCTTTCTTCTCTCTATATCACAAACAGGTAGAGTATAGGAACTAGGCGTGGCAGGGCCTCTTACCTTGGAGTAACTTCCACCAAACTCCCCTTGCACAACAGGTTTAGTTTGGGTTTTATGGCTTCCCACCTTGTAAGGTCTATTTCTGTTCCAGCTTCCAGCTTGGCTTCTTCTACAGCAATCAGGTTTGTGTCCTTGATAGCTTCCAGGCTTTACTGCTGTTTCACCTCTAACTCCAGTTCCTTCTTCCTCTTTCTCTTCCTTCCTCAGCTCCTGCTGTTGTTTCCACTGCTTATTCCTCCATTGCTCTCTTTGCAACTGCTGCCATCTCCTCTTCCCCTGCCGTTTCTGACCAGAAGCATTCTGCTCTGGTTTATAAAGAGATCCGTGGCTGCTGACTTCTTGGTTCTCTGTCAGCTGCAGGTCATCAGTGAGATTAGGTTCTTTAGGATCAGTGTGTCTGTTCCTGCTCCCTCTAGCTGTGCCAGGAGGTAACTGCACATCTAGTTCTTCTAAAACAGGATTTCTTTTCTTAAAACCAACTTTATTAGTGTCCGCATCATGACAAGCTACAAGAGTTAAATGATGCTGAGAATCAGGCCCACCGCACCAGACAGTTAAAAAAAACACCAGAAAGCATGAAGACCACACCAGCCTCCCATCTGCCACCTGATCAGCATCCGGCATCAGAGAGCAGGCAGGTAAGCCCCTCCTGCTCACTGCACCGAAGGCCAATCATGCTCACCACACTGGACAGTTAAAAAGAAGTGCCGGAAGGTGCACCCATTCCTGATGGGCTCATGCCTGAGAACCTCGCCAGAGGGCTCTTTGGCATGGCCCTTAGGTGGGGACCATCGATAGCACAGAAGAACAAGGGAAGCCATACAACTAGCCATACAAATATACCATAAACAAAGAGACCTGGCAAGAAACTTACAGAAGAACCTGAAGCCACTACAACTAACTAGTTTTCGGTAAGTCAGCAAACACATAACCAACTATGATTTTCCACATGCTCATACCTTACATTGTGATTCTGCTCGCTCTGCTTGTCCTGCTAACATCTACAAAGGTATGTGCCATGCACTGCAACAGCACTTCAGTCCTCTACAGGCCAAAGCCTCTGCACTTAAGCCCTTGCCTTAAAGTACAATACTCAAAATCAACACAAAGACTTCTAAAAATCAATACCGCTAAGCACCAGTACCCAAGCACCAGTTTTAATCGCTCTCAGTTTCCACTCAGATGCTCCCTTATTAATGCCCACTTAATCCGTAACAACATCCAAACTGTAGCAGATTATACACAACTTACTGACATTGACATCAGGTGCATCACAGAAAGTTGGATCTCAAGTTCTGACAACGCATTTCTCAACCAGTTGCTTTCATCTCATTACAAGCTTTTCAACTGCCCCAGAACTGACAGGAGAGGTGGAGGGGTTCTAATACTGGCAAAGAAACACTTGAACTTCACCATGGTCAACTCACAATCCCTACAAACATTAAACTTCCTCACCATCTCTAATTTTGAACACATTATGTTTAACATACAGAAAACCCTCCTCCAACAACGATGAACTCTCAGTTCTACTAGATGAGACATACACACACACATCATCCAACAAACATCTCTTCCTCATGGTTGACTTTAACCTCCCATCCACATCAACGAAGCAAGCCATCACATTCATGAATGCCATGGAAACACTTCAACAAAGCCATATAATTGACGCACCCACTCACTCCAAAGGCGTACTCCTAGACCTCATATTTGCACCTAACACACTACAAAGAGCTGATCTAAACATCCAAATCGACCCAGTGCTTTGGTCAGACCCATGCTATGATCTCACTCATACTTCCAAACAATATCCACCTGCCAAACCTCCCCCAACAACTACAACACAGATGTTGATTCAAAGCATTTAACCCACAACCTTTCCTCGATAATGACTCTTTGCTTATAGAAATGGACATACCTAACTTAAACAGTTTCATCAACTCCTGGAGCTCTGTAATTAATGATGCAGCAGTATTCACAGAATGATGATCTTTGACTCACCCCAAATCTACTCACTCTCCCTGGTTTTCCAGTAATTTCTACCATCTCAGACAAAAGCTCGGGCTATTAGAAAGAAGATAGAAATGATCACTAGACAAAACCATTAAACAACAATTCCATAGCAAGCAACTAGAATACAACAACCTATGCAACAGTTGTCAAAAAGAATACTATGCAAACATCCTCCTGAAATCTTTCAATCGTCCCAATGAACTATTCTCAATTGTGTCCTTCCTGACCAGTGAACCCACTTCAACATATTCCACAATCTCAAAAGAGCAACTTGACCCACAGACAGTGCCCTACAGCTCCCCGGAACAATGATCCACCTCATCAACAGGATAACTCATCTCAAAGCCACTTATAGCACACTTTCAGCCAATTACTAAAGAGAGAACTCACAGACATCATCAGTAGCATCAATACCACAACCTTTCCTCTGGATTCATGCCCAGTTACATGGATAACATACCTTTGTTCTGAGTTCACCCCAAATATTCTAAAGATAGTTCACATCTCTGTCTCTCAAGGATACCTACCCCCAGCCCTGAAACAGGCTTCAATATGCCCTATACTGAAGAAATCCTCATTAGACCTAACTGACCCCAGTTCATATCAACTGATCGCCAGCATCCAAATCCTGTCTAAAATAATTGAAAAAACTATACAGCACCAGCTCCTAAGACTATGTTGATTTCCATGCTCCATTGAATCCTCAGCAGCATAGCTTCTGCCCATGGCACGGTGTTGACACACTTCACTGCTCTCTTCGACAAGCTCATCAGAGATCTTGACATGCCCCGTCATGGATTTGTATTGATCTTCCTGGACATCAGTGCTGCTTTTGACTTGGTTTCACACCACACTATGCTAGCCAGACTCAGAAACATAGGCCTGATCAACAACACATTAAACTGGTTCACATCCCACCTCTCAGACAGAATCTTGCATGTAAAAGTCAGATTCAGCAATTCCAAACTATTTAATCTAAAACAAGGCATACAACAGGGATCGATCTTGCCAGGATTACTATTTAATATTGTAGCGCCCTCTACGGGTTAGGCGGTTGCCTATATGTAGTGGGCGTACCTCTTTATGTCCCTTATCACCTGAATTCCCAATGCTGAGGCTTCTCAATAATGTAGTTGTGTGGTAAGAACCAAAACAGCCTAGGGTTTCAAAGGTAACAGGAATTTTATCTTCTACTTAACCATTGAACTTCTTTGTCAGCAGTTCAGATATAACCAGAGCAAAAATGGGATACTTCTCCATTCAAAAAGGAAAAACAAACTTTACAGCACAGTTCAGGCATTAGCCGTTTCACACAGCTTGTTTTAAACAAAGCAATAAACCTTGCCTTCAGTCAAGATTACATTCTTAGGTCCCAGGCTTGGTATAGCACAACTCTGTATCACTCAGGGCTCTGCACAGCACCTTGGCTTCTTGGTTACAAGCTGCTAAACCCGTGTATCATTCCTTTTTAAAGACATTGACATTCTTCACTTTCAAGTTGCAAATATTGGCTTTTAACTTCCAGCATTCATAGCCTTCTTTGAACCTGTCTGACTAGCTCAACATTAGTGCTTTAATTAACCAAATTTCCAGCAGGTCATAAACTTTCCAAAGCTTCTGGCTTTTTCGCTACTTTTAAAAACTATACAGCTTTTACTTCTTCTGACTCACACAGTAAGAGCAATCCATTTCAACATCAGAACATACACTTTCTGAAAGGCATTCTTCTACTTCCATACTTTCCTCATTTGGTTCAATTAGCACCTGGCTGGCCTCAGCGTCTCTAACGGCAGGTTTCAACTGCTCCAACAATTTCAAAACCTGTTCCCACTGGGAATCCTCACTACGCTGAGTTGCAGGGGAAGGACATAGGAGATCTTTCTTTTTTAATAAACCTTTTAAAACTTGCAAGGGGCTCACCTTGTTCCCAGCACCCTGTCTTCTCTCAGGCTGTGCCCCAGGTAGTGTGGCTTCTGGTTCTCACAAGCAGTTGCCCAAATATCACCAATCAAAGAATTACTTAGACGGCAGTTGCTTTAATTACAAAAACCTTTTATTTCAGCATAACAAAATAGCAGTGTCATACAGAACAGCAAAAGCCCGTCTATAGAAATGGCAGACAGTACTTTCTCTCTCTCTCTGTCTCTGTGAAGGGGGAGAAAATACTGCCCACCCTTACCTGAAAAATAACCGCCTTATATACATTTCTCCCCATCTCAAATGTCTGTTTCAAATTAATCATACATTTCTTAAGTGTCGCAGGGCCTCAGGATCCTACAACACTTGAATCCATCATACATTCTTAAGTGTCAGCAGGGCCCCAGGATCCTACAACACTTTTCCCAGGGGAGAATCTCCTTACATTTGTACATCTGGACCTGCTCTTGGATTTGCTCATTTATGCATGGCCTGTGACCTCTATACATCTGGATTTGCTTTTAGGTCTGTTTATCTATGCATGGCCTGTGACCTTTGACCCTTCCTGTACTTTTCCTTCTTCTTGGCACTAATTGAAACCAGGCAGAGAGTATTTTGTGCTCATTAGTTTGAATTCTTTGCTTGACCTGCACTTTTTGCTGATATTAATTACTAGGCCCAATATTCTGCACACTCCTATCCAGAATATGGTTTCCCAGAATCCTTCCATAGCAGGCCGCATCCATTATCTTATGGCAAGCATATACTCTCATATAGCTATTGTCTTCTCATATAGCTATTGTCTTCTGTGCCATCCATAGTTTCACCAGGCAAGGGTGCAGTCATATAAAGCCAATATATAAGCAGACCTAACTCAGATTTCCCAACATTCTCCACTTTTTCTTTTCCTTTTTTTTTTTTTTTTGTTGGGGGGGTAGTAAAAGTAATCCCACTAAGGGGCGTGAATAACAACCATTTGAGACAAAGATGGATCATTCAAAGGCAATCGTTGGTACTGATCCCTTGACACAATATACATGGTTTTAGTGCTTTGCGATATCATTCGTTTACAACAGGCAAGTAAAATGGATAAGGCACAACAGGCAATGATTGCAAAACAAGCGATACTTAAAAGCGTAATAAAGGCTTTAAGTCCTACACCTAAACTAGCAAACCATGAAGCAATACTACCCCAGATATTATTAAGTTGAAGCCCCCCTTTAAAATCATCAATATGTAATTCAGAGAGATGCTTTATCTTATTCATTGCATCTAACACAAACACCGTGTGGTTACCGATTACAGTACAACAGTTTGTAGCATTAATGAAAGTGCATGTTCCGCCTTCAGTGGCCAAAAGTAAATCCAAAGCTTGCCTATTCTGCAGAGTCATTTGTGTATTTTGCTCAAGGGACTCAGCTAGGCGTGATATGGATTCAGTAACAGCTTTCATTTGAATATGCAACAAACATTGCAAACGGCGTACAGCCATACCAAGCTCAACAGTTAGGGCGGGGGTGGCAAAGGGAATCCAGGCCGTTGCGCTAAGGGCATCCAAACGAGTTTTAGTCATGGGATAAGTGGAATTGATATACTCAAATGAGGCCTGAATGGCATCATCCTCGGCTATAGAGGAATCCCAGGGGCTAGCATAAGCTGAGGAGCTACGTTTTAATCTATGCAGGGTGGAGCGACAAGCAGAATGATGGGTAACATTAAGAGGTATCAAGACAGAAAAAGAAGAAACTTTAACCAAAGCACAGGGTAATAGGGAGAGGTTAATTACCTGATACAGAGTTTCCCCACACAACCAATAATGACCCATTACAGCAAAGAGGTTTGTAGCAGGTGTCCATATGCGACTCATGTGATGCCCATCAAACCACTTAACAAAAGATTTTCCCGTGGTAGCTGAGGTAAGATCCCTCCTGAAACTGGACATTGGGAGATAGCATGAAGTATATGGAGATTCATTCTGAGAACCCGTTGACAGCACGGCTGAACCATCGTGGTAAATGGGACCAACCCCCACATACCAGCGGAAGTCAGATCCAGTAAACACTACCGGGCTTCTTGTAATATTTTTCCAATCATATTGCATACTGCAGGGGTCCATATTACCGGATTGATTATACCACTTTATCATGACAGAATTACTAGCAAAATGAAAGGATCCACTAAGCACATTATACGACAAATTACACTTATCTGAAAAAGCAATGGATACATTTGTTATTAAACATAGATCAAATATCATATTTGGGTCAACATAAACACGCAAAGGGTCATGTATCATATTCATTGCATGCCACGTCTGGGAACAATTAAAAGTCTCATAACAACTGGCAGAAAAATTATTATTATCTACACAAGCAAGCTGTCCTGCATACTCATTTAAGGGAACCTTTGAAACATGTACTGGAGCATATGATACACCCTTTGGTAAAGGGGTACAAATAATGCAGTCTGCAATGTTCATCAGGGAAACAATGTGTAATACTGATTGCTTCCACAAGTTCAGAGAGCCTTCAGGTAAAGCCCGGGGTGCTCGAGATATCGTCTGGTTAGTCTGGTTCCATCCCTGGAGAAACAAGGCTAGCTGTCCATCTGGATGTAAACACTCAATAAGGAGCACGATTATGACAGAGATTCCCAGAAAAAGGCACAAGGACGCCCATGGAGTAGGCTTGACAGCGATCATCTTTGGTACTAACAACATAGCACTGTGGTGAGAACACGTGAGTTCTGTAGGGAAATAAAACTGATTAATCAGATGGGACAGCTGGAGACGCTTTTAGATGGCTGACATGCACCCAAGTATCAGTATCATTCAGTCTGGCAGCAAAAGGGGAAGCAGCAGTGACAACGTGGGGTCCTGAAAAGGTTGGGCAGTCCCAGGATGCACGAACACAATTTCTTTTATAGACAGTGGACCCTACAGGGAAGCAAGGTAATAAGGATGGACTGGACACAGACTGTGTGTCTGCTACACGGTCGGCAATTTCTTGGAGCGCAATCCGGAGTCCTGCAAGGTAAGCAGAGAGACTATCATGAATCGGAACCTGGGACTGTGATAAATTAGTTGTGCGCATACGCCGGCCAGTGGCCATTTCATGAGGTGTCAGATGTAATCGTTTGATCAGGCTATTACGCAGCTGAAACAAGCACATTGGTAATGCTTGTAGCCAGGTCATGTGACCAGAAGCGCAAATCTTTCTGAGTTGAGTTTTCAAAATGCCATTACATCGTTCAACAAGACCATTGGAAGTAGGTTTATACACAGAAACATACTTCCACTGAACAGGAAGATGCTGGGTGAGTGCAGTCACAAGAGCATTACGAAAGTGAGAGCCATTATCAGAATATATGACTTTAGGAATGCCAAATCGGGGAATTATTTGTGTTAGCAAAACCTCTACTACTTCTTCAGCAGTCTCTCTATTGCAGGGGAAAGCCTCAATCCATTTAGACCAAGGGCAAACCCACACTAAAAGGTACCGCTTTTGAGCACATCTGTGGATCATGTCAGTAAAATCTACATACCAGGATTCAAAAGGACCACTTAGAACCGGGAGGTGACCTTTGGCTATGGGTTTTCCTCCTGGCTGAGAATTCAGGATACACACAGGACATTTAGCTACTAGTTCCTGAATGCGATTTTTCATGTGTGGACACCAAAAAATGTCCTCAAGCATGCTGTAAACATTTGCAGTACTAGAATGATAGATATCATGAATGAGTTCTGTGAGGCGTTTCAATGCTACATAACAGATACAGAGTTTTCCTGATGGATGTACCCACATTTTCTTAATTTGGGAACAACCTAGTCTCTCCCAGTTTCCTATCTCATGAGAAACAGCATCTTTCTGATAATCAGCAAGGTCAGGTACTAAATAGATCTGTGATCTGGTGACAGGTAAAGTCAGGGAAGCATTACTAGTTACTTCTTTGGCTAACTGATCTGCCAGGGCATTGCCCATCTGGCGGAAAGAGTCTCCCTGTGTATGTCCAGGAACCCATTCACAGCACAGAAACAGATTGTTGATTCTGCGTTTCTCTAAACACTCATAAATTTGATGTATCTCATCAAGATGTGAGATTGAGCTGGCTGAGGAAGTGATAAAACCTCTTTGTGACCATTTCTGGTGAAGCGCTGTCAGCACTTGTGCTGCATATTGGGAGTCAGTGAATATAATAATGTTCTGTCTCTCCTGATGCAGTAAGACTGCCAAAATTGCACAGAGTTCAGCACCTTGAGCACTATAAGCACTCGGCAACTGATATTGCAACACATCTAGAATGTCACCAGATAGAGATATCTGTACTGCACTGAAACCAGAACATAGTGACGTCTCAGAACCGTCAGTAAACCAGACTTTAGAATTGACAGGCATTTCGTGAAGAGACAGAATATTATCTGCGAAAGAAAAAATGGGGACGTTATCTCCCGCCTCACCAACAATGACAGAAACTAAATTTTGTAGGTAGCCAAAAGGGTGACTTGCAGGGAATGGCTTAATGAGAATATGACTCCGTAGCAGAGTAGCACAAAGCTGGTGCACCCGATGTGGGGTAAAGTGGAGAGTATTACTGCATAACAATGCCTCTACATCACCGGAGCAATACACAGTGAGTCGCAAGGGATGAAAGATGTTATAGGTCTTCCTGACTGCCTCACTGGTGGCTACTAACCCTCTCTCAACATCAGGCAGAACTATTTCTGTAACAGAAAAAGACCCTGACAAGTAGGACACAATTTTACCATCATCCTGATAAATCACAGCTGCCCACGTGTGATGTCCGTGAAAGCTAATGAGAAACATATCCTTTGAATAGTCAGGGAGACAGAGACTTGGTGTGTGTGATACATCAGTCAAAAGAGATTGAAGCAAAATCTGGTCAGGAGCTGACAGGCTGATAACAGTCGACCCCTTAGCCCCCCTTTTAAATATTTGCGAAAGGGATGTGTGCTTTGACTGTGACCTGGGATCCAATTACGGCAGAAGTTTATCATGCCGAGCAGAGATCGCAATTGCTTTACAGTGGTAGGCATCTGTAATTGCAAGCAGTGTTGTTTAGTTTTCTCTGTCAGAGACAGCATTCCATCTCCTACTAGGAAACCCAGAAAAGTGACTTCAGTTTGGCAGATCTGTGCCTTGGCCATATTAATCTGGTAGCCACTTTCCAAAAGATAACAAACAAGTTTATCTGTGAGGGCCAGGTTTGTTGCAGCCTCAGCTGTGGAAAGCAGTAAGTCATCTACATACTGTAACAAAGACACATTGCTGGGCAACTCTGCCCTGAATGATTGCAAATCAGCAACTAGTGCTTGAGAGAATATGGAGGGACTTTCCACATATCCTTGGGGTAACCTGGTCCACTGATAATGATGACCCTCAAAAATAAATGCCAGAAACTGCCTGGATGTGGTTTCGACCTCTATCCCAAAAAAGGCATGGGAAAGGTCCAGAACAGTATGATATTTGTACAGAGTAGTCGTTGTCAGCAATGTGGCAGGGTTTGAGACTACTGGAAACTGTGGTTCAATAACACTGTTAAGTGCACGTAAGTCATGAACTATTCTCCACTTCCCATTAGGCTTTTTCACAGGGAATAGTGGGGTGTTATATGGGGAGTTACTGAGTTCAATAATTCCATGCTGTAACAGCTCCTGAATCTCTTGGCGAGATCCCTGCAGGGCCTCCGGTTGGAGGGGATACTGCGGAATCTTTGGTGGTTTACAGCCAGGCTTAATATGAATGGTAATAGGCAGATGTGATTTAACTCGGCCATAAGGGCTGAGGAGCAGTGACCGCTCAAGGCCTTTTTCTCCCAGCGGACCATAGGTGAATTCAACCTGTAATTTCACCAATAAGTCCCTACCCATCAAATTTACTGGGCAATATGGGGCAAACAGAAAAGAATGAGAAATCTGCTGATCTCCTATTCTTAAACAAATGGGTGTAGTTAGGTAAGATGTAAGGGGTCTACCATCAAAACCAGTGGTAGTCATTTTCTTTTTACTAAGCTGGCATCTCTGTGGTAAAGCAGTTAATACAGAGGAAGTGGCTCCTATATCAAGTAACATTTCTGTGGGCTCATCATTAAGATATACTGTGATCAGAGGTTCCTGATATGTGAGCCTCGCCTGTAAGATATAGATTCCCAATCATTGTTGGGGTGGGGGTCCAGAATCCCGGGGAGGTGTCCACAAGGGAAAACGCCTCCTATCAAAGTTCTCATTTCTGCGCTGAGCACGGCATGAGCGCTGAAAATGACCGTAACCACCACAGTTCCAACACTGTGGGGCAAGAGTACGGTTATTTTGTTGGTAAGAGGGACCTCGAAGCTGTGGCTGAGGATAACAGGGTCGTTGGGCTCCGTTATAGTAAATGTGCTCCTTATCTCTATCCCATACCTCATCACAGGGGTCTGGAACATCATCCTCATAAGGATCCAGATATTCCATGTCATCAATTTTCTCCTGCTGTTCCCTAATTTTCTGTTTTAGTTGTCTAATAAGTTCATTATTAGATTTATCAAGATGTAATTTGGTGGTGGATTGGGGATCTTTAATTTCTTGTAACCCTTTAAGTTGAAGGTGTAACAAGCGTGCTTGGGCCTGTTTCAAATCCTTCTCAGGTTTCAAAGTGTCCTCCTCTAAAGATCGAATATAATGCAAAATATGGGCCTGTTGTTTAGGCCATGGCTCAGACTCCAAGGCTACTATAGACTTTAATTTTGCAGTTACGGATGGGGGTAATGTATTACACAAAGTCTGGAAAAATACAGGTCTCATACAAACATCATCGTATGGTACCCCCATTTGTGCTTCCCATAAATCTTGAAATCGTACGAGGTATGCACTGATATCCTCACCTATTTGGAATCTCATAGTAGTGAGGGGAGCCAAACTGCGCTGAGTAGGGTACATCTCCCTGAGGGCGTCCCAAATACGAGGACGAAACTCGTTGAAGGAAGCACCATCGTAAGTGTTAACTGTGACTTTCACCTGTTTTAAGTCAGCATTGGCGAACACTTGATTTGTCGCACTATTTCCCAGAATTTTGGCCAATAAAGCTTTGATATCTCCCAAAGCCAAATTATATCCAGCCGTAATTCTTTCAAATTTTTGAATCCATGTCTCTCCCCCTCTACTAAGAGGAGGGAGACTACTGGCTATATTAGTCATATCAGTAAAACTCCATGGGATATATTTAGATTTTCCTTCATTTGTGTAGATTACTGGAAACAGAAGCTGTTTATTAGCGTCCTGATTCTCATACTTCTCCCAAACCCTAAGACCTGCCTCCATATAGGCAGAATCCCAGTTAGGGTCTCCCGCTCCTCCGCGAATGCAGAGTCGGGCGGTGTTAAGGTGTACAGTTTCTAGTGATCCATTAGGGGGCCACTGTAACATTTGGGGCTGGTTGGCTCTTGTCCAACCGTACATGTTGGAGGACCATCGGTAAACATAGTAACCATTTCCATCCTCCTGCTCTGTAATAAAAGTAAGGATACAGGGTTGGGGAGCTCGAGGAGCTTTACCACCTTTCACAACTCCACAAATCACTGTAAGTGCACTTTTTTTCTCTTCATCATCTACTACCTCATCTACCTTCTCCTCTTCTTCCTCTTCTATAATCACCTTAAGACGTTTTTCCCTATCTGTCAGGTCTAACTCCCATCTTTTAAGATTCTCAGTAATGTTAACGTCAGATAGTTTTAAAGCTTGAGCCTGACTTTCTAAATCTTCATGTTCTGCTGTTAATTGCTGTTTCAACTCTTCTAATCTTGCCTGTGCCTCAGCATATGCACTGGTATCTGGGGCAGGGGTGGCTTTTAAGTTAACATGACCCTCAATCTTTGCCCAAGCTCCCTCAGTGTCCAAGAGTTTATGCAGGACCTGTTCTGAGGGTATAGAGGCTGCTGGGTGAGAAGTGGGTTCTGACTTGGGCTGGAAGACAGGGTCAGAATAGCCTATGGCTGCCATAGCTTTACTTTCGGCTGCCCAATAAGAAGGTGGGGGCACAGGGGCAGAAGACAAAGGCTCTGGACCAGCCTGCATCCACAGGGAAATATGTTGCAAATGTTCCAATTGGGCTTTGCCACATTTGTTAAATAAGATATGATCCCTAATTTTGGTCAAAATGAGCGGATCAAACGACCCCCCTGCTGGCCAGGCAAGAGAGGGTGTTTTCTTCGTCCATTTTTCCCATTGTTTAGAACAATTTTTTATTGAAGCCTCCAGTAGAGGGTTCTGTTTAACAAGGCTATCTATGGGGCTAGGACCGGGCTCAGTACCTTTCTCAGTATTTTGTTCCTGTTTAGATTTTCTTTTAAACATTTCTCTAGCTGTCCCTTCTCTATAGTCTATGTAGACCTGGTGTTTTCACTGTTCAGGGACAGGGGCAATTAACTTCGCCTTTTACCAATAGCAAATTGAACCTCCTTATATACAGAGGGGCGCGTAATTTCACTTTTAGGTGGCAATCCAAACCTCTTAATTAACAGAGGAGCGAAAATTACGAATCCAGGACTCATACACACATACAACGCTTGTGCTTCATCTAAACCCAGCCAATCCCCTCGCGGGGGTATGAAAACGTGGATAAAGACACACACTCGCTTCGTATTAATAATAATACGTACAGTCTCAAGCATACATCAATCAATCCCAGAAAGACAGAGACCTAATGTCTGGGCAAAACTTTCAAACTTTCTTTCCCTAACATTACAACTAAATACAAA
Source organism: Ichthyophis bannanicus (assembly GCA_033557465.1). Classification (NCBI taxonomy): domain Eukaryota; kingdom Metazoa; phylum Chordata; class Amphibia; order Gymnophiona; family Ichthyophiidae; genus Ichthyophis; species Ichthyophis bannanicus. Next base: position 411,615,556 of record CM066037.1, read on the forward strand.
GACACTCTAACAATTTTTTTCAACATAACAAAACATTAAGCACATAAAATACATATGCATATGTGTAAATTTGGTACTCACCCACCAATCGAACCTGGTTAAATCTTCCGTCTTTGTTTGTAGACAGGAAAAACAAAACTCACTCGCTGGAGTCGTCCTAGGGTATCAAAATCTCTCTCGACGTCACTCTCCCATCTTCTGGACCAGCAGAAGGAATCCTCTTCTCCTAATGAGAAGGTATTCTCATCCCCTGTTTTTTTTATGTTCTGTGAAAAACAGGAGGTAGTCCCTCTGACAAAAATGCAGGCAAGTCAAAACTGCAGTCAGAGGAGTCCTTGGGCAATTTAGAGAAAAAAAAATTTAGAAGGCCGGGTTGCGGCACCAATTGTGGCTTCTGGTTCTCACAAGCAGTTGCCCAAATATCACCAATCAAAGAATTACTTAGACGGCAGTTGCTTTAATTACAAAAACCTTTTATTTCAGCATAACAAAATAGCAGTGTCATACAGAACAGCAAAAGCCCGTCTATAGAAATGGCAGACAGTACTTTCTCTCTCTCTCTGTCTCTGTGAAGGGGGAGAAAATACTGCCCACCCTTACCTGAAAAATAACTGCCTTATATACATTTCTCCCCGTCTCAAATGTCTGTTTCAAATTAATCATACATTTCTTAAGTGTCAGCAGGGCCTCAGGATCCTACAACACTTGAATCCATCATACATTCTTAAGTGTCAGCAGGGCCCCAGGATCCTACAACACTTTTCCCGGGGGAGAATCTCCTTACATTTGTACATCTGGACCTGCTCTTGGATTTGCTCATTTATGCATGGCCTGTGACCTCTATACATCTGGATTTGCTTTTAGGTCTGTTTATCTATGCATGGCCTGTGACCTTTGACCCTTCCTGTATTTTTCCTTCTTCTTGGCACTAATTGAAACCAGGCAGAGAGTATTTTGTGCTCATTAGTTTGAATTCTTTGCTTGACCTGCACTTTTTGCTGATATTAATTACTAGGCCCAATATTCTGCACACTCCTATCCAGAATATGGTTTCCCAGAATCCTTCCATAGCAGGCCGCATCCATTATCTTATGGCAAGCATATACTCTCATATAGCTATTGTCTTCTCATATAGCTATTGTCTTCTGTGCCATCCATAGTTTCACCAGGTAAGGGTGCAGTCATATAAAGCCAATATATAAGCAGACCTAACTCAGATTTCCCAACAGTAGAACCTTCTCCACAGACTCTCTCACAGAGATTCCCGTTCCTTGCCTTCCACCAGCATTTCCCCCAGAATCAACTCTCCTGCGTTCCAAGCCAGCTGTACTCTTCCTACCAGCTAGGCTTCCTTCAGGACTTGAGTTGTCTGAATGCTGCATGCAATAAGGATCTCCTTTGAGGCTTCTGATAGAGTACTTTTCTCTTACACATGTCCTCCTAATCTCCTTACTTCCAGTAGTTTCAAGAGATTCTCTGCTAGTGTCCAGCCTGCTAGGGAACGTCTACTCCTCAGAGGATTTCCCTCCTAGACTCTGCCCACGGACATGATCTCCCTCTGCTTTCCTTCTTCCTGGTCTCTCTCCTTTCACTCCACCTCCTCCTTTCGTTCCCCCTTTCGTTCCTCCTTCTCTAGAAGACTCTTTCTGCTTATATGATTGGTGCTGCCCTATAGCCTCAGACTCCACCTCCAGGCTTCCCTCGTCACCTCCCCTGGTCACCATGGAGCTAGGGCATGGCTCACTCTCTACATCTCTGTGCACAGAGTTTTTTTTCTTTGGTTAGAGTTTTAACCCTTAAACTCCCTGAACCTTTCTTCTGCCCAGAGGTAAAAGGCTGTTTTTCCCCACTTTCTTTGGGCTCTATATCTGTCTCGCCACCACAATATTTACATACAGCCCATATGTAACCTACTAAGAAAATGAACATGCATTTTCACAGATGATATCATATTCTACATGCCATTCAACATGCTCACTCCAGACTTTTCAATCATATCATATATCTTCACAGCTGTCACAAATCTTCTCGCTGAGCTAAATCTTATGGTGAATAAAAAGAAAACAGAAGCTCTACTAATCTTCAGAGACCCTGCTTTCAATCCTTCTGAAAAAATCTGACTACAGCACACAGAAATTAACATAAAAAGGGAAGTCAAATACCAAGGCATAACCCTCGATAGCAACCTCAACATGCTTTCACACATCAAGAATGCAGTCAATACAGCATATCTGAAACTTAGGGGTATGTTTACTAAACTGCGTTAGTTTGATTCGCGTTAGGAGCCACGGAAGAGCCAGAAATCCCAAATAAGGACATAGGCGGTACATCGTTACCGATAATGCGCGTTACAGAAATTAACGAGCGTTAGAGGGCGCCGTGGCGCGTTACCGCGCGTTAAACTTAAGAAGGTGCACAGACACAAAACACTGAAACAGAGCTGTAGCATAATGGTTACTGCACTGACTAATGATACAGGCGTCATGGGTTCAATTCCCCAGTGTGCCTAATGCATAAGGCTGGCTGAGGCATCACCGTGTACATTTAAGTAGTGAATGAGGAGGCATTTTACGTTTATTTTCAGTAGTGTGGGCCAGCAAACACACCCTCACAGTGGCGTAGCATAAGGCACCCCATAACGCACTCCGTAGGCTACATTATAAAGTGCACTGTCCGCGCGTTAACATAACGTTATGTAACGTTAACGATCGTTTGCACGTCATAACGCGCGTTATGACGCGCGAACGATCGTTAACGTTACATTACGCGCGTTATTCACGATTACCGCAGTTTAGTAAACATACCCCTTAGGCTCCTTAAACCTCTACGCCTTCTTCTACAAGACAACAACTTCAGATCAGCTTTCCAGGCCATCGTCACACTCCATTTTGACTACGGCAACATTCTCTATCAGGGACTGCCAAAACAGGCTTTATACCCACTTCAACTAGTGCAGAACACATAACCCCAACCCTTAGGATTCTACACTGGTTCCCAATTGCCCAAAGGATTAAGCAGAAGACCACAACTACTATCTATAAAATCCTTCACAATCTATCAACTCCCTTCTCAAGAGCTTCTACAACAAGACCCAAAAGATCTGCAAATCAGAATCTTCTGGCCATCCCTTCCTTCAAGACCAAATGTATACAGCAGGCAATAAAGTCTTCTCACTATTTGCTCCAATGATTTGGAACTCGCTGCCTGAAGCCATTAGATCAGCTCAATCTCCACAAGATATGAAGAAACTATTAAAAACACATCTTTTCATAGAACACTTTGGTCCTAATGACATTAACTAAATGTATATACCATAACCACCCGCTTACCGTTGATTCATTTATAACCCCCATATTTAATGCCAAGTTTACCTGCCCTTGTTTTATGTAAAACAAATCTCTTGAGATTGTATATTGTTGTTAAATGTAAACTGCCTTAGACCAAACACGATATATAAAAAACAAATAAATAAATAAGATCAAGAAAAGATGGAAAGAATACACTGAGTCATTATACTGTACCATAAAGTTCAAGTGGATCGATGGTAGTTTCAGCCTATACCTTAAGATCAGGAACCGTTGGTGATGAAAGATAAAGTCAAAACAGTTTTGAAAGCATTATCAAAGAACAAATCCTTGGGCATTGATGACATTCCCACTGAAATATTACAACAATCAGATGCAGCTGTTGTAATATGTCCAGGAAATCTGGAAGACCACATAATGATCAACTGGTTGGAAAAGATCTGTATTCATACCAATACTGAAGAAAGGTGATACAACTGACTGTGGAAATTATCACACAATTGCTCTGACCCTGACATGCCAGCAAGCTTCTACTCAAGGTCATTCAGTGGAGACCACAATCATATTTGGATCAAGAACTACCTGAACAGCAAACAGGGCTCAGCAAAGGGTAAGGAACAAGAGACATTATCGTGGATGTGAGATGTATCCTGGAAAAGACTAAAGAATACCAAAAGGATATCTATATGTGTTTTACTGATTACAGCAAGGCCTTTGATTGTGTAAATCATGAAAATCTATGTGCCACATTAAGAAGAATGGGTTTACCAGAACACCTGATAGTTCTTATGCCCAAACTTTACATTGATCGAAAAGCAGCAGTTTGAATAGAACCAGGAGAAACAGAATGGTTTAAAATCAGCAAAAGTGTGCAAGACTGCATACTTTCCCCAGACCTGTTAAATTTATATGCAGAATAAATCATCAAAGAAGCAAGACAGTATGAAGACAACTGAGGTGTGAAGACTGATGGTAAATTCATCAACAACCTTCGTTATGCTGAGATACCGCGTTAACTGGCTGAAAGTGAAAATTATTTTAAACACTTGCTTATCAGGATCCAGGAACATAGGGGTATGTTTACTAAACTGCATTAGTGTGATTCGCGTTAGGATCTGCGGTACAGCAAAAATCCCAAATAAGGACATGGGCGGTACATCGTTATCGATAACGCGCATTACCAGGCGCCGTAGCTGAACGAGCGTTAGAAAACATCGTGTAAAGCGCCACACAACGCGTGCCCATAAGGCGTCTGATAACACATCTAGCAAGGCATCTAGAACAGTAGCACAATGGTTAATACACTGACCAATGATACAAGGGAAGTGAGTTCAATCCCCCTGTGTGTCTAATGAGTAAAGCTGGCTGAGGCATCACCTCTTACTTAAAATCAGTGCTGTATGAAGCAGTTTGTTTGTTAATTTTAATCAGTGCTGCCAGCAAACACACCCTCACAGGGCCGTAACTTAAGGTGCCGCATAAGGCACCCTATAAGGCACCACAGAGGGCACATCATAAAGTGCACTGTCCGCCAAGGCACCCTAGAATGTGCCCTATGGGCCACCCCACGGGGCACAGTATAGGGTCCTGCATCGGGCACTGTATAGGGTGCCTGATGAGGCAACGTAAGGAGACAGCAATATGAGGGTGTCATGCTGGCACCACCAGTTGAAATTAAAAAAAGAAAATGCTACAGACAGCGCTAACAAATATCCCCACTGTGGGATCAAACCCATGACCCCTGGCTCTACAGGCAGTGAAGTAACTAGTGGGCCACATTGCTAGTGCTACAAACAAAGCCCTGTCTGGCAGATGAAGGACGTCAGGTCACCACACAAACTGTCTGCTGTGGTGGCCAGGATGTGGGTTAACACACTCATACCCATGGTGCACTGCACATGCAGATCTGCAGTCCATAGATGAACACAAGATGGGGTATGCACCCCCACAGCACCTCGGCCTGGTAGAGGGAACTGACTGTGTGTCTCATTGGCACAGAGTACCTACAGAAAGCAATCCAACAGGTTGCCCTATACGGTGCATGAAAAGGTGCCCAGCATGGCATCCAGAGCTACAGCACAATGGTTAATACACTGACTAATGGTGCAGGGGTCGTGAGTTCAAGACCCCTGTGGGTCTAATGATTAAAGCTGGCAGAGACATCACCGTATACCTTAAAGCGGTGCTGACAGAAGCAGCTATTTTGTTAACCTTAAGTAGTGCTGCCAGCAAACACACCCTCACAGGACCGTAACCTAAGGCGCCGCATAAGGCACCCAATAAGGTACCCCAGAGGGCACATCATAAAGTGCACTGGCCGCCAAGGCACCCTAGAATGCCCCCTATGGGCCACCCAACAGGGCGCATCAAAGGGTGCGGCACAGGGCTTGTGAAAGGGTGCCTGATGAGGCAACATAAGGAGACAGCACTGTGAGGGTGATGGAGCTGGCAGCACCACTGCAAAGAAGAAAAGGAATATGCCTCATACAGCCCCACCGAGTAACCCCACTTTGGTCCCCAACCCATGACATCTGGCATCACAGACAGTGAAGTAACTAGTGGGCTATATCGCTAGTGTGACTAACCAATCCCTAATAATGATGCAGTCAACCTATGGAGTATAACTGTCAAATGATCAAAAGTCCCACACCAGATCAACAACAGGTTCTCTACGTACAAACTAAGAATGCCTGTCAATCCAACAAACCAAGGTCTCAGCAAACAAGGGCATATGGCAAACATGATCAAGACCAAGGTCAAGATCATTACCAAAAACAACAAGCCCAAAAACATCACGGACCTTGTCAAACACTGATAGCTACAGGCAAAATCCAAGAAAACACTCAACATACTATGAAGACGTGGAGACAGACTAGCCAGATGCCTGTTCCCCCAGCACCAACAAAGCTCTGTCTGGCAGATGAAGGACATCAGGTCACCACACAAACTGTCTGCTGTGGTGGCCAGGATTTGGGTTAACACACTCATACCCATGGTGCACTGCACATGCAGATTTGCAGTCCATAGATGAACACAAGATGGGGTATGCACCCCCACAGCACCTCGGCCTGGTAGAGGGAACTGACTGTGTGTCTCACTGGCACAGAGTACCTACAGACAGTAATCCAACAGGTTGCCCTATACGGTGCATGAAAAGGTTCCCAGCAAGGCATCCAGAGCTACAGCACAATGGTTAATACACCGACTAATGGCGCAGGGGTCATGAGTTCAAGACCCCTGTGGGTCTAATGAGTAAAGCTGGCAGAGACATCATCGTATACCTTAAAGCAGTGCTGACAGAAGCAAGTATTTTGTTAACCCTAAGTAGCGCTGCCAGCAAACACACCCTCACAGGGCTGTAACCTAAGGCGCTGCATAAGGCATTGCAGAGGGCACATTATAAAGTGCACTGTCTGCCAAGGCACCACATAATGCCCCCTATAGGGGACCCCGTAGGGCGCTTGGAAGGGTGACTCATAGGGCATGTTATAGGGCACCTGAGGAGGCACCCTAAGGAGACAGCACCTTCGCCAAACACACAACTGAGCCAAGCTGAAAGGCGACCTACCTGGTGCTGCCCGTGGACCCCAACCACCCTGCCTCCCACCCCATCGTTGTCACCCCAACCCTGTCCCTCATCCTGCCACCTGTCCAAACCAGACTGTTTGATGCGATGAGGAGGGTAGCAGCACAAAATGTCCCCACAGTTCCCACCCCCACTGCATGCACATCAGTTACCATCCCCAACACCCCACAGACACAGGTTGAAGCATGCAGAGTCAACAGTGACCATGCAACGTCCCCAGTGACGTGTCTATGTTCCACAACAATGCAAAGGTGATGCCCCCAGCTGCAAACAACGAAACACCCAGACACATCATGTCAGTGACAGTGTGTCAGTTTTCCCAGTGACAGTCAACATAGCAGGCCAACAAGAAGGTTCAAAAAGGCCTGTGTCCAAATTGCAGAGGTCCATCTCCCAGTGGCAACAACACCCAGGGACAGTTCTACAGAGGTGCTGCGTCCAAACAAATGTGTCAGATGTGGCTCCAGATGAAGTGTGGTAGATGTGCCCTGTGTTATGGCTGTGTCCTGTGTGGAAAGGGGTAGAAATAAGGTAAGCAAGGGCACACCCACACCAACCATCAGGTCAGAAAGGACACATTGACATCACAATATGTGCATCATGAATGCTTAAACACCACAACATGACATGACCACAAAACATAGCATACTGCACATGGACCACAGCAGGAGATGGCCCTGCAGACCAGGACACAATCCCAACATGGTCATGTGAATGCCCATGTCACACAGGCAACCCAGAGGTCTACAGCATGTCCAGCAGTGGTGGTGCACAGAGATACCACAGAAATGCACGTTGCTACTAACAGGCCAAATGCAACAACTGCACGTGGCCAATGTCCCAGAGGAGGGAAGGTGAAACCTACCTGAAAGGTATAGCATTGGGCTGATGGGGAAAGGCCGAGTCTGGCAAGGGCACAAGGGGCCACAGTAGAGGCTGCAGATGTCCATGAACTGCATCCATCACCACAACCTCACGATCAGCTGTTAGTGGAGCATGGCCGAGGAAGGCTCTGCTGCGTGGAAACATAATGGTGGCGTGAAGTGTCCTGGCAGCAAACATGAGAAACGTCAGGGAAAAATATATGACAAATGCAAACAATGTACAGAAGGGCAGAAGCAGAAGGGCATAGAGAGATGGATAAACATCACTGGACTGGTGGCAAGACACACATGTCCCAAAGACACAGAGACACACACCATGAGACAAGGTAAGCATGCCACAAGCTGCAGTTGGCTGGACTGCGGACAATCAGGGACAAGTGGAGACATGGGTGCACCAAGGCTGTCTAATGCAACAATGGCAGTGAGATCTTTACGTGTTCCTAAGCATTGCAATGCCCTGTGTCCGGAGACACACACAGCCTGGTAACATGTGCACAGGTACAGTATGTACACCCCCAAGATGTGCACAGGCAATGGTCACATGTGTGTCAAATGGAGCATATGGTGGATGGAGTGTGAGGCCAAAGATATGTGCAACACCAGAGGAGCAGTGGAGAGGGAAACACATATGTGTCATGTGGTGCTGCCACCACAGCACACCCAGCTTTATGTCCACCCATCCCAGTCACTCTCATGTTGCTGTGACATACACACAGTCCTTACATGCACGACAGCATTGGTCAGTATCGGCAGCTTATCCCTGGGAGGCAGGAACACAGCAGCCTATCCTGGGGAGCCGAAACACAAGAGACAAATAGAGACATGTCATTACAGTGCCGTGAAACACACATACCAGCTCACACATGGCGACCCATAAGCACATCCCCCCACATGCAGAACTTACAGGAGAAGAGCTCCTCGATCAGATGTTGCCTGGCCCCCATCCCCTCAAGTGTGTCACCACGGCCATGTGCAGGAGGGCACACAGGATCCTCCCTGAGATCCTCATTAATATCGACTGGGACATTGTGCCTGAGAGCAATGTTGTGGAGGATGCAACAGGCCAGAATGATCTTTGCCACAGTCAGGGGTCCGTACTGTAAGGCACCGCCGGTCCTATCCAGACACCTGAAGCGACTCTTGAGAACACCAAAGGTGTGCTCAATGACTGAGCGGCTGGAGGCATGGGCCTCATTGTACCGCATCTCTGCACCTGGCCGAGGGAGATGCACAGGGGTCAGCAACCAGGCACGACACCCATATCCTGCATCACCTGCAAACAGAAATGGCATAAAGTCACACGTGAGATGATGGACCTATGGAATCACTGATGTAGCAATGCCCAACTGGACAGCAGAGAAGCATGGACACACACATCTGACGTCACAACATTGCACACGATGGCAGTGCACCAGAGTCTGATGCTGGGAGTCCCAGAGCATACTTGGAGGGGCAGAGATGCGCAGTTGTGCAAGTCTGGGACCGTCATGATACATTGCACACAGGGCATAGGCCAACGGAACACATCCCCGGGGGGGCCAGGTGGGAGTGGCAGTGCAGACAGGCCAAAGTGAACAGTCATGCAGCATACATGTGTGATAGCAGGTTCGCCCACAGCTCAAGACATGTGTCATCCCCTACATGGCGAATGAGAGGAGGCCCCATACACACTGTACACCATGTGGATGGTTCTGTGCCCCAATCCTCCCCCTCCCCCCCTGGATGGCACATGCACAAACCTGTGCCACATGGGGTGGGAAAGGGACACACCCCACAGGCAGACATATGTACAACTGCCCGTGCATTATGGCCTAGGCAAGGTTCAGGAGCCACATCCATGGAGGGGACACACCATGCATGTCCAGAGTGCCCCTGTACACGGGAGCTTGTTAAGTGAACAGCAGAGGCAGGGTACAGTCCACACCACATGTGTGCGGGGACACCCAGATGAGCAAGAACACACACATGGTAGGCAGAGAGACGTGTGGCAGTGCACAGAGGTATGTGACCACATTCCAGGTGACAGGGTGTGATGTAGTGTCAGGCCCAGAATAGGCTGCACCAGGAAACAACACCACAATGTCTGGCATGCAGAGGACACAGGTGACAATGGTGCCCCGCGAATCATATACGGTAGGCGCACATAAGATATGGGGAATACCTACCCAGCAAGACATAGTCCTCATATTGTCCGGCCTCAAACTGGCCGAACAGTGCCAAGTTCTTCAGGATATAGGAGTCATGGGCTGACCCTGGGAATGGAGAAACCACATTCAGAATCTGCATACTTGCATCACAAACAACCTGCACATTCAGGGAATGGAAGTGTTTGCGGTTGCAGTATACAACCTCCCTGTCGCGGGGTGGGACCAGGGAAACATGTGTGCAATCTATTGCTCCCATCACATGTGGTATCCCTGCAATCTGCTGGAATGCCTGTCCCAGGGCCACCCAATGTTGCCTACTGTTGGGAATGGCAATGTAATTCCCAACCTGGCTGACCATGGCCCGTAGTACCTGGTGGAGGCAGCGAGAGAACGTTGGCCTACTCATCCCACCCACTGCGGCCACTGAGGATTGGAAACAGCCAGAGGCAAAGAAATGTAGGGCAGCCATGAGCTTGGCCAATCCCGGTATAGCATGTGACCGGGCAGTCAGGGGCTCGAGGTCAGGTCATAGATCCTCATAGAGCTCCCTAATAGCCCCTGTGTCCAGCCAGTAGAGGGAGATTACCTGGTCTTCCCTGATGTCCTGGAGCATGGCCCAGGTGGGACCGTGCCTCAGCACGCCTATGGCACCGTTGTTCTCCCACACCCGCTTGTGGACCCCCCACAGCTGCAGGCCTGAGTTGCAGCAGGATAGCACCCATGCCCAGTACCGCAGCCCCAGGAACATCATCTCCCTCTTCGGGAAAGCGCAGCCCAGCCAGCTCCAGCAATGCAAATACTGCACCACCTGCATTCATAGTCTGAGCCATGATAGACACAGGATGGAGGACAGGTGGTTGGGAAATAGGGTGCGGGGCGGGCACAGAAATCACAATAAAGATACACACCTGGTCAACCAGGAAGGTCCATCACAGCCAACACCCTGTACGCATGCACGTAGCGCGCGCAGGAGCGTGCGTTCCCCCGAGAAAAGCCATCGACGTGTGTCCCTGTGACGCAGCAGGGTGTAAAGCTACTGCGAAATACACCCCATTCCAAATATGGAAAATGCCAAGATGGTACAGGGACGCAAGACGCGTTCCCACGCGCATACACGCAACGCGCAAGGTACGTCTCATGTAATGTGTGCCACGGAAATTGAATCATCACCAAACGCGGGTGGTAGCGCACAGACAAACAAAACAAGATTACTATCTCATAGAGCATTTGATTTACTAACCAGCAGAAAACAGGATCGTAGTAGGAGGGCGCGTGTAGTGTGTACTCCCAGGGCTGATTCGGAGGAATACTAGAACGCTGCAATCCGTGCACAGTAAGGCACGTAGGGTACGTAACCATGGCACGTCCATGCATGCGCAGGGGGAACGCGCGGTGCTGGGTGCGTATGCAATGCGCATACGCAATGCGTGTATGCAACGTTCGTAGAGCCACACCCAAGATATACCTATATATATAGTGAGCACAAAATGGCATACACCTCAGCACACATCAGGTATGGAGTTCACAAACCAGGGAAGTGAGGAGGCTGGAGTGCAGCAAACACCAGTGCCAAACCCAGATGGAGATGATCAGAGGCCAGGCCCATCTGGGGCACAGCAGCACCCAAGTGAGGAGGCCATTGGCACACAGGGGCAAAGGCGACGCAGGACCCTAGTGCCAGAGGAGGTCCGGAAGAGGGCAGTGCGGTTCAGCCAGGAGGAGAATGATCTCCTCCTGGCAAGCATACTCGAACACTATGACCTACTCTTTGGATGCTTCAGCGCAACAACAACGATTGCCACACATGCCAGGGCATGGACGGAGGTGCAGGCAGCAGTGGCAACTGCTGATGACCCCCATCGTGACATAGAAAGTCTCCGTAAACGCTACTGCGACATCAAGCGAAACATACGGAATGAGCTCTCCAGGGAGAGGCGAGGGGCACAGGGCACTGGAGGGGGCCCAGCACAGGTGGCCAACCTAAGTGATCTGGAGCGGCGCCTGGCTGACCGACTGGGGCCTATGTATATACATGGCCTGCCCCCTGCGTTGGACACAGCGCACCCACGTGCCGGTAAGTGTGAGAGTGAGCTGCACCAGTGTGAGACAACACACGCACATGTGTAGGGGTGGACCAAGGGTGGGGTGGGGGTGGCATGACATGGCTGTTTGGGAACCAGGGGGCGGCACAGGCATACGGGCAGCTGCTGGCCCATGACCCATGGGGGGGACGTGTCCATGGTGGGCAGGGGGCGGCACAGCACAGTGGATGGGTGCGGTGGCAAGGAGGACAGGCTCACAGTACCAGCAGAGGCTGCCAATGTGTTGCAGGGGATACGGTGCAGGGTTGGCGGAGGCAGCAGGGCCACACAGGTAGTAACATGGCCAATGGGACAGCACAATGCACCTGTGCCAAACATGGTCTGTGGTTGCAGGGCTGAAGGTGGTGATGGGCTGCATGGGGTGTGTGGCAGCATGCAAGGGGGAGGGGAGGGGACCATGGCACTTGCAGGGCACAGGGCCCACCGGCATGGATGAAGAAGGAACATTGGGGGGGAAAGGGGCCCTGGCCCAGACCCATGCGGCTCACCCACACACATGTGCCCTTAGGGGGGTGGGACGGGTATAGACAGGCAGTCATGCCTCATCTTACCTATGTAACATTGTGGCCTACAGGTGACATTTGCTCCATTGATGCACCAGAGGGGGCGCCAGAGGACAACGAGTCTGGGCCATCCACCCTGATGGACCCTGTGCCAGAGGTGGGCCAGGTGGGAGCAGGTGGTCCATCCCCACCCCCAGAGGAGGACAGCAGGCAGGGCACACAGCCTTCAGGTGACGGCGCACCACCCACCAATGCAGCCACGGGGGAAGTGGCTGCTGAAGATGAACAGCGGACCAGGCAAGAGGCACTGTCCGCTGTGTCGGAGGTAATCATGCAGATGCAGGCGCACTCAGCAGTGGCACAGAGGGATGCAGAGGGTGAGTGTCAAACTGTGTTTGGGTGGCAATGCCTCTGTACATGTGGTGGATGTTTCCCTGTCTTACAATGCACTACCTACTGTCCCCACAGGTATACGGCATGTACTGCGAGCGGTGGTCAGGGAACAGCGCCGCCAACACTGTGCGCAATGGCGCCTGCAGCGCACAATGTCGGGGGTCCAGGCGGGGGTGCAGGACCTGGCTGCATCGGCACAACGCATGTCTGCCAGCCTAGAGCTTATTGCGGCACACATAGGGCCGACGCCACCACCACCGCCGCCACCACCAGCACCACCAGTGGCAGCAGTAGCGGCAGCAGCAGCAGCGGCAGTGGCAGGCGTGCCACCATCATCATGGGGTGGGAGGGGCCGTGCAAGGCGTGGCGGGGGAGGGGGAAATAAACTGCCGCACAAGTGGCTGTAGCTGATGCCATGTGTCCTGTGATGCTTTTGTACGGCCCCTACACACAGAGGCCTCTTCCTGTCCACCCGTCACCACCCCGTGCCACTAACGCAACCGGCCCGTGTCCCCCCTTCCCCAGCTGTGTCCACCATGGGTAGACATCAGACCGTGTACCGTGTCACGCTGGCACCCCTCGCCCCTGGCAAAGGGGGTGTTGGTTATCATAGGGCCGCTCTGCGGTCTGTGTATCACCAGCCTCTCTTACCTATCAGTAGTCAGTGCATGGCGGTATGTGTGCATCTCACAGGGGACATGTAGTCAGGCTGCAAAGGCACAGGACAGATATGTATGTAACACAATGGTGCATGTTCACCACCTACAGGATAGGTCTCCGGGTTTCGGGGACACAGAGCATTCCCCGGAAACACACATATCTCAGAAATGAGTGTTTCTGGGGCCGCCATAGTGTGGGATACAACGGTCTGTGGCAGTGGGGATGGCTAGGCTAGCCATCGCTCACAACTGCAGATCCCCACACCAGCAACAGGTACTGGTAACCTACGAATACGATGCAGGGTGGCGTTAAGCTCTGTTAGAGAGGCCACATTCATACCCCAGTGCCCCCCCCCCTGCAGCAGGGGCTTGGCAGCCGCATCCCTGTCTCTAGCTGTGAATCTGTAGCCACGATGACTGTCCCTCAGGCATCAGGGGGTGATAAGGGCCACCCAGCCTGGGCACTGTGGGTACCCCTCCCTGGTGCACCCCCTCACAGGACTGGCATGTCCCAGCCATGTTCCGCAGGCTCGGAAGCATAGCACAGGGCACAGTCCATGATAGTGCCCCCCACTATTAGGTGTGCCACAGTCTTCCCAAGCTGCATAGGCCCCAGGTCGTTGTCCCTCACACTGTCCCCATCTATCAGCGTCCCAGGTGAGCGTGGTACCCCTCCTGTGTGCGGCTGCCAACCCTCCCATGGACATGCTATGTCCCACTTAGCGGTCCCAGCTCCTGGGGGGCTCTGTGGCCCCGCCCTGCTATTTAGTGTGCCAACCCCTCCAGCCTGTGGCTGTGGTATGGCCTGTGGCAGTCTGGCGTCCCGCTCCCCCTTCCCCTCGGCTGATGCCACTGCCCTCAGCCTGTTCCCTGCCCTGGCTCTCCCTGTCATATCCTGGCGCTGGCTGCCACCTCCGTGGCTCTGGCTACAGCTGCCACCCCCGCAGGTGGTGACAATAGGACTGCCCTCCTGCACCTGCCTGATTCCATAGCACCAGGACGGGGGATGGACCCCTCTTTTGGGGCCTGCTGCATCCTGGGATGTATTCGGGCCTTGTGATAGCTGGCATGGGCAAGTGACAGACCCATGTGTGTCTCTTGGCCTTAGTGGTGGGCCTGTGGTTTCCTGTGGATAGGGCACATCACTGAGGCTGCAACAGCGCCACACACCATACCAATGTGGTCTGTAGCTCACCTCTGCCATGGTTGCAGCTACCCCCTGGGGGCTGGGGGGTTCTGAATTTGGGTGTGTGGCAGACTTAACTACCAGCTGGATGCGGCAACACCTGACATTCTCTGGCAGTGCATAGTTTCTTAGTGCTTTGGTTACAGGGTGTTCTTCCCCACATCCTCAGTTGGGGTGCCTGTCCCCATGATTGTGTGTATTTGACTGTTTGGACATGTATAGCATGAATTTGCTCCTGTTCAAGCGTGCTCATTCACCTTTGGACTCGTTCCTCTCTGGGTTTTTGGCAGAAAACATAGGCTTGGATTCTGTACTTTACCTCTGGTATTATTTGGTTGCAGACACCACTGCTCCAGATGGAAATGCACCTGACAGCCCTGACACGTATCAACACAGTGGGTTCAAACCCATAACCTCTGGCTCCACAGTCAGTGCATTTGCCAGTAGACCACATCTCTGTAGCTCCTTCTACATGCCTTGCTGGCTACAGAGGGACTTCAGTTCACCACACAGTCCATCTGTAGTGGTTCACAGGGTTGGATTGGAGCAGTCACACCCATGATGCACTGCACATGCAAATCAGCTGTGTACAGATGGTCATATGTTGAGGTGTGCCCACCCCCCCATCACCTAGGACTGGTGGGGGTCCTGACCATGTGCAGCCCCACAGCACCTCGGCATGGTAGGGGGAACATACCGTGTGTGGCACTGCCACAGAGTAGCCACAGACAGTCACATTGTGCGGGTACTGTGCCCACCCTGAGGTTGAGGTAGGGCGCCCAGCACAAGGTCCACAGCACCTTTCATGACTGAAATACAACATGCTGCAGGTCCCCATCAGTGTGTTGTAGGTAGTTCCGTTAGACACACCTAGGATACATCTGTGTCTTGCTGTATGTCTCGGTCATGTCTAGTCCCAATGGGCGATGATGCACCCAGAATAGTGCATATCCTGTGTTGGTGCCATGGTTTCCTGCTGTAGGTGAAGGGGGGAGGGTTATGGACCCATAGGCAGATTATGTACCACCACACAACCCACCCTCTGGGGCTCAGGGTGCGGAACAGGAGCACCCACCAATAGATCCACATTCTACCTCCCTGCAATGGTAGCAGTAGAGGGAACCATCAACCCCAGTCCTGCTGGGGAATAGACAGAGTGCTACACCTCCATAACGCAATGGCAGACAGACGGCAGGCCTGGAAATGCACAGCTACCCCCACCATTATCTGACATTCTCCAGCAGCAAGCCTCCAGCCACTGCACCAAGCAAGGTGTTCCAGCAAAACACATAGCAGCTGCAGACAGTCCACCAGCTGGTCCATAGTGCATGGTGCTGGAGGAGATGCACGCACCCAGAACAGGGATGTCAGCAAACACACCAAGCAGATAAGTCAGTGATTGGGCTCCAACAGGGAACCCATAGATATCACATGAGAAAAATGCCATATAGCACTCTGGGGGAACCTAGCCATGCAATGGTCACTGCTAAGTCAGGGTGAGAGTGACCTCACAGCAAGACATGCTATGGCCACCCTGTCCGTGCAGGTGGTGGCCGGGCACTACAATGTCCGAGCCATTGCCCTATGCCTTGTGCAGATGCAGCCAGGTCAGGCCACCCTATCCAGGCTATTCCCACGGTACCTTGCTCCTCATTATGCACATTGGCAGGCCAATACTGGCAACAGTGCTAGCAGTGAGGGCTGTGGAGGGTGTTGGCAGCCACCACACACTGGATAGACAGACACACACTCCCCACACCTATGACAGCATTGTGCAACTATAGAGGTGTTGGGCAGCCCAGGCCACCACACCAGTCCTGGGCACGGTGCAGGCATGGCTATGGTACGCAATACTGTATTAGTCACTCCCCAGATTGGTAAACACTGTCAGACACAAGACCTGTAGCAAACTCCAGAGACATCAGAAAGGTTGCTATGATGCAGCTCGCTCAGGAATTTGTACTTAACCTAGGAATTGCTATCTGCCAGTAATCATAGCAACCTTTTGATAGATGTGTACCATATTCCCAGGTTTAGGGTGGCATTACTAAGGTATGCAGGTGCTAGTATTGGGAGATGCACGCAGAGCCCAAAGTCCTGCCTCTCCAGGAGGCTTTGGATAATGGGGCCTGTTGGTTGCGGGTGCGTCTGCCCCTGTTGGCTGCTGCTTTACGGCAGAGGTTCCCAAATCCAGTCCTGCGGTGCCAAACACTGTTCGGGTTTTCATGCTGTCCCTCATGAATATGCATGAGATACATCTGCATACCATGGGGGTGGCGCATAGAAATGCAGCACAGGCATCTTTATCAGAGGCAGCATGGAACAGGAATGGTGTTTGGCCCTCCAGGACTGAATTTGGGAGGCTCTGCTCTAGGTCATGTGCATGTCTCTGGTGTCTGTGCTCTGTAGGGTTAAATGTAGGTGTTTTGGGCATGAACGGTTCTGTCTGTATTAGCACATTATAGTGGTGGGTAAAATATGAGGACTGGGTTGGCGGAAACCACAGCTGGGATTTGAACCTGTGACCTGCTGCTTCTGAATATACTGGTTTTGTGCACTGCACCACCATGTTATCACAGAGATGGTGCATTCCCTGGTGATACCATTACTGTTGGTCAGACAGGGCCTGTCTGTTGCAGTACACGGCACCCACCTACACAGGGCTAGGCCACGGTCTGCTCTGGGCAGCTGCCACTACCCCCTCCACCACCAGTATCCCTCAGCCACCATGCTGACATGCCCTTCTGCTGGTGGAGCTGGTGGTGCGCAGTCTCAGGCCATCTAGTGTGCAGGTAGGCGGCTGCCTATGGTGCGGGTCCTGGGGTAGGGCTGCCTGCTTAGACGTCCACGCTCCCCCCCAGCCCTGCCTGCCAATGTTCCATGCCCTTGGGGGTAGCTGTTGGGTACTATCCCCTGTCACACTTTGGGAAACACACTCGTGCCCATGTTGGGCCTTCAGCAGTTGCTGTCTGGCTGCTCTGCTGTTTCAGCATTCGTAGGGGCCAGCTAGGCATCACCCTAGTCCGCACTGTGGCCCAGCTGCACCACAGCATGTGCCGCCTGCGGCCCTCTGTATCCCCTTCTCTGGCATCTGTACAGTTGCCGTTCCAACATGCCCACCCTGATGTTGCGGGACATGTGCACGCCATAAGAACCCTGTCCAATTGTGGAGAAAACCCTGAGCAGCGCTATTTCACTGTGGGCTCATTCACCTTGTATAAGGAAGGAGTATAGACCCTTCCACGATTTATATCTGTTCTATGGAGCTTACTTGGGGGGGAGGGGTTGATGTTTCTCATTGATACCACTATTGGCCAGCTTGGTTATTGTTTTTTTCCAGTTTGTTGGGGTCATTTTCAGTGTTTCTGTGCCCTTTTGTTCTGTGCACATGTATCACACTTATCACTTTTTTTTTTGTTTTCCTGCCTGGGCTGTACATTGCTGACACTGAAATGGTTTCTCTCCCCTGTAATGTGCCTTTACGGCAGGTTTTCATTCGCGTTGGAATTCAACTCTGAAATTCAGGGCGTTAGTGTGAGGGGAGCCTCTCCCCGCCCACTCTCCACTCACTGACCCCTTCTCTCCGCCCTCTCTCCACCTTCTGCAGTATTTTACCGTGCCGCGGGAGTTTACAATCGTTAACTACGGTTAACGCGCGTAATGTATCGTTAACGATCGTTCGCACGTCATAACGCGCGTTATGACGTGCGAACGATCGTTAAAATTACATTACGCGCGTTGTTCGCGATTAACACAGTTTAGTAAACATACCCCATAGTCTTAAAATGGGTTTGTACCTTAACATGAAGAAGGCAATGTTACAGAGAACTAGCAAAATCAATAATTTCATCCTTGATAGAGATGGAATAGAAATAGTAGACAACTTTAACCTGTTTGGATCAATAACACTAGTCTTCAATTTTTTAAAAGTTGCTTCAGAGCAAATTCTGCCAATTCTTATGAATTTTGATGCATTGAATTCAAAAATGACAATTTAAAACCGCTGATTGGCTACTGTTCCTAAATATCTAAGCTTTTCCATTTTGCACATACATATAACGTGTTGGTACTAGGGTTTTAATCACAAATCATTATAATTCTTTTCATGTGTTTATAGCTGCAATATATATGATCTTGATACAAGTAATATTTCATCTGTCGTCTTTGTTTAAAAGTATAAAAATCAGCCAAAGGATTATTTAAATACAATTTATTTAAAACATTAGTATGATACAGAAAGCAAGAAATGACTATGTATGAATTAGTATTCATTTCAGACCTTGTCGGAGTCTACTCGACGTTTCTTGGCTTGTCTCTTTTATTCTCTTGTCACTGTCCAGCAATAGTCTGCAAGCATTGACAGGTTCTATTTGCCTTGACATCTTTTCTCCATCACTACAACGTTCTGATGAAATCACTCACCATGCTCATCGCTCACTGCTCTACAGTTCGGTAGAAAAAAATCTAAGGGGTATGTTTACTAAACTGCGCTAATGTCGCGTTACGGGGCACAAATGTGCCCCGCACAGGTGCGCAGCACACTAAAGTGCACGCTTATGTGCGCGTCATGCTAATGTGCAATAAAGGCGTGGAAAGGCTCCGGAGGGCGGAGGAAGGCTCCCCAGGGGTGGAGAGAAGGGGTCAATGGGTGGAGAGTGGGAGGGGAGAGGCTCCCCGCACATGAGCGGGGCTGAAATTCAAGGCAAAAAATACCGCGAGTGAAAACCTCGCGGTAGAGCCGATTTAAAGGGAAGAGAAACAATTTCTGTCAGCAATGTACAGCAAAACCAGGGAAACCTACAAAACAGTGATAACTGTGATACATGTGCACGGAATAAAAGTGCAAATAAACATTGAAAATGACCCCAACAAAATAAAATAAAATTATAATCAAGCTGGGCAATAGTCATAGTAATGGGAAACATCAAAAAACACTCCCAAGAAAGCCCCAAAAAATAAATATGAATTTTAGAAGGGTCTACGCTTCGTCCCCATACAAGGTGAATGATCCCACAGTGAAATAGCACTGATCAGGGTTTCCCTCTCCATTAGACAGGTTACCTATGGCATGCACATGTTCCACAACAGCAGGGCGGGCAGCTCAAAATGGGCAACTGGACAGATGCTGGGAAAGGGGATACAGAGGGCTGCAGGCGGCACATGCTGTGGTGCAGCTGGGGCACAGTGCGGACTAGGCAGATGCCCAGATGGCACATAGGAATGTTCATCCCAAAATCATCAATGTTGAGCCCCCAGTGATGGGCCCCCCCCCACTATTGATCCCCCCCCCCCCCAGGTTATATGTCCCACCACTTTGACCCGGTGAAAAGCGGGATATAAATACAGTTAAATAAAAATAAATAAATAAAATAAAATGCTGAAACTGAACAGCAGCCAGACAGCAACTGATGAGGGCTCAACATGGGCACGAGAGTGTTTAGCACAGTGTCACAGGGGATAGTACCCAGCAGGTACCCCCAAGGGCACAGAACATTGGCAGGCGGTGATTGGGGGACGTGCGGACAGATATGCAGTCACCCCTACCCCAGAACCCGCACCATAGGCAGCCGCCTACCTGCACACAGGATGGCCTGAGACTGCGTACCACCAGCACCACCAGCAGAAGGGCATGTCAGCATGGTGGCACAGGGGTACTGGAGGTGGAGGGGGGCAGTGGCAGCTGCCCAGAGCAGACCATGGCCTAGCCCTGTGTAGGTGGGTACAATGCACTGCAACAGACAGGCCCTGCCAGACAAACAGTCATGGTATCATCATGGAATGCACTGTCTCTGTGGCAACACGGTGGTGCAGTACACACAACCAGTGTGTTTGGAGACAGAAAGTCACAGGTTCAAGCCCCAGCTGGGGCTCCTGCCAATCCAGTCCCCATATTTTACCCACAACTATATCGTGATAGTAAAGATGAACCTTTATTGCAGAGAACATAAGCATGGCTCAAACACCTCTATTTTACCCTACAGAGCACAGACACCAGAAACATGCACATTACCTAGAGCAGATTCCCCCAAATGAAGTCCTGGAGGGCCACAAATCCTTCAGGGTTTATGCTGTCTCCAATCTAAGGATGGAGCGGTACTGGTGGTGGAGGTGGCAGCAGCTGGTGGCCACAGCAGACCATGGCCTAGCCCTGTCCAGGTGGGTGCCGTGCACTGCAACAAACAGGCCCTGTCGGATGTACAGTCATGGACTCCCCAGGGAATGAAGCATACCTGTGGCAACACGGTGGTGCAGTGCACACAGACAGTGTGTGCAAGAATAGAAGGTCATAGGTTCAAAGCCCAGCTGGGGCTGTTGCCAATCCTGTCCCCATATTTTTCCCTCAACTAAACCATGATAGTAAGGACAAACCTTTATTGCAGAGAACATACGCATGGTTAATACGCCTATATTTTACCCCACCGAGCACAGACACCATAAACAGGCGCATTACCTAGAGCAGAGTCTCCCAAATGCAGTCCTGGAGGGGCAAACACCATTCAGGTTCCATGCTGCTTCTAATAAAGATGCCTGTGCTGCATATCTATGCACCACCCCCATGGTATGCAAATGTATCTCATGCATATTCATGAGGGACAGCATGAAAACCCGAACAGTGTTTGGCACACGAGGACTGGAGTTGGGAACCTCTGCCGTAAAGCAGCAGCCAACAGGGGCAGACACACCCACACCCACACCCACAGGCCCCATTAGCCAATGCCTCCTGGAGAGGCAGGACATTGGGCCCTGCGTGCATCTCCCAATACTAGCACTTGCATACCTTAGCAATGCCACCCTACACCTGGTACACAGGTACACAGCTATCAAACATTTGCTATGATTGCTGGCAGATAGCAATTCCTACGTTAAGCACAGTTTGTTGATTGAGCTCCATCATAACAATCTTTCTGATGTCTGTGGTGTGTGCTTCAGGTCTGGTCTCTGACAGTGTTTATCACCCTGGGGAGTGACCCCCAACAGTATTGCGTACCATTCCATGCCTGTACTGTGCCCAGGACTGGTGTGGTGGCCAGGGCTGCTAAACTCCTCTATAGTAGCACAATGCTGGCATAGGTGTGGGAGTGTGTGTCTGTCTATCCAGTGCGTGGTGGCTGCAAACACCCTCCACAGCCCACACTGCCAGCACTGTTGCCAGTATTGGCCTGCCAATGTGCATAATGAGGAGCAAGGTACCATGGGTATAGGCCGGACAGGGTGGCCTGGCCAGGATGCATCTGCACAGGGCATAGGGCACTGGCTGGGACATTGTAGTGCCCGGCCACCACCTGAACAGACAGGGTGGCCACAGCATATCCTGCTGGGAGATCACTCTCACCCTGACTGTGCAGTGACCACGGCATGGCTAGGCACCCCCATAGTGCTATATAGTATTTTTCTCATGTGATATTTATGCGTTTTCTTTTGGGGCCCAGTCACTGATTTATCTGTTTGTTGTGTATGCTGACATCCCAGTTCTGGGTGCATGCATTTCCACCAGGAACATGGACTAGCTAGCAGACTGTTTGTAGCTGGTATGTGTCTTGATGGAGCGCCTTGCAGGGTGCAACGGCTGAAGGCTTGCTGCAGGAGACTATCAGATAGTGGTGGGGTGAAGCTTAGCATATCCAGGCCTAATGTCTGTCTGCTATTGCGTTATGGATGTGTACAGAGCTGCATTGACTGCCTTGTAGG
The DNA here is from genome assembly GCA_033557465.1 of Ichthyophis bannanicus. Taxonomy (NCBI): domain Eukaryota; kingdom Metazoa; phylum Chordata; class Amphibia; order Gymnophiona; family Ichthyophiidae; genus Ichthyophis; species Ichthyophis bannanicus. The sequence goes on from CM066037.1 coordinate 411,638,010, forward strand.
TGTCTGTTCCCCAGAAGGACCGGGATTGATGGTTCTCTCTACTGCCACCATTGCAGGGAGGTAGAATGTGGATCTGTTGATGGGAGACCCTGTTTACCACCCTCAGCCCTGTTTAACCAGTCAACAAACTGATGTAAAGCTTCTTCCGTGCCCCGCCATAGAAAAAAGATGTCATCCAAAAATCTTACCCATAAGGTCACATAAGTGAACCATAGAGAGGTGTAGATCAAAGAAGACTCAAACTCCGCCATATAAAGAGTAGCCACAGACGGAGCTACCGTAGCCCCCATTGCAATGCCCTGAATTTGATGGTATATTTGTTGCTCAAACTGGAAGTAATTACGTGTAAGAACTAAAGTGAGCATTTCCATAAAAAAGGAATGAGGTATGCGATCAGGTAGAGCTAAATCTAACTGGGCAATTACCTCCAGTGCTCGATCCTGGCTAATATTTGTATACATCGCTGTAACATCTAAAGAGGCAAGCCACCAGGAGGTAATATCCCCCTCAATGTTTTGAAGCTTGGTAAGAAAATGGGTAGTATCTTTTAAAAAAGATGACACACGTTGGGCACATGGTTGTAGAAATTTATCGCAAAATTTTCATCAGTTTGTTGACTGGTTAAATTCTCTTCGTTCAAACTTGTCTTTTACTTTACAATACAATTATTCTCAGATTGAATTTTTGGATGTTACAGTTTTTAAAAGTCGAGATTCTTTACAAACGACTCTCTACAGGAAACCGGTACAGAGAAATACTCTGTTGTTTTATTCCAGTTTTCATCCTGGTCCCTTGAAGAGAGGTCTTCCATATGGCCAATTTCTCAGACTTCGGCGGATTTGTTCTACTACGGAAGATTTTTTGTTTCATGCACATGAATTGTCTGAACGTCTTTTTCAGAGGGGATACCCAAAACGGGTCATCCGACAGGCTTTTGTGCGAGCTAAGTACACTCATCGTGAGTGGTTACTTTCTTCTCAATTTTCTAACACCGAAGACACCTCCCAAGTTTTTGTGGGGGTCTTGCCGTACATGTTTCATTCCCAACAAATCAAACACATGTTGATTAAACATTGGCATATTTTACAGTTACATCCATGTTTTCAAAAGTCTTTACAAATTGCACATTCTCGTGGATCCAATTTACGTGACTTTGTGGGGACTACATCCTCTCCCCTGGACAGGAAGGTGGATACACCATCTACCATTGGGCACTATGGGTGTGCTTCTTGTTCCCATTGTCCGCATGCTATTGTGGGGACTCAATGGATTGTTCCCAATTCCACTTTCATTCATACAGCTCGATGGTATACAACCTGCTCCACTCCTTATGCTGTCTATGTGCTCATTTGTCCATGTCATCTAATGTATATTGGTCGTACTATTCGCCCTGTGAAAATCCGTCTGAATGAGCACTCGTCCAGGATAAAAAACTCTGTATTGTCAGCTCCGATGGTTCAACACTCCTTGGATTTCCATCATAAATTTGAACATTTTAAGTGGCGAGTGTTGGATCATGTACCTCAGCACCCTAGAGGGGGGGATCGGGAGCAACAGCTTCAATTGTTGGAACAGCAGTGGATTTTCCGTTGGTCCACAGTGCAGCCTTATGGTTTAAACAGAGAATTGGATTGGACTAGCATACTTTAATTTTTATTTTCATTTCCAACCTTATTCAACTAGTATGTTTTATGATTTTGCAGCCATTATTATTTCACACAAAAGTTTTTTTGGTAAATTGTTGGAGAATTTTGGGCTATTTAAACTGGTGAATCCTGCCTCATAGTTCAGATCGCTATTGAGCATGCGCTGGCATTTTTGATCAGTTGACAGATGGACTGCTTCTGATGCAGTTGGTTGAGCGTTGAAGCAGGGCGAGAGAAAGTTGACCGCCCGAAACGCAGTGCTGTGTCCGTGCCAATTTTTGTTGTTTTGTGGATGGGATGGCGAGTCTTCCTTTAACAAAGTGATTTGTGGTTTTGCTGGAACACTTTTGAAAAGAAAAGAAAAACATTTTTTGAAGCCTGACTGCGAAAGCAATATGAACAACGAGGGACTCAGATAAGTGAATTCCATTTTTGTATAGCAGTTTTGCGCAGTACTTTTTGGCTTTTAAAGGATTTTTCTTATACATGCTGAAATATTGGTCACAAGTATCAAACAAAGATTTTTATTGGAGACACTTTGGTTCTAGTGTTTTACCTTATTTATTGTCAGCTCTGTTGTGAGCTCAAAAAATTGAGTAAAAAGGAAATGTTAGCTTCAAGAGGTGTATAGTGCCTCAAGGCTATGTTTCTGACATTATTATTACACACATACACATCAGCTTTTAGACACTCCACTTTTTGGTTTTGAGCCTTCTTCATTAGGCACAGTGGGGGATTGAACCCATGACTCTTGCATCATTGGTCAGTGTCTTAACCATTGTGCTACACTGCTGCTCCTCCTTGCATGTCAGCGCACCTACTTAAGATTTTCATTTGTTACACTGCACAGTGCTGCCATCAAAAACAGTGCTGTGACCTTGCGGTGCCTCATACGGCACCCTATAAAGCGCCCTATAAGCAACATTCTAGGGTGCCTTGGCGGACAGTGCACTTTAAAATGTGCCCTCTGGGGTACCTTATGGAGCGCCTTATGTTACAGTGCTTTCAGAGTGCGTTTGCTTGTAGCAGTAATTAAAATAAAATTGATATGCCTCAGACTGCAATATTACCTATAACAGGTAATGCCTCAGCCAGCCTTCTTCATTGGACACAGGGGGGATTGAACTCATGATCCCTACACCATCGGTCAGTGTCTTGACCATTGTACTGTGGCTCTGTTCCTGTGCTTGCACATCAGCGCGCCACTTATGCTTCCCGTGCAAGTTTCTCATGCGCTAATGTGCGCGGCGCACATGAGCGCACAGCTCACATTAGCGCATGATTAATCCCGGTTTGCTTTTTCAGACTGAAACGCCCACTCCTTATATGGCATCCCGCACACTAGCGCGGCGCGCACCTAACGGGGTTTTAGTAAACATACCCCTAGATGAGAGTGCAAAAAATGTATCTTTAGTGACAAGTTACAGCCATTGAGGAGTTTTTCCACCAACTCCCTGTAGTTGTGTTGTTGTTTCCGAGAAAACTTGCTGTCACTAACTGGGTGGTTTTCCATGCCATTCTTTCTTTGCCACATGGTGCATGGTTAGATGCATCAGCTCAAAGAAGTTAACGGATCTAAGGACCAACAAAGACATCTTCCTTTATCTTAGCTTCACTTAGACTTGAAAATTTCCTGCTGAGATACTTGAATGCTGGTTTTATCTTGTCCATGGCCTTGACAAAATTTTTCATTAGACACAGCTTAATGTGTAAGGGTGGCAACAAAATCCTCCTTGATTCAATAAGTATTGAATACTGCACACTTTTCTTTCCAGTATCCAGTGACTGTCAGAGTGAACAATCTCTCTCTATGTAGTGGGAATCTTTTGCATGACTATCCCATTCACAGAGAAAACAGCAGTACTTTGTGTATCCAGTCTGCAAACCAAGCAATGACTTTCAAATCATCACAAAACTGCTGCTGATGTTGGTCATAGTTTATGCATTTCAACAGTTGTTTTATATTGTCATAGGTTTCCTTCATATGGACTACGTGACCAACTAGAATTGATGGCACTGATGCATAACAGACATAGTTGTAGATACTGTAAATAGTTCCCCCAGATTGAAATCCAAGTTGTATCTCCCGTTCACTGCAAGTGCATTACAGACATCCTGAGATGCATATATGTTACCTGTAAACCGCAATGATTTTAAAGAGCGCAGTATATAAAAGCAATAAATAGTTTGGGGACCGCACTGGGAGACTGCTGGCGCGATTGGTTCGGCGCCGGGGCGGAATTCAGGGGGTAGCCCGCGTGAAGGACGAACAAGGGGTTGTCCATACGGAAATACGGAAAATTGTTCAAGTATTTCGTCAGTACTATCAGGCTCTATATACACCAGACCCTGAGGATAGAGCCCAAGAAAGTAAATTTCTGGCGGCTGTCCCCGTGCCTCAGTTGACTGAGGCGGAGCTTCGGGAATTAAATGCGAGCATTACTGGGGCGGAAATCCAGGCTGTTATCAAGAAAGGGAAACCCCATAAAGCTCCGGGTCCGGATGGATACAGCGCTGAGTTTTACAAGATATTGTCACCTAATATAACGCCCACTTTAGTGGCCTTATACAACGAGGCCCAGGAAAAGGAGCTTTACCCGAGAGATATGAGAACGGCGGCGATAACTATCATACCGAAGGAGGGGCACGACCCGGAAGATCCGGCATCCTATCGTCCTATCTCTCTAATTAACTATGATATGAAGCTGGTGGCCTCGGTGCTAGCGGCCCGCCTTCAAGGGCTTCTCCCTCGGTTAATTGGGACTCACCAATCGGGTTTTGTCAAAGGGAGAGCGGCTTTTTCCAACATCAGCAAGGTGCTACTTGGCATGGAGCAGTGCTTGCACCAGGAGGTACCCTTGCTGTTGGTGAGTCTAGATGCTGAAAAAGCCTTTGATAGGGTGTCATGGTCTTATATGTTTGCAGTTCTGACTAAATTTGGCTTTGCGGGAGCCTTTCTATCCTGGGTGAGAGCGTTATATACTAGCCCGTTGGCCTGCGTAGCGAGTGGGGGAACTCGATCCGAGCCGTTTGAGTTGCGTAGAGGCACCCGACAGGGTTGCCCCCTGTCCCCCCTTCTCTTTGTGTTACAGTTGGAACCCTTGCTCTTAGCGCTTACAGCGGACGAGGAGATACGAGGCGTTGAATGGCCTAGAGGTGGGATAAAACTCAGTGCCTTTGCAGATGATATGCTCCTCTGCCTGAGTGCGCCGCAGGCCTCCCTGAAGAGGGCCTTGGAATTGATCCAGACCTTTGGTTCTTTCTCTGGTCTTCGGATTAATCTAAGCAAATCGGTCGCGCTGGATGTGGGTGGCCAAGTGCGACGATTATGGAAGGGCTACTTTCCCCTGCGTTGGGCAATGGGGGAATTTCGGTACTTGGGGATTCAGATCCCGGATCGGATCTCACAGCTATACGCTGTCAACATTAGACCTATGATGCACAACATGGCGGCTACCTTGCAGAGGTGGAGGGACCTTCCCCTTTCGTTGATGGGGCGCATTGCTCTTTTTCAGATGATGGAAGCCCCCAAGTGGATGTATATGCTGCGGCACCTGCCTATCTGGTTGTCCAGAAAGGATGTGTTACTTTTTCAACGCCATATCAGGCAGTTTCTCTGGAGGGGCAAGAAGTCGCGGATCCCACTCTCGGTGTTGATGAGCAGTAGAGCGGATGGAGGTGCTGAGCTCTTTTCAGTGAGAGATTATAATCTCTTAGCCTTGCTTGCGCCGCTGAGAGATGCAATACTGGGGACGGACGCTATTTTACCGAAGGGGTTGGTGGAGGGGCTTTCCGCACCCTTTCACCCGGCCTATTTATTCCATGCCCGGCCTTCGGCACTGCCGCGAATGTGACGTGGATCAGTATATTTGGGTGCTTTAAGACAAGCATGGCGGTTTCTATGTCAAAAGAAAGTGGTACAGTGGTACAGCACGGATTGTCTCCCACTGTGTGATAATGCTGCTTTTTTGCCGGGGATTCAAGGGGGACGGCCTAAGAGCTGGGCGCAGGCGGAATTAGGGTTTTTGGGGCAACTACGTATGCAATCCCTAGAGGAGTTAGACTCTTTTCAGGAGTTGACGCATAGATTTCATCTTGCGCCTCAGACGTTCTTCTTCTACCTACAGGTGCGCCATTATATACGAACGCTGCAGACTACGGGAGGGTTTAAATTCAGTGCGTCCGGAGTCTGGGAGCTTCTAGCAGCCACTGATAGGAAGTTTTCAATGCGATCATGGAGGGAGGAGTGCTCTCCGGGAGGCAATCGCAGCCCGTTAGAGAAGCTCGCTCAGAGATGGAGACAGGAGGATAATATAACGATAGTGGTGCCCAACCTCCAGGACGCTTTCCACCAAATTCGGCTCCTCTCTGAATCTGTCAAATTTCAAGAGATACAGTATAAATTGCTCTGGCGAGCTTACGTGCCCAATACTTGGGCGGCTAGGATGAAGGTGCTCTCGACAGATGTTTGCCACATATGTGGGACCCATAGGGGAACGCTGCTCCATCGGTTTTGGAGTTGTGCACATATAACTCAGTTTTGGCAGACTATTTACAATGCGTTGCAGGCTTGTAGACCCTTGAGAGGCGTCTTGACGCCCGAATGGTGTTTATTTGACCTAGTGGAGGGGGCCCTGCGGGGAAGGGGGGGGACCCCGGGTGATGTCTCTCATTCGGCGTCAACCGAGATTGATGGCCCCACGATCTTAGATGTTACGCCCACGCGACAGCTCTATGCTCGAGGTTTCTTGATAGCGAAGCAATGCATCCTTCGCCACTGGGTGGATGATAAGCCACCAGAAGTCCGGGAATGGTGCCGAGTATTGCTACAGCTACGGAGACATGAGCTCTGTACAGCCCAGATCCTGGGGATTAAGAAGCAACTGTCCTGCGCCAAAATTTGGGAGGGGGTCACTCAAGAGACACTCATCTCACACAGGGAGAACTTGGAAGATGCGAATGCTTACATGGCTGAGGGGAGTAGTGGGATGCACCATGGGAATGCATGAGAGCCTGGATGTTTGGGAAAGTCTACACATAGGAGGAGGACTTATGACACAGGATAACGGTACTCATGGGGAGGGTAATGAGGGGGAGGGTTGAGGGAGATGGGGGGGGGGGTGGGGAGGGGGGAGGGTAAGAAGGATTTCCAGTAGAAGGGGAGAGGTGAGGAGGGGCTTCAGGAACTGGTCCGTGTGAGACGGGTGGAGGAAAGAAGGCTAATCACGGGCGAAGACATTGGTGCAGGTCTGGGGTATTTTGCTCTGTAATATCTTGTTGAATCTATTGATGTTCTGACCTTATCATCTTATTGTCTGAGAGGGACCTGCCCCATTTAGGGTTGAAACATTGCTTAGTAATGTTAAGTTCTGTGCAAGTGATTGAGACTATGGTCTTGATGTGCATGATTTATTGACTGCCCTTGTATACCTCCATTTCTTCTGCAGTACTGTAAATGTTTCTTTTTGGAAAAATTAATAAAAATGATTTGAACTAAAAGCAATAAATAAATAAATAAATAAATAAAATGGCAAAACATTGCCATTATGCAGCAAAACAGCTTTAAGATTTGTCTTTAATGAATCAATGAACAGTCTACACTCATCTGGATGATCAATAATGTTGAGGGCTACCATCAGACCATTGATCTTGTTGCAGGCTACAAGATCACTTTCCATGAATAAGAATGTAACAAGATCCTTTTGATGTTCACAGAACATGGAAACGCTAACATTACCTGACAGGAGTTTCCACTCCTGCAGTCTGGAGCCCAGTAGGTCTGCCTTACTTTTAGGTAGTCCAAAATCCCTGATAAGGTCATACAATTCACCTTGACCCCAATTCCATAAAATAGTGGGGCAGCATGTCCCATCTTGACGGTATTCCGCCTCCGTCCCCAGCTGTATGCACAGAGCTATTGTGCGTGCTGTGGTGAATGGAGGCATGATGGGGCAGAGAGTGGATGGAGTATGGGTGGGTCTGACCTTGGGATGTACAAAAACAATTCCAGGATGACCCTGTATGTCCAGGGATTGCCGGGGGATGCCCTGCTTAAACCACCTCTGAGGTGGAATAAGAGTGGGGTGCCCCCTCCCCAAATGTGGTTAGCAGCCCCCCCCCACAGCCCTGGAGTCCCCCACAGGAGCACCAGGACACAGAGTGTGAGTCCCTGCCATTGTATCTTGACCCCAATGGCCCCTGTTGATGTTGGGCAGTGGGGACTTAGGGGTCTGGGGCTGCAGACAGATGGAGCAGTGGGGAGGACATCTCCACTGCTGCAGGAGTGGGCACACCGGGCCATCCTCAGGCCCAGTTCTGACAGCCATAGGAATGTTTTGTTCCTGTATTTCAGAATCATGTCCAAACAGGCCCAGACATGCCCCTTCCAGAATCAGGCTCCTTGTGTTATGATGTGTGGTTCAGAAGAGGAGGATGGTAGAAGATCTGAGTCTTGTGACATTGATGGTTCGGGACCAGAAGTTTCATCTCCCTCCTCTTCCTCATCCTCATCTGACTCAAGGGAGAATGATTCTGGAGCATCAGAAAACAGCATTCCTTCTCCGTGGAGTACTGGGTGTATAGCTGATTGAATGTTTACATATTGCACAGTTCATTTTTTCTTCTTTTCAAACCTTTCTCAACAGGAGACACCATGCAGAAGCAACAATTGCTGATATGATCTGTTGGCTCTGTCCAAATCATTGGCACTTTAAAAGGCATAGATTTCCTTTTTCTCTTCAACCACTGCAAAGATTTATTATAGCATATGTGTGGGGCCCAGCTCTTGCCTGATCTCCAATTTTGTAGCCAAAATAAAGGTTGTAGGCTTTCTTAATCAAAGCGGTTATACTGCGTTTTTGTGATGTAAAAGTCACTTCACCATAAACATAGCAGAAGTGATCTGCATCGTTCAAACAATTACGCGGCATCTCTCAATTTGACTAAATGCAAAAAATCAAACACTGAGAAGACTGGTCTATAGACAAAATACTACTTATTTATTTATTTTTATTTATTTATTTATCTATTTCTTCTATACTGCCCCTTCCAGAGATCAAGGGCGGTTTACATGTAACAGCTAACAATTGTATACTTAAGTATACTTTACATAGAACGGTGTTTGTAACTATGTACAGGTAACATTACAAGGAACTACTGACTACTACTGACGTGTCATGCTTATTAACAAAATGTGTAATTTATTCTGCAGAGTGATGTAATTAAGCTGAGTTAGGACTGCATCATCTATGACTTCTAGGAATAACATGATGCAAATCATATCATGTATGATGCAATAGCACCGTCAAATGGCATTATTCATTAATTGTTTTGCCTGAAAAGCAAGTACTGTCCAAACAAAAACATAGATTTATCACAAATCCAGTCGAAGATGTGCATGTATTTTAGTAATTTATGGTTTAAATTGAGATCCCTTCCCATTATAACTCACATAACCTTAGCAAAATATGACCTTGAGTATATATCACCGGAATTTAAAAACTTCCTGCAAAATCAGTTTGCTGCTTTAGTTGCAAATGACAGAGCTCTAGAAGAGTTATGGGATGACATCAAGAAGTTGTTTTGAAAAAAAGTGAGAAATCTCTACAAAAGGTGAAAAAGCAAAAACGGCCAAAATGGATGAATGAAGAAACTCTGAAAATTGCCCAGAAACGCAGAGAAGCTAAAGTCAAAGGAGAAAGAGAGGCAGTTGAAGAACTCAACAGAGATTTCCAATATGCAGCAAGCCAAGCCAAGGAAAAGTACTACAATGACGTATGCAAGGAAATAGAATCAGAAGCTATTAGAGAAAGAACAAGATCTGCTTTTTTTTTTTTTAATGCTTTATTTTCGTTTTATAACAACAAAGGAAAGGAAGACATACAGCTAAAAGACAGATACATACATAGAATGTGATACATACACCAAAGTAAACCCCTGCCACCCCCCTCCCCCCTGCTTCTTCTCTAGAAACTAATCATTCCCGAAAACGGGCGTGTACTGACATTATTGTGGTACAAAACCTAACGGTGATCTGAAACATGATGAGTATACATTAAACAGACATGTCGGAGCAATGAGCAGATTGTACATAATCATTGAGCATCTGCCATTTAGACAAGCGAGAGTGAGTTTGGATATGGGGAATAGCTCTCCGAGATATCTGCTCATATTTACTATATAAGCAGACCAATAATAGTAGCATGCAGAGATTTCCTAACCAGTATGGCAACCCCACATTTCTTAGAAACAGCTGGGGAATAGGCGGCCACCATGTAAGGTTTAATATTGAGTTTAAGAGTTTCCTTCTAATTTAAATGCGTTTCTTGGAGGAAAATCAGGTCCGCAGCTTCATGACTTAGATAGCTCAGGATTTTCTTCCGTTTTATCGGATTATTGATGCCTTTTACGTTCAATGATAAAATCTTACATGGTGCCATCAATCGGTAATAGACATTTTAGGTAAGGGCGCTTGAAAACATACAACATAAGCAGAATCTGTACAACAATGACATAATCACCGAGTATGCTGGCTAATACACCCCATATTGAAAAGCATGTACCAAAGTAACTTAGAGAAGAAGCAAAACCCCCAATGAATATGGCGACCATATGTCTGCGGGAGGAGGCCCTAGAGAGGAGGATAGAGACATGAAAAAAAGGAAAAGAAACACCAGAGTCCATAATTAACACTGTCTCTGATATTCATCGAGGCTACTCTGGGTAGATGGAGTCGGGTCACAAATATCATCAAAATAAGGCAACAAACCGCCCTCGACAGACTCTTTGCTGAACCGTGGCAAATCCAAGATGGCAGGTACAGCGGATATGAGAACACTGGTAGGAAAACTCTGGAAGTCAGCGCATCAAGTCGGCTTCTTTAGCATCCAAAAACTCCGCTAGTAGATCAGGGTCCTCAAATGTTCTTGTCTGATTGTGAAGCGTGACTCGGAGCTTGGCCGGGTGCATCAGGCCATAGCGTGCTTGTAATTGTTGAAGCCTCGGCCGGAATTCCAGAAAGCGCTTTCGGCGATCAACCGTGGGTTTAGCCAAGTCAGGATAGAAGGAGATCTTGTGGCTCTCAAACTCCATATGGCCCTTTGCCCGAGAGGCGCTAAGAATTTGCTCCACATGTTGATATCTCAAAAGTCGAAAGATGATAGGCCGCGGGGTCTTTCTGTTGAGCGTTATGTTTGTGGGTACACGATGAGCGCGATCGATCTCCAATTCTTTGGTAAAGGTGATTTGGAGCAGAGAAGGGAGGATTTTATATAAAAACTCCTTCATGTCTCCCGATTCCGCTCCCTCCGGTATGCCCACTAGTCGTAGGTTGTTGCGGCGCGCTCTATTATTGCCATCTTCCACTTCTTTCTGCAAGGCCCGCACCTGACGTTCAACTTTGTCGAGTTTGGACAGCCGGACCACATGGGAGTCTAATATGCTCTCCATTTTGTCCTGACGCGAGGAGAGCCCCTCTAGCCTGCCTTGCAATACACCAAGGTCTTCCCGCAGCGCTCGGAGTGCTTCCCCGTTTGACTGCACGAGGTCTTTAACCCCTCTGATCTCTGCGAGGATTTCCTGCTGCATTTCGGGGCTCTCGCGTAGAGCCAGCCCCTTCTGCGGGGACGGGGGTTCAGTTTTGGAGCGTTTGCCGTGAGAAGCCGCTGGAGATCCAAATTCCAGGCGCGTAGGTTTGGTCCCCGCCATCTCACCAATGTGCCCCGGTAAGATCAGAGCAGAAATTCAAGTATGTCCGGTGTTAATTCAGGATTCTGAGTAGGCCTCTCGGGAGCCTCAGCGTTATGCGACCATCCCGCTGGACATCGGGCTCCGCCCCCCCAAGATCTGCTTTTTTAAAGCTACGAGAGTTAAAGAAAAAAAAATTCCAGCCTCAAATTTGAATGCTACAAGATGCTCAAGGATCCATGTTGAATGATGCTGAGAAGGTCAGGAAAAGGTGGAAAGAATACACAGAGTCATTATATGATAAAGGTCAAGTGGACCGACAGCCGTTTCAACCTGAACCTTATGATCAGGAACCATTTGTGATGAAAGAAGAAGTTGAAGCAGCATTGAAAGCCTTATCAAAGAACAAAGTGCCAGGCATTGATGTCATTCCCATTGAACTATTACAGCAACCTGATGCAGCTGTTACTGTACTTACAAAGCTCTGCCAGGAAATTTGGAAGACAACATCATGGTCAACTAACTGGAAAAGATCTGTGTTTATACCAATAATAAAGAAAGGTGATCCAACTGACTGGAAATTTATTGCACAATTGCTCTGATCCCACAAGCCAGCAAGATTCTACTCAAGATTATTCAGCAGAGACTACAACCATACTTGCAACGGGGTCTGCCTAAAGTGCAAGCAGATTTCAGGAAAGGGTGAGGAATGAGAGACATCATCATGGATATGAGACGAATCCTTGAAAAGACTAAAGAATACCAAAACATATCTATATGCATTTTATTGACTACAGCAAGGCTCTTGACTATGTAAACCATGAGAAGCTCTAGGCTACATTAAGAAGCATAGGTATACCAGAACACCTGATCGTTCTCTTACACAACCTTTGCATTGATCAAGAAGCAACAGTTTGAATAGAACAAGGCGAAACAAAATGGTTTAAAATCAGCAAAGGTGTACAACAAGCCTGCATACTTTAACCTACTTTGATTAACTTAAGAACATAGTAACATAAGATATGCCATACTGGGTCAGACCAAGGTCCATCAAGCCCAGTATCCTGTTTCCAACAGTGGCCAATCTAGATCATACGTACCTAGCAGTTTCCCCAAAAGACACAGGTTCCACAATGCTTGTACTGGGTCAAGCATTGATATCCTGGGTCCCTTCTTAATAACGGTTTATGGACCTTTCCTCCAGGAACTTGTCCAAACCTTTTTTAAACCCAGCTACACTAACAGCGTTTACTACATCCTCTGGTAACAAATTCCAGAGTTTGATTACATGTTGAGTGAAAAAATATTTTCTTTTATTAGTCTTAAAGAGTTTACCCTGTAGCTTCATTGCATGTCCCATAGTCTTTCTATATTCTGATAACGTAAACAATCGATCTACGTTTACGCATTCCACTCTGTTCATTAATTTATAGACTTCTATCACTCCCCTACCCCTTCCCTGGTCTGACCACCACTGCTTGTTCTTTTCTCTATCCCTTCCCCCTCCTCCAGGATCCTTCTTGGACTCCCCCCTTCCCTCCTGTCTGTCCCGGCGTCTTAATCCCGCCACACTAAAACCTTTTCCCCCCGCTGAGTCCCTTTTCCCGTCGGATTTCTCTTCTCTTCCTTTAGATAGACAGGTCGACCTCTGGACCTGTACCCTATCATCCACCCTTGATTCCATTGCCCCCTTGCAACCTGTTTCCCATCGGTCCCCTTCACACCATCCCTGGTTTCATTCCGGCCTATACCTGCACCGCTCCCATCTTCGCCGTGCAGCTCGGCTCTAGCGTAAACGCCCCTCTAGTGAAACTCTCGCCACCTTCCATAGCACCCGTAAATCTTACTACTCTCTGTTAACATCTGCCAAGAAATCATACTACGCTAATCTTATTACTACCTCTTCTAACTCATCCCGCCAACTGTACCGGGTTTTGAATTCCCTCTCCACGGCCTCTACCTTGCCCTCCTCGTCTCCCCCACCCAGCGCCCCTAGCCCTATGGCTCTTGCTTCTTTCTTCTCAACCAAGATCTCGACCCTCCGTTCTACCTTCGACCCACATCCCCTTCCTCCCTCACCCCCTCCCTCCTCCCCCACGCTTGTTGTCAGCCATTCTTCATCTTCTGCTCCTATATTTCCCCACATTTGGTCCGAATTCCACCCTGTTACCTTAATCGATTTGACCAAAGCCGTCTTGCTTTCCCATAAAACCACCTGTTCCCTTGATCCCGTACCATCCCCCTGGCTTCTTGACCCTTCTCTCACACTCCTTCCTTTTGCCCTTCATATTATAAATTCCAGTCTGTCATCAGGAGATTTCCCCTCCACATGGAAGCACGCCATGGTCCGCCCCCTGCTCAAAAAAGCTACTCTTGATCCAGCCGTCCCCTCCAATTGGCGCCCTGTCTCCAACCTACCTTTCCTGTCCAAGATTCTTGAGAAGTTTGCTTTCCACCAACTCACCGCCCATCTTGACACAACCATCTCTCTACACCCCCGACAATCGGGTTTTAGGACCGGCCACAGTACTGAAACCATCCTCATTGCACTCCTTAATGAATTACACTACTCTCACGATAAAGGAAATCTTTCGATCGCCATTTCACTCGATCTCACTGCAGCCTTTGATGTCATCAATCATCGCACTCTGCTCTCACGGTTATCGGAAATCGGGATTCAGGGCACGGTTCACCGATGGTTCCACTCCTTTCTCTCTTCCCGTTCTTTTACAGTACACTCGGGCTCCTCCTCTTCTGCCCCCTTTCCCCTTCCCTGTGGAGTCCCGCAAGGGTCTATCTTCGCCCCACTCCTCTTTAATGTTTTTCTCGCACCACTGGCACTGCTCATACAACAAACGGGTCTCTCCGCCTATTTCTTTGCTGACGACATCCTTTTGGTCCACCATACGTCATCACTTACCCCTGATCTTTCCCCTTTGAATGATTGCCTAACTTCCGTCGCACAGTGGTTTAATGACAACTTCCTCATCGTCAACCCTTCAAAGTCTGCAGCTATCTGGTTCACTTTCGGGGCTCCCTCTCCCACCCTGGCTCCTGTGATGTCAAATGCACCCATCCCACTAGCACCTACCCTCCGCTACCTTGGTGTGACCCTAGATTCTGCACTGTCCTTTCACCAACATATTTCTGGGGTAGTACGTAGCTCTCTTTTTCAGCTTTGGAAAATTCGTGCCGTCCGCTCCCTTCTTCCCATTGCATCCCTTACCACATTAGTTATTTCTCTGGTAATTAGCCGCCTTGACTATTGCAACTCTATATTCGCTGGCATTCCTCAATACCAGCTTTGCAAATTACAATTAATTCAGAACACAGCAGCCCGTCTTCTCACCTTTTCATCTCCACACGATCATGTCACTCCTTGTCTGCTCTCTCTTCACTGGCTTCCCGTCAAGGCTCGATATGTTTATAAGCTCCTTATCACCACTCATAAAGTTCTCTATACTAACACTCCCCAATACCTAGCCGATCTCATCTTCCTTCAACCTACCCCCGTCTACTACGTTCCGCTCACGGCAACCGCCTTTTTCTCCCCTCCCCGACACAGGCACATCTTGAATCTACCCGTCATGCTGCTTTCTTCTTCGCCGGTCCCGCCCTATGGAATTCCCTTCCACATGTCATCCGTACTGAGTTGTCCTTCCCCCATTTTAAGACTATGCTTAAAACCTTCCTTTTTTGCCAGGCCTTTGATCTCCCTTCCCCTTCATTCACCACCACCCAGTCAAGTATACCTACCGACTCACCACTCCTCCCAGGGTTATAACATCTCCTCCGTTCCCCTGATTCATTTTTATGATCCTCTGTACCCCCTCCCCTGCTGCCCCTCCGTCTCGACTCACCCTCATGTGGTTTGTTACATGTTGTTATGTAATCTACCCGTTTGTATATTAGTTATCTTACTTCTCCTTTTTGTCACCCCTGTCTACTACTCGGTATGTTAGTCCGCTTACCATGTCTTGTCTCCTCTGGCTTGTTGGCTCTATACCCCGTCTTTTTCTCTCTATACTGCCCCTTCCTCTCTGTCCACTTTCCTATCTATAAATGGCGTTCCTTTCCATTTTTTTCTCTTTGCAGCCAAGATTGTTTGTACTGTGCACCGCCTTAATACTTTTGTAAAGGCGGTATATCAAATCTACCAAATAAAGATAAAGATCTCCCCTCAGCCATCTCTTTTCCAGGTTAAAGAGCCCTAACCTTTTTAGCCTTTCTTCATAGGAGTGTCCTTCCATCCCATTTACCATTTTGGTGACTCTTCTCTGAACCTTTTCTAATAATGCTATATCCTTTTTAAGATACGGCAACCAGAATTGCACACAATATTCAAGGTGCGGTCTCACCATGGAACGATAAAGAGGCATTATAATATCTTTTGTTTTATTTTCCATTCCTTTCCTTATGATACCTAGCATTCTATTTGCTCTCTTGGCCGCCGCTGCACACTGGGTGGAGAGTTTTAACATGTTTTCCACAATGACGCCTAAATCTTTTTCCTGGGTGGTGGTTCCTAATGTGGAACCTTGCATCGTGTAACCATAGTTTGGGTTGTTCTTCACCAAGTGCATAACTTTGCACTTGTCCACATTAAATTTCATCTGCCATTTTGATGCCCAGTCTTCCAATTTATCAAGATCCTCTTGCAATTTTCCACAATCCTCTTGGGTTTTAACAACTTTAAATAGTTTTGTGTCATCTGCAAATTTGATAACCTCACTCGTTATTCCCTTTTCCAGGTCATTTATGACTATGTCAAAAAGCAGCGGACCCAGCACAGATCCCTGGGGTACACCACTATTCACCTTTCTCCATTGGGAAAATTGGCCATTTAGCCCTACCCTCTGCTTTCTATCTTTTAACCAGTTCCTGATCCACAATAGTACACTGCCTCCTATCCCATGACTCTTTAGTTTTGCCAAAAGTCTCTGATGAGGGACTTTGTCAAAGGCTTTCTGAAAGTCCAGATACACTATATCAACCGATTTACCTTTGTCCACCTGTTTATTCTATGGTGCTGCACCCCAGCTAGGCGGTCGCCTAGTGGAGACAGCGTGCCATCTAATGTCTTGTATTTTGCAGAGATTCCGGGGCCAAGGCCTCTGGAGTTGTAGTTGTGTGCAAAAATGCCAACCAAGTGGTTTTAGAGGCAACACAGGAAAAATTTATTAATTTTTTTCTTTTGTAGTCAACACTTTGCAAACAAAACTGTTATGGAAGTTCCTGAACAAAATAACAGAATAGAGGATAATTTCTCCAACAAAACTGTCACATAAACCATGCTCCAACAATGCTATAAATTAGGTTGCTTCCTTCAGCTCTTTAACAGAAGATAACTTCTTTTCCCCAACAAGCCACAGTTGTAACTTATTGCTACTATCAAAGTCCAGCAAAGCCCTCAGCTTCTTTCAACTGCGTAGGGTTTTAAAAGTAAGGCTTCTTCTGCTTATCAGCATTGCTAACAGAAACTGCTGCTTTAAAACATTTTACTCCAGCATAAACATTTGTGGTAATTTTCAACCTTGAATAATTCTTTCTCTATCTCAGGCTCCCAGCATTCAGCGTATCAGGTTAACTGGCTTCTGGTTTCTCTTTAGCTTAAACCGTTGGCCTCCCCTCAGTCTGAAGCTATGCGCAAAGAACATTCCATTAAGGAATCAATGGAGTCCTGTTCCACTTCATAGGATTCCGTCTCCATATCTTCACACTCAAAATCACGTATCTCTGGGCTTGAAACTGGCTCAGAGTATTCAGGCCTAATTTCTTTTAAAAGCTTGAACACCTTTTCCCAATGAGCTTTTCGTCTCCCCCCTGGGTTTTCAGTATGGCTACCAGACTTTTTACCCTTTAATAAAACTCCTAAAGGTTATGTCTGTCTCCCTTTACTTCTGGGAACATTCTTCCTGACAGGCTTCTTAAAAGATAAAACTTCTGCCTCAGAATCCTGTAGGGCTAGTCCTGTACCTTGGCTGTATTCTTCAGCTTCCCCAGGTCTTTCCCTTCTACCTCCAAGCCTGGCTGCAAATCTCTCACAGCAGGGGCTCTTCTTTGAAGTAGCGTCCTCAGAATCAGAGCTGCTCTGGGAATCACTCCGGTGTCTGTTCCTAGACTCCCTCTGCTCTCCACCACTGAAGCTTTGGTCCTCTTCAGTTTGGCTTAAGGATTCTCTTTCCAGCTTGCTTACAGCTAGCTTCCTCAGTTCCTCTCTCTTGGAAGGAGTGTAATTAGCCCTGCTCCTGGCTCTGTCCCAGCTGCTACTGCTGAACCTGTTCCCATGTACCAACTTGGACTTGTTCTCCAACCTGTTCCCGAACCTGTTTCTGTGTGTTTCTGTGAGCTTAAATGTGTGCAAGCGTCCTCCCTCTCCTGGCTCCTCCCACAGGTGTCTCCTATCCCTCCTCTGGGTTGCCATGGAGTCTAGGTGTGGTCTGAACCTAGTAGCTCTGGAAGTGTGGGTTTTTCCACTACCTGCATTTTGAAACATGTGTCTAGCTGAGCCCTTCCCCCACACAGAAGAAAAAGTTTCTTTTTTATCTGTTTTCCAGGGCTGAGCTGCAGCCTCATCCCCACAATTCACACCTTCAAAAAACATAACAGATTAGCAAGACAAGATCTTCCTTGTCTAAAGCCATGTTGGCTGTCTCCCATTAGGCCATGACTATGTACATGCTGAGTAATTTTGTTCTTTATGATGGTTTCTACCATTTTTCCCGGTACTGACGTCAGGCTCACCGGTCTGTAGTTTCCAGGATCACCCCTGGAACCCTTTTTAAAAATTGGCGTTATATTGGCGATCCTCCAATCTTCAGGTATTACAGATGATTTTAATGAAAATTCACAGATTACTAATAGCAGGTCTGCAATCTCATATTTCAGTTCTTTCAACACCCTTGGATGTATATCATCTGGTCCAGGTGATTTGTTACTCTTTAGTTTATCAAATAGTTGTAATACATCTTCCCGGTGTATCAATATTTCTTTCAATTCTTCTGTAGTATCACCTTTAAATACCACTTCAGTCATGGGTAACATCCCTACATCTTCCTCAGTAAAGACCAAAGCAAAGAATTCATTCAGTCTCTCCACTATCGCCTTGTTGCCTCCTAGTGCCCCTTTAACCCCTCTATCATCTAATGGACCAACTGACTCTCTCACAGTTTTTTTGCTACAAATGTACTTGAAAAAGTCTTTATTTTGCTTTTTTGTTTCTGCAGCAAGCTTCTTCTCAAATTCTCCCTTTGCCTGCCTTATCAATGCCTTGCATTTGACTTGCCAGTGCTTGTGCTGTTTCTAGGTTTTGTCATTTGGCTCTTTTTTCCATTTCCTGAAAAATGCTTTTTTGGCAACAACAGCCTCTCTGACCTCACCTTTAAACCATGCTGGCAGCTTTTTGGACTTCCTTCCACTTTTCTTAAAGCGTGGAATACAGCTGGTCTTGGCTTCCAAGATAGTATTTTTCAACAACACCCAAGATTGATGTAAGCCTTTAACCTTAGCAACTGCTCCTTTTAGTTTTTTCTTAACTATTTTCCTATTTTCCTCATTTTATCATAGTCTCCCTTTCGAAAGTTAAAAGGTAGTATTGTGGATTTCCTTACTAAACCTCCTCCACTAAATAAATCAAATGAAATCATGCTATGATCATTGCCAAGTGGCCCCAACACCCTTATCTCTTGCACTAGATCTGGTGTTCCATTAAGGACTAGGTCTAATATGGCTTCCCCTCTGGTCGGTTCATGAACCAGCTGCTCCAAGAAGCAGTCATTTATTTCATCTAGGAACTTTATCTCACTAGCATGTCCTGCCGTGACACTGACCCAGTCGATACCAAGGTAATTGAAATCACCCATTATTATTACTGCGCTGTAACTTTTGTTAGCTTCCTTGATTTCTTTGAGCATTTCATCATCCATTTTTTCATTCTGGCCAGGCAGTCGATAGTGCACCCCACTGCCATTGCCTTCCCCTTTTTACATGGAATTTCAATCCATATAGATTCTACAGCAAATTTTGTTTCCTGCAAAACTTTAATCCTTTCTGACTCAATGTCCTCTCTAACATAGAGCGCAACCCCTCCACCAATTTGATCGGCTCTATCATTACGATATAGTTTGTACCCAGATTGTCCTCCTTCCACCATGTCTCTGATATTCCAATCATATCTAACCTCTCTTTTATTGCTATATATTCTCTCTCCCATCTTATTTTTAGACTTCTAGCATTTGCATACAAGCATTTTAGAGACTGTATTTTTATTTATTTATTTAGACAGATTTGTATGCCACCTTATTCTTCAATCAAGGTGGTTACGTCACATCACAATTGGAGGGTTACATTTAACATTAGGTTACATGTAAACATTTGGACAATACACTTAACAGTATTTAGATAGTACAATTGAGGGTTAACATTTAATAGAAGGGTATTTAATAACTTGGCATGAAAAACTTGTGTCTATGGATAGGATGAGTGAGAGTTTAGTTGTCAGAGGAAGTGGTGTATCTGTTTAGGTAGGGGATGTTGCCTGAATGTTCATATGTTTCTATAAATAAGAATGTTTTGAGGTCTTTGCGGAAGTCTGTAAGGTCATCTAATTCCCTCAGGCTTGTTGGGAGGGAGTTCCATAGTGTGGATGCTAGTAATGATGGTGTTCTTTTTGAAGTTGTTTGTTTGGTTTTGTGATAGCCTGCAGGTTTGCCGATTATGTTGTTGTGATTGGTTCTTCTTGGACTATTGCTGATATCCCTTGTTATAACATTTTGGAGTACGTCTGCTGAGAGATGGTGAATGATTTTGAAGATGATCATGAGTGTTTTATATTTAGCTCTTGCCATCATTGAGAGCCAGTGTAGTTGTTGTAGAACGGGAGTGATGTGCTCAGTCCTTGGAGTGTCTGTAATGATGCGTGCTGTGGTGTTTTGTACCATCTGTAGTGGGTGGAGTGTCTGCTGAGGAAGGCCTTGATATAGTGAGTTTCTGTAATCAAGCAGTGGTATAATGAGTGCTTGGCACACTGTGCGGAAGTGGTCCTGACGGAGCATTGGTTTGATTTGTCTGATTGTCCTCAATCGTTGATAGGCCTTGTTTGCGGTTTTGGTGATGTGGGATTTTCAGGTTCAGAGCTCTGTCTAATGTGATGCCCAGATATTTAACTTCTTCTTTGACTACTATGTATTTGTCTAGGATGTTGATGGTTTGTGGAGATATGAAGGTGGTGTTCCTGGTGACGAACATTGCCTCAGTTTTATCGTAATTGACGGTTAAGTTGTTGGCTGTGAGCCAGTCATTCATTTCTTCGAGGCATTTGGTTATTGTTGTGGTGTTTAGTGCTAGTAGGTTGATTGGACCGTGCACCATGATGTCGTCAGCTTAAATGTGATAGTGAAGATTGTGGTTCTTGATGATGTTGCATGTGGGCTGTATGTAGATGTTAAAGAGCATTGATGATAGGGCTGAGCCTTGGGGTATTCCCTGCATGACAGGGAAGTGTATTGATTTCTTTAGGTTGCATTTGACTTGTTGCGTTCGCCCTTCCAAGTATGATGTGAACCAGTTCAGGGTATTCTTGCATAGTCCTATCTGTTGTAAGTGTTGCAGTAGCTTGGTGTGGGACACAGTGTCGAAGGGTGCCGAGATGTCCATGAACACTAGCAGGAAGCCGTTTTTTGTGTTGTCTATTCCTCTTAGGAGATTGTCGAAGGGGGAGGTGAGTAGTGTTTCCATGCCGTGTTGGAGCTTAAAGCCATGCTGATGGATGTCAAGTGGTGCATTTATGTCAATATGGTCCTGAAGTTGCCTTTGCACTGCCTTTTCCATGATTTTAGCAAGGAATGGCAGGCTGGAGATAGGAAGGTATGATTTTGGTTCGGAGGGGCTCAGAATGCTACTTTTAAGTATTGTTCATATCATTGAGTGCTTTAGTGGTTGCGGCATGTATCCTTGTTTGAGTGAATCTTTGACGATTTTTTGAATGTGTTGAGAGAGTTGGCTTTTTGTAGCTTTGAGCCACGACACTGAGCATGGGTCTGATGGTGAAGTTGTGTTTAGTCCAGATATAATTTCTTCTATTTGCTGCTTTGTTGGAATGTTGAAGCTCTCCCATGTTTGATGTTGTTTTTTATCGTATAATTGTTCATTTATGGTGTAGTAGAGCATGTTTGGTTGGTGTTTTTTGACATAATGTAATCTGCATATTTTTGTGGGTCAAGATGGTGGGTACTTTTTTGCGTGTCATCCTTTGTGAGCTTTTGGACATTGCTAAAGAGTTCTCTTGGTCTGTTAGTAGATTTCATGATTAGGTTGGTATGATGTTGCTGTTTACGCTCATTTATTAGATTGTTATATTCCAGTTGTTTGTCTTTGTATTGGGTTAGGGGGTAGTGTGATTTGTTCCGCCTCCATTTTCTTTCCAGTCTTCTGAATGTGTGTTTTGCAACTCTGATTTCATGTGAGTACCATGGGGCATTGGATCTCTTTCGTGTTTGTGGTTCTTTGATGGCTGGGGCAGATGCTGCGTTGGATATTATTGTATTCCATTCTTCTATGTTTAGGTCAAGGGTGTCGTGCTTCTGCTGAAGTTGTGGAGTGATTTCGTTTATGAATGAGTCTCTGTTAAATGTTTTGAACCGTCTAATTATTAGTTCATCTTCTTTGCATTGTGTGGGGTTATTCAGGGTTATGGTGAATTCAATCACATGGTGCTCTGATCAAGGGACTGGCGTGATTGTTGGTTTTGTGGTCTTGTTTTGTTCCACTAATTGCATTGGCATGAAGACCATGTCTGGAGTTGTACCATGCTGGTGCATTGGCGCGTTGATTGTCTGGCAGTATTTTAATGACTCCATGGCTTTTAAGAACGTTCTGGTTTCTCTGGTAGGTGCAGATGTTAGGTTGTAGTCTCCTAATGCAATGAGGGGTTTGTGTATTCTGTTATGTGCACATATCATTTCAATTAAAGTGGATAGGTGTTCAGTTGTGGTTCCAGGTGGTCTGTATGTGAGGGAGATGCTTAGGTATTTGTTGGCTATCGTGAGTGTGTTAGATTCATTAGTGTTAGTGGTGGCGATCGTTTTGAATCTGTATTCTTTTCTGGTAAGTATTAGTACTCCTCCTCCTCTCTTTTGTGCTCTGATGCAGTTAAATGCCAAATATCCTGTTGGGGTTACTTGGTTTAATATGACCTGGTCTGAGTCGTCTAGCCAGGTCTCGGTGATGCATATTATATCCAGCTTCTTGTCGTGGATTAGGTCAAGGATAGTATTTGGTTTGTTCCTGGTAGATCTGGCATTTAGTATAGCACACCTGATGTTTGTTGTTATGATTGGGTTTGTGTGTTCATTATCTGTTTGGTGAGTGGGTGTGTTACGTGTGGCATTGTAATGTTTGTGGGCTGTATACTTTGGTTGTTGGCGTTCTTTAGCTATGTTTGATGTTATATTATTAATGTCATATTAATCTGGCTATTGGTAGGCATGGGTAATTTGGTATCTTTAAGCTCTGTCTGCTCCATACTCGAGGGCATTTGGGCTACTTTACTCTTTTTTGGAACCTCTCTGCTTTTGGTAGTATCCTTCAAGGATACATTCTTCCGAACCATGCGCTCTTGGGCGACTGTTGGCTTCCCCCTATTATCTAGTTTAAAAGCTGCTCTATCTCCTTTTTAAAGGTTAATGCCAGCAGCCTGGTTCCAAGCCGTTTAAGGTGAAGCCCATCCCTTCGGAAGAGCCCCTCCTTTCCCCAGAATGTTCCCCAGTTCCTAACAAATCCAAAACCCTCATCTCTGCACCATTGTCTCATCCACGCATTGAGACTCAGGAGCTCTGCCTGCCTTTTGAGTCCTGCGCATGGAACGAGAAACATTTCGGAGAATGCTACCCTGGAAGTTTCAACTTCCTACCTAAAAGCCTAAATTTAGCCTCCAGAACCTCCCTACCACATTTTCCTATGTCATTGGTACCGACATGTACAGGGCCAATTCTGCGTAGACATTGGGACATGCTGATTATTCTACCTCAAATGTTGAATAATCAGCACCAGTGGGCTGATCGGGCATGGGGATCCCCCTGGGGCCGGGGCCGAGTACAGGGGAGGTCTCCTCTGCCCAATCCAGGCCCCAGCTGGCCAGCCGTGGGTTGGGTGGCGGAGAAGAGGGGGGACCAGCCGCAGGAGCAAGGGGTACCTGAAGGAGGATGTCCCCGCAGACAGGCAAGGGCATGCCAGGCCATTCTTGGGCCCGATTCTGGGCGCCACTGGAACATTTTGTTCCCATGGTACAGAATCAAGTCCTAATGGGCCCATCTTGCTCAGGGCCATCAAGATGGTCTGGACGTGCCCCTTTGTGAATCGGGCTCCACATGAACACATATTTGACACATAAAAGAATCAATTAAAACAAGACCAATTAAAAAAGGAAATAGTAAGAAATAGTATAAAAACAGGGACAGTGTCATGACATGATTATTGTCACCCTTATGAACAATTCAAATCAGTTTGAACAGAAGAACCACATTCTCACTGCAGTAAAGGTAGATGCATCTGTGATCAATTGTCAGTACTTACATGACTTGAATCAACCAATAAATGATGGTTCTAATGTTTAAAATGGCCACATTCATTCCCTGTTCCATTTTCACAATGGTGAAGAGAGGAGAGCCTCCTCAGACCATCAGAAAAGCCATTATCACCAAACATTAAATTTCAAAGGGGTACAAGGCCATCTCCAAAGATCTTGGGATTCCTGTGTCTACAGTTCACAATGTTATTAAATACCATTTCTGCTCATGGAACTATAAAGAACCTCCCAGTACATGGTGGGAAGAGGGAAATTAATCCAAGAAGTCTTCAAAGGTTAGTGCAAATACTCACATATACCATGTACAACATCCAAAGAGCTTAAGGCTGACCTGGAGCAATCTGGAGTGGTGGTTTTAGCCTGCACCATATGTCATGCACTAAACAAAGAAGGACTTCATGGGCAAAGGCCAAGGGGGACCCCACTACTCAAAGACAGACATATAAAGGCATGCCTGATCTTTGCCCAAACACATCTTAAGAAAACACAGTCCTTCTGGGAAAATGTTCTATGGACAGATTAAACCAAACTTGAGCTCTTTGGCAATGCAGACCAGCGATAAACTTACAGGCAAAGAAATGAAGCTTATAAGGAAAAAAACACCTTTCCTACAGTTAAATATGGTGGAGGTTCCATGATATTGTGGGGCTGTTCTGCTGCCTCAGAACTGGAGGCCTGGACCATATTAAAGGAATCATGAAGTCAGAGGACTACTAAGGTATTTTGGAACAAAATGTGCTACCTAGTGTCAGAAAGCTAGGTCTGGGTTGAAGGTCATGGATCCTCCAGAAGGACAATGACCCAAAACATATATCCAAAAGTACAAAAGAATGGTTAAAAAGGAAAAAAAATGAACTTTTTCAAATTGGCCAGAAATGAGCCCTGATCTCAATCCAATCGAGAACCTTCTGAAAGAACTGAATTCTACCATTAGTAAAAGGAATCCTGGAAACATTCATGAGCTGGAACAAATTGCAGTTGAAGAGTGGGAGATACTATCAGCAGAGAAATGCATGAAAGTTATAGATGGCTTCAAGAAACATTTGGAGGCTGTCATCACTACCAAGGATTGTGCAACTAAATACTAGTGAAGGGTGCCATTAATCCTGTCCAGGTCATATTTTGTTTCTTTCTCAGAAATTACTACGTCTAAGGGGTATGTTTACTAAACTTCGTTAGTGCGATTCGCTTTAGGAGCCGCGGTAGAGACAGAAACCCCAAATAAGGACATGGGCGGTACATCGTTTCCGAGAACGCGCCGAGAACGCGCGTTACAAGGCGCCATAAATGAATGAGCGCTACAGGGCATGTTACCACGCGTTAATCTTAAGGAGGCGCGCAGGCATAAAAACACAGCAACAGAGCTGTAGCACAATGGTTACAACACTGACTGATGGTACAAGGGTCATGGGTTCAATTCCCCAGTGGGCCTAATGTATAAGGCTGGCTGAGGCAGCACCCTTTACATTTAAGTAGCGATTGTTGAGGCATTTGACGTGTATTTTAATTAGTGCTGCCAGCAAACACACCCTCATGGTGGCATAACCTAAGGTGCTGCATAAGGCACCCCATAATGCACTCCATAGGGCACATTATAAAGTGTACTGTCCGCCAAGGCACCCTATAATGTCCCCTATAGGACACCTTATAAGGACGTGAACAAAGACCTGGCTGGCTTCAGGACTGCACGTCACCACACAAACTGTCTGCTGTGGTTACCAGGATAGGTGTAACCCACCTGTACCCATGATGCAGTGCACATGCAAATCAGCAGTCGAGAGATGGGCACAAGATCGGGTATGCACCCCCACAGCACCTCGGCCTTATAGGGGGAACAGACCATGTGTGGCACTGCCACAGAATAGCCACAGACAGTCACATTGTGCGGGTACAGTGCCCACCCTGGGGTTGAGGTGGGGCGTCCAGCACCAGGTCCACAGCACCTTTCATGACTGAAATAAGCCATGCTGCAGGTCCTCATCAGTGTGTGATAGGCAGTTCCGTTAGACACACCTAGGATACATCTGTGTCCTGCTGTAAGTCTCGGTCATGTACTAGTCCCTATGGGCAATGCTGCACCCAGATTAGTGCATATTCTGAGTTGGTGCCATCGTTACCTGCTGTAGGTGAAAGGGGGGGGGGTGTATGGACCCATAGGCAGACAACGGACCACCACACAACACACCCTCTGGGGCTCAGGGTGGGAAACAGGATCACCCACCAACAGATCCACAGTCTACCTCCCTGCAATGGCAGCAGTAGAGGGGACCAGAAACCCAGTCCTGCTGGAGAACAAACAGAGCAGTACACATCCATAACGCAATAGCAGACAGACGGCAGGCCTGGAAATGCTCAGCTGCCCCCCCACCATTATCTGACATTCTCCAGCAGCAAGCCTCCAGCCGCTGCACCCTGCAAGGTGTTCCAGCAAGATACATACTAGCTGCAGACAGTCCGCCAGCTAGTCCATAGTCCTGGAGGAGATGCATGTACCCAAAACGGGGATGTCAACATACACACCAAGCAGATAAGTCAGTGATTGGGCCCCAAAAGAAAACCCATAAACATCACATGAGAGAAATACTATATAGCACTATGGGGGAACCTAGCCATGCCATGGTCACTGCTCAGTCAGGGTGAGAGTGACCTCCCAGCAGGACATGCTATGGCCACCCTGTCCATGCAGGTGGTGGCCAGGCACTACAATGTCCGAGCCATTTCCCTATGCCGTGTGCAGATGTACCCAGGCCAGGCCACCCTATCCAGGCTATTCCCACAGTACCTTGCTCCACATTATGCACATTGGCAGGCCAATACTGGCAACAGTGCTAGCAGTGTGGGCTGTGGAGGGTGTTGGCAGGCACCACACACTGGATAGACAGACACACACTCCCAACACCTATGACAGCATTGTGCAACTATAGAGGTGTTGGGCAGCCCAGGCCACCACACCAGTCCTGGGCACAGTGCAGGCATGGCTATGGTACGCAATACTGTAGGAGTCACTCCCCAGGTTGGTAAACACTGTCAGACACAAGACCTGTAGCACACTCCACAGACATCAGAAAGGTTGCTATGATGCAGCTCACTCAGAAAAGTGTACTTAACCTAGGAATTGCTATCTGCCAGTACTCATAGCAACCTTGTGATAGATATGCAACCCGCTAAGCAATTATATGGTTTCCCAACAACATGCTAAGAAAGATTCCCTAACCCTTAGTGGTGCATTTGTTTCTATGGTATTCATGATCATACGACTTTATGTAGCAATATTTGTAAATAGTTTGCCACTGTTATACAAGTTTATGTAGCAAATGCTGTAAATAGTTTACCCCTGTTATCCAAGTTACTTGCCCTGTTATCTGTAAACTCTTACATGTTAACTGTACTGAGCATTTTTGTTCCATGTAAACCGCGCTGATGCCGAATAGTGCGGTATATAAGAGACTGTAAATAAATAAATAAATAAATGTACCATATTCCCCGGTTTAGGGTGGCATTACTAAGGTATGCAAGTGCTAGTATTGTGAGATGCAGGCAGAACCCAAAGTCCTGCCTCTCCAGGAGGCTTTGGATAATGGGGCCTGTGGGTGCGGGTGTGTCTGCCCCTGTTGGCTGCTGCTTTACGGCAGAGGTTCCCAACTCCAGTCCTGCGGTGCCAAACACTGTTCGGGTTTTCATGCTGTCCCTCATGAATATGCATGAGATACATCTGCATACCATGGGGGTGGCGCAAAGAAATGCAGCACAGGCATCTTTATCAGAGGCAGCATGGAACCGGAATGGTGTTTGGCCCTCCAGGACTGCATTTGGGAGGCTCTGCTCTAGGTAATGTGCATGTTTATGGTGTCTGTGCTCTGTAGGGTAAAATGTAGGTGTCTTGGGCATGTTTACGTCATCTGCAATAAAGGTTCTGTCTGTATTAGCACGTTGTAGTAGTGGGTAAAATATGGGGACTGGGTTGGCAGGAACCACAGCTGGGACTTGAATCTGTGACCCTCTGCTTCTGAATACACTGGTTTTGTGCATTGCACCACCTTGTTGTCACAGAGTCAGTACATCCCTTGGTGATACCATGACTGTTCGTCAGACACGGTCTGCTCTGGGCAGCTGCCACTGCCCCCTCCACCACCAGTATCCCTCAGCCACCATGCTGACATGCCCTTCTGCTGGTGGTACTGGTGGTGCGCAGTCTCAGGCCATCCAGTGTGCAGGTAGGCGGCTGCCTATGGTGCGGGTTCCGGGGTAGGGGTGCCTGCATAGGTGTCCACACTTCCCCCCAGCCCCGCCTGCCAATGTTCCATGCCCTTGGGGGTAGCTGCTGGGTACTATCCCCTGTGACACTGTGGGAAACACAGTCGTGCCCATGTTGGGCCTTCAGCAGTTGCTGTCTGGCTGCTCTGCTGCTTCAGCATTCGTATGGGCCACCTAGGCATCGCCCTAGTCCGCACTGTGGCCCAGCTGCACCACAGCATGTGCCGCCTGCGGCCCTCTGTATCCCCTTCTCCGGCATCTGTCCAGTTGCCGTTCTGACATGCCCGTCCTGATGTTGCGGGACATGTGCACGCCATAGGAACCCTGTCCGATGGTGGGGAAAACCCTAAGCAGCGCTATTTCACTGTGGGCTCATTCACCTTGTATGGGGACAGAGTATAGACCCTTCCACGATTTATATCTGTTCTATGGAGCTTACTCGGGGGGGGGGAGGGGTTGATGTTTCTCATTGATACCACTATTGGCCAGCTTGGTTATGGTTTTTTTCCAGTTTGTTGGGGTCATTTTCAGTGTTTATGTGCCCTTTTGTTCTGTGCACATGTATCACACTTATCATTTTGTTTAGGTTTCCCTGCCTGGGCTGTACATTGCTGACACTGAAATGGTTTCTCTCCCCTGTAATGTGCATTTAACGGCAGGTTTTCATTCGCGTTGGAATTAAGCTCTTCAGATCAACGCGTTAGTGTGAAGGGAGCCTCTCCCCGCCCACTCTCCGCCCATTGACCCCTTCTCTCCGCCCTCTCTCCACCTTCTGTGGTGTTTTACCATGCCGCGGGAGTTTACGATCGTTAACTACGGTTAACGCGCGTTATGTAATGTTAACGATCGTAAGCGCATCATAACGCGTATTATGATGCGTTTATGATCGTTAACGTTACATAACGCGCGTTATGTACGATTACCGCAGTTTAGTAAACATACCCCTTAGTTGCACAGACATCTTCTTTTGTTGTATACCTCTGAACATACTATTAAAATATTATGATGACATACAGTTGAAATATTTCCCATTATTTTTCAAGATATTGTACAAAACATACCTAAAATGCAAGGGTACCAATAATGTTGACCAAAACTGTATTTCTGATGTGAAATTGTAATCTGCTGAGAATGTTCAGATGAGTGGAATATACATTCTTGTAAAGAAAGAAATAAAATAAAATTGACATGGCTATTCAAGATTAGCATTGGCCGTAAATATTATATCTGACAAGGTAGCAGCAAAGAATCAGATTGGGCTCCTCAATTCAGGGATCTCTCAAGGTTCCTCTTATCAATAGTTTTTTGTAACCTGTATTTCAGTCCTTTCTGCAATGTATTAAAGCAATGTAATGTAACATAACATAATAAATGATGGCAGATAAAGACCAGCGCAGCTCATCTAGACTGCTCAGACTGGGTCGGGTGGCAGGGAAGAGGTGGGTCTAAGCCAAGGGAATCGGAGGAGCCTGCGGGGGACAGGTAGGCAGGGGCACACCGGGCTGTCATTGGGCTTGATTCTGTGTGCTGCGGGAAGTTTTGTTCCTGCCATACAGAATAAGGTCTTAACGGGCCTATCCTGCACGGGGCCATCTGGACGGCCCAGACGTGCCCCTTTCGGAATCGGGCTCCATGTGTCTATTGTCAACAGTGAAAATATTATTAGCTTTCAAGAAAAATAAAGAATATATCAAATTCAATTTTAAATAATTTGGTGGGCAATCAACTTCAAATATATATTTGTAGCCAACATCTTACTACAGGGGTTAAGGCAGCCCCAGGAGCACTGCACAAAGGTTTTTGGGGTGTCTATCAATTTAACTGGGGAGGGGGGAAATTAAAATTGGAAGAC
Organism: Ichthyophis bannanicus; assembly: GCA_033557465.1. Classification (NCBI taxonomy): domain Eukaryota; kingdom Metazoa; phylum Chordata; class Amphibia; order Gymnophiona; family Ichthyophiidae; genus Ichthyophis; species Ichthyophis bannanicus. The sequence continues at coordinate 411,668,029 of CM066037.1, forward strand.
AAACAGGGCACCTAACGTAAAATATGAAGTCTTGGGGGTTAAGGAGAGACTGAGCTCAGGACCTAAAGAGTGGTGATGGGGGGGGGGGGGGGGATATTCAGTGCTGGTGGCTAGCGCCGTTAATGGCACTGAAATGTAAACCTGGATATTAAATGGCAGGGTCATATTTGGCCCCAGCATTGGAATATCCAGATTTGCCGCATTACTGTGAGGCTAACCGGGAAGAAGCGATATTGACTGGGAAGCCAGGAGTGCATATGGCTGAATGGTTCTTTTCTACATGTAGTGCTAAGTTCTTGGGTCACAAAGGAAGGATGCACGTAGATTTCAGGTCCTTCTTACAATCTAAAGTTATAGTCTCCGTTTTCCTCGTTTTTCACAGACAGACAGGTATATTGTACCAGCTCTTCTGCTGCTCCTCTACAGACACTCCTATGGTCTGACAATCTCCTCCCCTCTGTGCAGTTCTCAACAGCTCAAGCCTAGCCAGCTTGAGGTGACTGCCTTCTTGTAGTTATGGTCAAATGGGTCAATTTTGTAGAAACAGTTAAGCTATTCTGGCCCCCAGCTAGTGGATGTAGTCAGACTCTCCTTTACTTCCCAGGATTCCTGTTAAGGAAAATTTTAGGTGCTGGCTTTTCAGGCCCTTTATACTTCCCTCCAAAATGTGAAGGTGACCCTTCCTATCTTTTGACTGACATAGAAGATCTTCTCCATTACATCATATTATATTTGGATTACTTAGGAGCAGAGACTCTAGAATGTTTCTCATTAGTGATATAGGGGGCTAATTACTAAGATGCGCTAATAATAATGTCCATTAATTCATCATTAATGTGCATTATGAGTATTTTGGTTCCATTGAATAGCATGGGCCTGTGCTAACATAATGCACATTAATGGTGAATTAACATGCCTTGATGTTAGTGCACCTTAGGAACTAGCTGCCGTAGATGGCACATTACTGAGACCTCTGCTATATACTAAATATGCTAAGAAATCTTCATGGACTCTCTGAGCTCTCATAGACCCTTGGTTAAGAGCTCCTAGGCTAAAGGCATACCTTTACTCTAACAATGTCACCGAAGAGTCTGTGTGGAGTCAATCCAAAATTATCTGCCCTGAAATCCTGTGTGAAATCCTAGAGGTAAACCAGGGGAACCTGTCCTGAAGAGAAGCTTTTGAAGCTCCTTGGATAAAATGTGGCTTTTAGATCAGTCTCTCATTTCTGTAGCATCCATGGAGGTTCCTTTTTTAAAATTGACTTTTCACTTTTAGATTCTCTAGTAAATAGCTGAGCATATGTGAGGTCCTCTTTTACAGATTTTCTATGTCTTCCTTGCCATTTTGTAGGGATTTATGCCAGACAGCAGTTCATTGATCAATATTGTTATTCCCTAGACGTCTTGAGCTATTATTCCTAAAAGCAATGCTTTGAAATCTTCCTCAGATGCATTTTGAATGCCTGAAGAATTCCTGCAAGAAAGTATCCGCAGACACATCGGGGGCATTTTCAAAAGCATTTACACAGTTTGCAGGCGTTTACATGGTTGGTGCTGCTGAATATCTCTGGGTGCCATCAGGCATCAGGACATCCCAAAGGCGTTCCAGGGCAGAGGTAGCACCTGTCACTAACCAAGCAGCGGTGATATTGAGCCACTGATCGGTTAGTGATGCGTGGCAAAAGTCAGATGCAGTTAACCCTGGCCTAACATTCGTCGCGTTAACTCTAGCTGCCTGGTTAGCCTTGCAGCAATGCGGCGCACCCACATATTCAATGCTGGGGCCGGATATGAGCCTAGCATTGAATATCTGGTTTTAACTTTCAGCACCGGCAGCTAGCTGTGTTAGCACTAACCACCGGTGTCTATATTCCTCTCTCACTCTAAGCTGTTGGCCTGCCTCCTGGGGATGGCTTTCTTAGGGCATACAGAGGTAGACCCAATTCTGATCTTGCAGGCACATCTAGCCTCTGCAGGATCAGAATCGGGTCTACCGGCCTGGACGTGCAGGCTGTGCCTCGATTCTGATCGGCCGCACATCCTGCCGATCCCCATCTAGCACAGCCTGACTCCTGAATGGAGCTGTTGTGCCATGGTGTCCTGTCACCATGGCACCACAGCTCCATTCAGGAGTGGTGATCCCCAGCCAACAGTGAAAACATCCTTTCCCCACACCCCGACCCCTAATATGGCCTCCCATGGCCAGGATCAGGCTGTGGGGATCCCCCTGTACCACCTCACCTCTTGTCTCCACCTGGCACCGCAGTCCCCCAATGTCCAGGGAGACCTATTCCACCTCTGAGGTGGAATAAGTCCCCTTTCTCCATGGCCAACCCTGGACGTACAGGACCGACCTCAGAATCGGCCTTGTATGTGCGGAGTCACTCTCCGCCCACCACCCGCCCTCTGTTTCTCTCTGAATTCTTCCTTCTCCTCCATTGTTGGTGTCCCCGGCAATTTCCTCCATTATTCCTGCTGAGGCCTCTGCAGTACCTTAGCTTAAGAATCCCTCCTCAGAAGTCATTAGGTAGTCACAGAGCAGCGCTCTAGTGCTGTTCCTGACTTCTCCTCCTGAAGTCCCTGAGAAGACTCCCTTCAGTGCTTTGGCTGAAGTGACCTCAAACACCTCTCCTCAGAAACGTCTTTGAATAAGCCCAGGTTTGCACCACGTCTCCTTCCTCTCCTATGTGCTTAGCAAGAGTCCAGAGGCACTACATTTTCATACAATGATTGTGGAACCAAAGATCCAGATTTGAATTGGCACAGGAGTTGTATACCCTTACACTCCTCGTTCCCACTCATATCGTCAGGTGAAAGACCCTGTCAGCATTACCTCACTGAGATCTGTTGTTTAGGTTTATTTAAAAGCTTGCTGTACCGCCATGCACCTGGTTAGGTACCTCAGCGGTTAACAAAAAGAGCATAGCAACAGAACTATCGTAAGAGACAGATCCTACTAGCGAGGGTTGGAAAAACATACTGTATCTGAGTCCCTAAGACTAAAAGGCTAGTTTAAAATTGTAAGTCTTCAATTCAGATTTGAATTTTTTAGAGAGGTTTCTAAGTGGATATATTCCGATAATGAGTTCCAGAGATAGGAAGCTAAGAAGTAAAAGGCAGAGTGACAGGTAGAGTCATATATGGCTCATAGTACGGATGTGAAAACCAGACAATTTGCATTTTGAGACCTGAGACATCAAGATAGACAGTAAGGAATCAGAGACAATAAATAACTGGGAGACCAGTACAGAACACACTATTGGGACGATGCAGAAAGACGAACATGCCTTTTATACAGATAACACTACTTATACACATAAGTTCCAACACGCCAAATGCAGAAAAGTCATTCACGCACACGTAAACAGCAAAGGAAAAGTATGCAAACATAGCAACACCAAGCATATTTCAATATGCATGCTAATACTGTCTGTGTTCAATGCACAGAAATGCATGAGGATTACACAACCAGTCGAAGTGCCAATATCTCTACGCCTGGTCTGAGATGGCTTAAACGTCTTGCGTGTGTAGGAAAAAAAATCCCTAGTGGCGCAGCAGACCCGATCCCCCCACCTATCTACCCAATAAAAAAAAACCCTGGTGGCCCAGTGTCCCCGATCCCCCCACCCACCCAATAAAAAAAATCCTGGTGGCTCAGCATCCCTGATCCCCCCACCTACCCATTCAATGAAAAAAAAACCCTTGGTGGCCCAGCGGCCCCAATCCCACCTACCCACCCTCCCTCTCAGTAACAAAAAGATCCAGTGGCCGAGTGGCCCCCAAACCCCCACCCCCTCCCAGTACCTTTAAGCTGGAGCAGGAGTGTTGCCCACACACTCCTGCCCCTGCACCGCCATCTTGAAAACTGGAAGCACCTGGCCCTATGCAGTGCATCCTGGGATGCACCAGGCAGGGTCAGATTGCCATATAAGGCATTTTATGATACCGTCCAGTGCATTCCAGAATGCATTGCATGGGACCAGGCACTGCCATTTTATAAGATGGTGGCACAGTGGTGGGAGCACATGGGCAATGCTCCTGCTCCAGCTTAAAGGTACTGGGAGAGGATTGGAGGCTCAGGGGCCACTGGGTCTTTTTGTTATTGGGTGGGATCAGAGCTGCTGAGTCACAGAGTATTTTGTTTAATGGGAGTATCGGGACTGCTGGGCCACCAGAGGTTTTTTTATTGGATGGGTAGAGGGGATCAGGGCTACTGGGTCACCAGGGAGATTTTATCGGGCAGGTAGGGATTGGAGCCACTGGGGTTTTGGTTCTGTGAGGGGGTTGGTGTCAGGGGCAATGGCCCCCTGACAGTATTTTAATGGCATTGGGGGCTTCCCCTATGCCTAGATCATCTGATGTGAAGTGTCAAACTTCATTTCAGATGACCCTGTTTCTCTGGGAGATCATGCCAAACTTATGCCAACTTCTGTGCGCATGTGTTTGGCTTGCTCTCTTAGTTTAACACTGACATTTTGCGCCAAAGCTTTATGCATGGCTCATTTGCATATGTGCCCCTATTGGTGATCTACATAGATGAGTACATAGCCAATAGCGTGTGACTTCAGCACTGGCTTTCTGAAGCACCCCTGTATATGGGAAGAAGAACCTTAAACCAGAATCGGAAAGAAAGAGGAAACAAGTGGTGTTTATATAGCAGTGGAGATACATGGTCATATCTAGAGGCGCTAGTAAGTAATTTGATTGCCCTATTTTGGACAAGTTGTAATTTGCATGAGTCAGAGGCCAAAAATTCCCTCCTGTTCTAAAAATAGACAGGATACAGAAAGGTTAGCTAGAACCTCTCTAGAGGTCCTAGGTAAATAAAAATACAGGACCTTAGTAATCTCTGCACTAAAATGGGTCTTCACATGTGATAGCAGATAACATAACAATATGGGCTTATTTTATAAGCATCCCTGGGTGTAAGTAGCAGCATTTACACATGCAGATTGTCATATATGTGTAAATGCTGCTACTTACACCCAGGGATAAGTAATATAAACTTGTAATATAAACTGTAAATAGTTTTACAACAACCTCTGTTGTTGATTTGTATATAGTTACCCTTGTTACAGTCTCAAGTCACAATCTTGTTATAATGTAAGCACAAGATCTTTTGTTCTGATGCAAAATTTTGTTGCTTGTGAACCGCACTGATACTAAAAAGTGTGGTATATAAGAGCCTGTATATAAATAAATAAATAAAATAAATGTCATTTTAGAACAGGGGCTATTTAAAAGTCGGAATGCGTATCATATTTAGATTTCCAGGAGGCATGGAGAGGGCGGGGAGAGGGAGTGATTAGGTTGGGTCTACAGGATAGATATGGATTCGTCATCTTACAAGGGGAATCCACATTCATTAGAAAAAATGTAGATGTCAGCAATAACATGAATAAGTGCCTGTTTGAAGGTTAAGCTATAAGAACCAAAATCCGGTTCTCACATAATTACACCACCTGACCTTGATCACTCCCATAACCTTGATCTCCCCCTTATCACCCCCAAGACACCCACTCCCTTTCCTGATCCCCCCCCCCCCCGACATCTGAAAACCTCTTATCCCTCAAGGCATCTGACCCCCCTTTCCAAATGCCCTGTATATGAAGACCCCCACACAACCCCCCTTCACAACAAAGCCCTTTGAGTACTGCCCTGGAAGACACTCTAATCCTACAATCATCTTCCCTAGGCTTGCCAGGGTTTCTGGTATCTAGTTGGAGCAGGAACAATGTCTACTCACTCCTGCTTTTTCAGTATGGGTTTTAAAATATCATCTATGACCCCTAGCGGTTCTCTTATGGGATTACCGCTATGGTTCATGGATGCAACTTGAAATCCAGACTAGAGGGAACAAGAGAAAGTGGACATCCCTCCTGCTCCCACTAAATACCAGGGACCGTAATAAGATTGTGGAAGAGGATTGGGATGGATTTTCCAGGAAAGGCCTTGGAGTGGGGCTGGGGAGGGTCTTCATGTTGGGAGGGTTTGAATGGGGGATCAAATGTCTTGGGGAAGTGTGGGAGTGATAGGGTACCTTGAGGAGTGATCGGGGGAGTTCAAAGTCATTGTGATCAGGGTGGTGCGGCAATGGGTGTGCGTTTAGAACAGAAGTGTGATTTTTAAGAGCTGCTCCCATACATATGTTGGGGGTACTTGCGTGGCTGTTTTACCTATGTTCAGCTTTTTTTAAATTACTGCTTCTGCTGGACATGGAGAGACATACATATGCAATCCTACACCGATCTTATAAGAAGCTTGATTTGTGAATTCCCTTCTGTACTCTAAAATCTGTCTTCACATGCCTCTCTAGAGCTAAACTGCCCAAAACGTTTCAACCTTTAAACCATAACTTGATGAAAATTCTCCTTTGTTGTATGCTAACAAATTAAAATTAAATTCCCAGAAAGCCAACTTTAGGGAGGAGTAGCCTAATGGTTAGAGCACTGGCTTGGGAATTAAGAAGCCAGGGTTTGATTCCAACTAGCATGCCATGGGCAAGTCACTTAATCTTCCATTACCTCTGAAAAATTCAAGTTATCAATGTCCTTGTTTAATGTAAATTACAGAAATGTCTCTCTCCATATAAAGATTTGACTTGTTCAAGGCATGGTGTTTTCAATAACATCATATGGATGTGAAAGTTGGACAATGAAAAAGAGACAGGAAGAAAACTGATGCCTTTGAATTATGGTGCTGGCGACAAATATTGTGTATATCATGGCAGAACTCATGTAAATATGTTAAACAACTTGTAAACAGCTATTACCTTGTTAAATATCCCAAGTAATTTAATGTACCCAGTTTGAGTTTAAAGTTTAATGCAAACCGCTTTGATTCCAGGATAAGGTGGTATAGAAAATAGTTTAAATAAATAAATATCATGGACTGTCCAAAGAAAAAAACAATCAATACTAGAGGAGAACAAGAATAAGCATTTCTTAGAAGCTTAGATGACAAGACTTTGACTTTCATACTTTGGACACATCATGCGAAGAGAGAGATCATTAGAGAAAGACATCATGCTTGGCAAGGTAGAACAATGCAAAACAGAAAGGCTGTCAATGAGATGGATTGATACAATAACAGCAGCTATGCATGCCACTCTATCAACAATGAGCCACCTGACTGAAAACCGAACACAGTTTAGGTCAACTAAGAGGGTCGCTATGAGTCGACGCCAGCACGAAGTCACTTAAAGTTGTGGTCAACATTATTGGCACTTTTGTATTCTAGGTATGTTGGGCCCGATTTTCAAAGGCCTTTACACGGGTAACTTCCCTAGTTACCCGTGTAAAGGCCTTATCCGGGTTTTTCAAAGGGCACCTACACGGGTAGTGCCCTTTGAAAATCCTGGATATGTCCCTAACGCGTCCAGATGCTATTCACAAAGCATTGGGGTGTGTTGGGGGCATTCCGGGGCAGAGTGGAGGCAGACCATGGAGGTACCCATGTAGCACTGATTTTCGATGCTAGATGGTTAGCGCTGTGCGCCTTAAAGATAGGCATTGGAAAAACTTGACCATCTTTAAAATGGGTAGCTCCTGCGGCTTCCTGTCTGTGCGGCGACACTTGGATTTTCAATGCCAGGGCCTCATATGACCCTGGCATGGAAAATCCGTATTAGGCGGGAAGTGGGCAGGCTATGCACTGAAGCAGTGCATATCACCACCCAGTTCAAATCCGGGCCCGTTGTGTACAATAGCTTGAGAAATAATTTGAAATATTCCAACTATATGTCTTCATAATATTTTAATAGTATGTTCAGAGGCATACAACAAAAAAAGATGTCTGTGCAACTTAGACATAGTAATTTCTGAGTAAAAAACAAAATACGAGGGGGGGGGGCTGATAAGTCTCTGGTCTTATAACGAAAGAGAAAGCTATGAGCACATTTCCGTTCCAGAGGTCTGAATGATCTCTCAGCAGTTTTGTTTTATTTGGTAGTCATCTATAAGTTTCTTATATCTGGCTACTAGTATTTTCTACCACTCTTCAACTGCAATTTGTTCCAGCTCATGAATGTTTCCAGGATTCCTTTTACCAATGGTAGATTTCAGCTCTTTCCAAAGGTTCTTGATTGGTTTGAGATCAGGACTCATTGCTGGCCAGTTTAAAGCATTCAATTATTTTTCTTTTTAAGCATTCTTTTGTACTTTTGGATGTGTTTTGGGTCATTGTCCTACTGGAGGACCCATGACCTTCAACCCAGACCTAGCTTTCTGACACTAGGTAGCACATTTCGCTCCAAAATACCTTGGTAGTCCTCTGACTTCATGATTCCTTTAATATGTTGCAGGCCTCCAGTTCCTGAGGCAGCAAAACAGACCTACAACATTATGGAATCTTCACCATATTTAACTGTAGGAAGGGTGTTTTTTTCATTGTAAGCTTCATTTATTCGCCCGTAAATGTATCACTGGTTTGCATTGCCAAAGAGCTCAAGTTTGGTTTCATCTGTCCACGGAACATTTTCCCAGAAGTATTGAGTTTTCTCAAGGTGGGTTTGGGCAAAGATCAGGCATGCCTTTTTTATGCCTGTCTTTGAGCAGTGGGGTCCTCCTTGGCCTTCACCAATGAAGTCCTTCTTTTATTTAGTGCATGGCATATGGTGCAGGTTGAAACCACCACTCCAGATTGCTCCAGGTCAGCCTTAAGCTCTTTGGATGTTGTACGTGATGTACATGGGTGTGTGCACTAACCTTTGAAGACTTCTTGGATTCATTTTCCTCTTTCCACTATGTCCTGGGAGGTTCTTGACAGTTCCATGAGCAGAAAAGGTCTTTAATAACACTGCATACTGTAGAGACAGGAATCCCATGGTCTTTGGAGATGGCCTTGTACCCCTTTGAAGTTTGATGTTTGGTGATAATGGCTTTTCTGATGGTCTCAGGCAGCTCTCTTTTCTTTGCCATTGTGAAAATGGAACAGGGAGTGAAAGTGGCCATTTTAAACATTAGAGCCATCATTCATTGGTTAATTCAAATCATGTGAGTACTGACAATTGATCACAGGTGTGTCTAATTTTGCTGCAATGGGAATGTGATTCTGTTCAAACTGATTTGAACTGTTTATAAGGGTACCAACAATCATGTCCTGGCATTGTCCCAGTTTTCATACTATTTCCTTTTTTAATTGGTCTTGTTTTAATTGATTCTTTTATGTGTCAAATATATGTTCATATATAATCCAGAGCCATTTCACTTGTCACTTTTTTACGAGATATTGGACATTAAGAGGTTGAACTGCAAGGGTACCAATAATGTTGACTGTAACAACAACAACAAGCAAGTTTAAGTTTCAGTGTAAACTGCTTTGACTCAAAAGTGTATAAAAAAGCCCTGTTAAATAAATAGGTAATAACTACCCATATCCACTTTTGTTGATTGATAGGTTTTCCCCCACAATAAACAGTTGACAGCATGGGATCACTATTTACTTTCATTTATCATCTAATTAGTATAATAAAATATTAATTAAAATCTGTTTATTTTGTCTATAGTAGCTATATCTCCGTCACCCTTTATTGGTTCAAAATAAGATTGTTTATGTAGTTACAAGATCCCTCCTCAGGTGTAGATAACATGAAAAGAGATCTAGTGAAGCTTGAAGAATGGTTGAGAATTTGGCAGGGCAAAACATTATTATTATTATTATTAAAGACTTATAAAGCGCTGCAACATACGAAGCGCTGTACAAACATAGAAGAGAGACAGTCCCTGCTCATCAGAGCTCACAAACTAATAAGACAGAAAACAAAATAAGTTACATAATACAAATAACAAAAACATCTGAGAAAATGCTGAGGACATTTAAGTTTCAGCCCATTTTTCAGAAACATAGGCATCCCCAAATTGGATGGCCACAGAAACAGCTTCTTGGAAGTCCCAGTCAACATTTTCCAGAAGGAAAACACCAATGTTTAGTGACATTGCTGTACATAGATGTTTCGGTTTGAATTTATAAGCTGGTTTCTTTGGCCAGGAAATATTGACAGCGACAACGACAGCACATTGTTTTCTTCCCCTTGGTATCATTCAGATCATAACATAAGCACTTTCTTCCTCTTTATTCATGGTAAGGAGCAGACCTAGGCATGGACACCTCAACAACCAGGGCCGGACAAGCTTATGCCATTCTGAAATCGCATCGCGATGTGCATCTTCCTTGCTTTGACCAGGCCACTCATCTGGCACATCACCATTCTACTTGGACATCCTTGCACTAGGGATGTCCATATATCCAATTTCTAAAAGGGCTCCAGGGATACCTCTGTGATTTGGACATCTGAGTGCCCATGTTCAAGTATCCAAAACACAAATAGGGCTTCTAAAATACTCCCCTAAAAATCAAGCAGTACACAGCCATCCAGGAACACACCTGCCCTATAAAGGTACTCAAAACCTCTGAAGTATCAGAACCCATCTCTCCAGGAATTAGGAGTTGCACATGCAAAACTGGAGAATTCCACTGCTTACCCCTAGGACAAGTAGCATGGAATCTCTACCTATTCGGAACCTGACAGGTACTTGTGACCTGGATTGGCTACTGTTAGAAACAGGATTCTGGGCTTCATGGACCTTTTGTCTGACCTAGTATGGTTCTTATGAATTCCTAAATTCCTCAGAACAATATTGCCTGCATATTGATTCCCTAAGGGATAATGCTTTTGGACAAGCATTACTTTGTAGTTTACTATCCTAATAGCTTCATTTCACCCTCTTAACTTCAGCAGGGTCATTTTCAAAGTTCTTGCAATACACTACTGATGTTCTCTGTAATATATCATTTAGCGCTACAACCCTGAAAACAGGCCTCAACTTAGGAATCTTCACTTGTATGGCTGATATTATCCTGCTTCGTGACAGAGAAATGGAAGATGCTTACCTGTAACAGGGCCTTTCCATAGACAGCAGGATAAATCAGCCATACATTCCCTCCCACCTCCCCAATAGAGTTGACACTAAGCCTGGTACAAAACTGATGAGACTTTTGCAGCAGATGACTACATAGGAACATCTGTACCTCAGAAAATATTATCCAGAGATTTCACCTGCTTTCTATACATGTACAGTAATTTTCCATTGGAAACAATACACATACAGTAGGGGCATGTTTACTACAATGTTGGTGCCTACAGTGTGTTCATTCCCAAAAAATCAGTGTAGGGGTGGTGCTAGACCCACGCTGAAAAATGGAAGTGTTCCAAGCATGTTCTCATGTAGCTAGCGTGGATTTCACACCACCTCTGTACTATGCTGTTTAGCATGATCAACATGCGTGCATGGAACACCACCCACTGGAGGTGGCAGTAGGTGCACTCATACCAAGTGCAGTATTGCCGTTAGCACATGCTAAAGACACCCACACTAATCATGACATGCATGCTCCGACTCTGAACTATCCAGTCTCTGCCCTAACCCAGGCAATGTGGTCAGCACGAGATTGTTAGCATAGCCTCATTTTTGGCACATGGTAAAAGTTACAACAGCACACTCGGTGTGAGCTAAACCCTGCATTATCCATTAACACACTTTAGCAAACATGCCTCATAGTTTTGATCGTACAAAATTACCTGAGTGCATTGGTAAATGTAGAGAGAATTCTCAGCATGGTGCATCTGGATTAGGCTAACTCCTAGTGCACTTCAGCAAATCTACATAAACATAGTAAACAGACAAGAATGACTTATAATGCTTCATTCCAGGCAGAAAACAGATACAATTGAGTACCCTTTAGGCAGACACACTCAACAATGCTAACTTTTTGCTCTGAGGAACATGCCAAACTGTTACTTGATATTTGTTGAGCAATGGCTTTCACTTTACTTCTGGGTATGAAACTACATGTGTTAGAATGTTAGCGCAGGACTGTAATAAAATAGTTGAAATCTCCAATCCCTCAGGATTTAAAGCTGGCACTTTACCTCCATAGCCAGCTAGATTTTTGATTCAAGCATGAGAAAGCTCTGAGAACTCACAGCGTTACATTACTTCAACAATTAGTTCTCATGTTTGCATTTGTAATACAACCACTTAAACTGTCTACAGCTCTTACAGAATTAACAGTACAATGATGTGCAGTCTGAATAATTGTGCGTTGAAGTCGTTTAGATTTGCTGCTTATCCTCTCAAGTCCAATACAAAGATGTTCCTGTTATTTATTGAAGAAAGTTGAGTCATTGAACTAAAAACATTAAAATTATGAGCCTTGTGTATCCTATTAGCTGTTCATTTTCCAGCACTGAAAAGTATCTTGTCTCTAGAGGTAGTTGAACAATGGGAAGCAATTAGAGTCTGATAAATGATTCTGTAAAAATATCTCATATTTCATGTTTAATTAATTTTATTAAGTGATCTGCTACATAGGAAGCTCTAAACAATATTGGCTATATCTGTTTATGTTTATTTCTCTTGCTGGTCTGCCTTTCGATAATATCAAGGCAGGAAACCATAAAATAAATAGGGAAACAGATATGGGGATATGAAACAGAAATTCATTATTAGATAGGAAAGAAGGATAGTGCTAGTAGATAATCTTAAAGGGAGACACTTGAAAATCATCCTCAATCTGCAAGTCTGTCAAATCCCAGAAAATAGGATTTAAACCACTTTTAAATGTCTCTTTTAAGGTTTTCACTTTCAAATAATGGGCAAGAACACTTCAAAGAGTGGGTACTGAGCAGAAGAATGCCAATTGATGAGTGGATTATGGTGAATCCAAGAAGGGGTAGGAATAGATAGCATTTGTAGAGGGGATAAATAGATTAACAAGATAGACTGGAACTCCCTTTATTAAGACTTTGCCAGTGTTCTGCCATTAATAATGGGGTGACATGACTGAATTTACTTTTACTGTAGACAACTCTGCTTTTGATAGTCTGCAAAATCTGGAATTTTTCAGGAGGAAGAGCTAATACCATTGCATAGTGAGTTGCAATAGTCTATAGCATGTTTTTGAAGAGGGTCCTGGTGTACCCCTTAGTCAGTCTGGTGTTTAGGAGATCTACAATGAATATGCATGAAACAGTTTTGCATGCGATGAAGGCAGTGCGTGCAAATCTTTCTCAACTTAATACCAGTGCATGTACAAAGCTTATGTAAGTCCTAGTGTCAAGAATGGAACAAATGCTATAAATTTACCTCAGAGGCAAGTGATTAGACTGAATAATTAAAGAAATCTGGGTGCAAAAATGTTAATTCAGGGTTGAAATGATACCTAGGATAGAAAGGGATGTCTGAAGTGATTATTTCCTGATCAAGGACTCCCTTTTACTAAAGCCCGTTAGCCAGTTAACGTGCATTTTATCGCATTGCAACAAGCAGTTGGGAACATTATTGTGCAAGCATGTCTTCCACCGCACACGAAAACACCCTTTAATCAGCGATCACAGAATGGGGCATGGAATAGAAAGAGTGTGGAAATGGAGAGTGCATTATCGATAGTGCCTGAGCAACTGCTCAGCAGCAAAGTGTCTCTTAATGCGAGTTCACCTATTGGCTCTTCTGTGGGAGTCATTAAATCAACCTACCTCGAGATTAGATTGGTCCCATCACATTTTAGCTGCCAGGAAGATACTGGTCACACCCTCGATAGCTAATACAGAGGCTTTGCAATTAACATGCCTTAGTTTGGCGCATTAATTGAAAATCCTTAGCGGTCTTTAGTGAAAGGGACACAAGTACTCTGGGCTGATTGTGGGATATCCATTGTGTACGTATATTGGGTTTTTTTGCAGGTTTTTTTGCTTGGGGTTTTTTGCAGGTTAATTTTTAATTTGTTGGAAGAAAGCCAGGTGACTGTAGCATCAAGACAGACTTCCAAACTAGAGAGAGATCATGTGTTAGGAGATCAATATTGGCAATTAATTGGATATCATCTGTATAGTAATACCTTAGGATACCATATGGTTGCATTAATGCAGCCAATGGACTAATGAAAATGTTGAAAAGAGTTGAAGATGATTCCTGGGGTACTCTGCAGCCCAAAAGGTAGACTGAGGATGAATGTGTAGCTATTACAATGTGATATCTCCAGGAATAATCGTAACCACCTCAGAATGGCACCTCTGATGCCAAGTGAGATTAAATGCTGGTGGTTGATTAGTCAAACATTGCTGTTAAATTGAGCGATGAAGCAATTGTGTATTTTCCATGATCGAGAATGTGTATGGTTTTTGTGCTGTGTCCATTTTGAAATCCTTCCTGCTTAGGATGTAGGGCTAATCATTTTTCAATGAAGTCTTTTAGTTGGAACACACAACTTTTTCTCTGATTTTGGATAAGAGTGGAAATGGGCCTAGAGTTTTATACAATTGATGGATGAGGGTGGGGGGCGGGAGGGGGTATTTACTTGAGCAAAGATCTAAAAAAAGCTTTTATCCAGATTGGTGGAACTTCTCCTGAGGCTCCTGTTATACACATAATTATACACATGATCAAAGCAAATTAGGCAGCCTAGTTATCAGAAATTATCAGAAATTTAGTGAGTCTAGGATCAGTGGGATTCACTGATTTGATAGTTTTATCCAAACTAAAATTAGTAGTTAGAATAAAGGATTACTAATGCAAAAAAAGGATGGATTAACACCTCGATATAATATTCCAACAACAAAAACAAAAGGTGTCAACAAACAATTTTTATCTTTTTTTAATCATCAAGAAGCAATAAATATATTTATCATTTTCTTATAAAAATGTTCAATATTTAAATGTTTACATTTTTAGAAGTTTTAACATTTTAAATTGGGATCATATAGTTAATGGTGGGTCTTTCAAACATCCAGGCAAAATAACCCAAACCTCTGTTCAAGAATTATAATCATTTACTTCTAACTTGTATATTTTTAGATTGTAAGCTCTTTTGAGCAGGGACTGTCTTTTTGTGTTTTCATTGTACAGCGCTGGGTGCGCCTGGTAGCACTTTATAAATGCTTAGTAGTAGTATATTATATGTTTTTTATTTACAGTATAGATAATTTCAAAATTACAAAAGAAAATTATCAAGTATTACAAAAATAAACAAAACATTCAGGTAATATGTATAAATCTAGCCACCATCCAGGTGAAAAAAAGAAGTTGCTCATACAAGCAAAAAAACAAAAAACAAAAACAAGAAAAATATGGTATCATATGGCTAAAACAGGTAACTTATTACCTAAGGGGTAGATTCAGAGGTCCAAATAGCGGGGTTGTACATCTGGGTTGGACGTACAACCCATGTTCAGCTGCTGCTCCCAATTCTGTCCTTTGTGATCCCCACATGTACAAGGCCTTTGTGCGGGCGGGAGTGGGCGACACAGAGGCACATCAGGGATGGAGCAGGGGTGGTCTGAAGCGGCCCGACATACAGAGGCCATTCAGGTCAGGCCTCTGTATGTCCGGCGGCCCCAATTTGGACATCAGGCTTATTCTACATTGAAGGTTTCTCAAAGGCGGAATAAGTGCCGGGCACCTGTGCAATTGGGGCATACAGCCCCCCAAAACAACAGGGCTGCCGTAAGAGAACCACTGCCACCCGATTGCAGCCCTAGCTGCTCCCACCGAGGGTCGGGCGGCAGAGAAACGGTTTGTATATGCGGTTGGTATTGGACTCTCAAGCTGGATGTGCCAGTGCCATAGCGACGGACGCCACGGCACCGACACACGGCCTTGAGCAATGGGGATGGGCAGGCATTTGGACGTATCCCTGCTCAGAATGCTGTGCATGCTGGACCATTCAAGTGCCCTGATTCTGCAACCATGGGAACATACAGCTCCCATCGTTGCAGAACTGGGTACAACTCGGCCCGGTACATTTTCTGCATGTCCAGACGGCCCTGACATGCACAGTACTGAGTCACCCTCCATGTGTCTGAATGACCCAACACATCAATTCAGAAAGACAAAAATAAAAGTAATTTACTCCTGACTTTTCTTTGAGGTTAAAAATTGTTCCAGCTGAAGAATAGCATAAAATACATAATCTTGCCCTTGAAATGGGCTGGGGAAGTGCAGCCTGCCAGAGCATTCTCCCACGTGCTCTGCATGCTGACTGAAATAGGTCTGCATGCTAAAGGAATATGGCCACTGCTGGAGCAGTTTGACCCAAACCCCCTCACCTGAAAAGATACTCTGACCTTCATCTGACAGTGACCCCCCTCCCCCCTTTCTGAACAGCTGCAGGTGATCGGGCAAAAGAGCAGCGGCCAGCAGGGCCGGATTTACCTATACGCCATGTACGCCATGGAGTAGGGCCCACAGCTGGCAAGGGCCCACAAAAATGGAACAAATTAGGCTTTTTTTTAAAAATAAAATTAAAAAAAAAACCTGCTGGCTGCCGCCGCGGGGCCCCCTCTGCTGCCGCGGCAGCATGGACTGACCCGCGGGGGCCCCCTCTGCAAGCTCGATCCCTCCCTCCGTGCCTCCCTCCCTCCCTCCGTGCAGGCTGTGAGAGACGCGAAGGCAGACTGTCTCCCTCACGTCTCTGTTAAGCCCGCAGGGGGGCTGACTGGAAATGGGTTGATGGGGTTAGGACTGGAAGTGGGCTGATGGGGTTAGGACTGGAAGTGGGCTGATGGGGGGTTACGACTGGTAATGGGTTATAGGGGGGGCTTAAACTGAAAATGGGGTGATGGGGGGTTAGGACTGTAAGTGGGTTGATGGGGGGCTAGGACTGGTATTGGGTTGGGGGGTTGCTAGGACTGGAAATGGGCTGATGGGTGGCTAGGACTGGAAATGG
Source organism: Ichthyophis bannanicus (assembly GCA_033557465.1). NCBI lineage: Eukaryota > Metazoa > Chordata > Amphibia > Gymnophiona > Ichthyophiidae > Ichthyophis > Ichthyophis bannanicus. The sequence goes on from CM066037.1 coordinate 411,684,753, forward strand.
GCTGATGCAGGGACTAGAAGAGAATGGATGCTGGGTGAGGCTGGAACTAGAAGGGAGCTGATGTTGGGGGAGGATTAGAATGGGATGGGGCTGGAAGAGTAAAATGGAGAAGGGAAAAATATTTTGTGTGGGAGGGATAAAAAATCTACAATTGGCCGGGTATTGGGAGAGTAAGTGGCGATTGAGGATGGAGGGGTAAAATTTGAGTGGATGAAATAGGAATGAGGAAAGAGCAAAAGGAGAAAGATTAGTATGTTAAAGCAGATGTAGAGAGAGAATGGAAAAAAACTAGAAGAGAGAAGAAAGGACAAATGGACAGCAGACGATGGAGAGTTAGCAGAAGACACAAAGAAACCAGAAGAAAGTGGCTGGAGCAATTGCAGCTGAAAAAAATGCACAAAAGGTAGAAAAATATCTCTTTATTTTGAATTTATTAATTGGAATATGTCAGCTCTGGTAAATGTGCATCATTAACGTCTGCGCTTTGTTTAGTACAAGACCAAATTAATGTATAGTTTTATTTCTACAGTGTTGTACATTCCAAGTTTGATTTTTGGGATTCCCAGTTTAATTATTGTCTTCCTGTTTCTAAATTGTGATTACTTGTTTGGTGATGGTCTATGTTCTGCATGTGTAACTGAGCTGAGGTGTTCTGTTTATATAATTCCTATTTGACATTGCCACTTGTTCTCTTTCCCCAGTAGGTCATGTATTGTTGTTCTCTGAAATGTATTGGTTTAATATTTGCAGTGTTGCCTTTTGATTGGTAGAGTATGGTGCTTTGTGAGTCCTGGTAGTGCTGTTAGGATACGGCGGGTTTGCTATGGGTTCTAAATGGACAGTGTTTGTAGTAGTTCCTAATGTGTCTGGCAGTTGGCACTGGATTATAGTAATGTAGAAATCTTTTAGTCTTTCTTTATCCATACACTCATTAAGAGGCACGTTTACTAAAAGTTAGTATATGGTAACATTATGCAAATATTTATGCAAATGAGGCCCCTTATGCAAATGAGGCCCCGCACCCCCCTTGGGCCGCCCCTGCTGGGGGCCCACAATTTTTGTTGGCTTAGGGCCTCACTCAAGGTAAATCCGGCCCTGGCGGCCAGACAACTGAGGGGCCAGAGCAGAGCATAGGACGCTGCTGGGCCTAGCTGGTAGAAAAATGTGTAGCCTGCTTTCTGCTTTATTTTCCCCCTTCGCATCTTTATGACTCTCTGAGCGGTGGCAGCTTTCTGTTATTGGGGCTTCCGATCTGTGGATCACCGGATAACTATCCTTTCAGTTGGGAGCTTGAGAATCCTAATTGCTTCTAAATCAGATGAAGGAAGTTGCATATGTCAAGAGGAGAATTCAGCAGAAATTGTAGCTTCAATATTTGTCACAGAACCAACAAGGATAGAACTCACTCCAAAGAGGACAAATTTCACTGCTGGCGAGAGCATTGTCCTGAGCTGCAAAGCAATCCATGATGTCATCCTTAAAGTGACATTTATTGGACATTTAATGGTCAGCCAGTTGACTTTGAATAGAAGATGGACATTTTGAAAGCATCAGGGCAGGAAATCTGATATACAAAGATTCTGCATGAAATGGGATAAAATCCGAAGTGAAACATCCTGCAAAATTGAAGCAAATCAATGTTTATTCATATCATTTGAATTTTAGATAAGTAATTTAATTGTATTTTGCATATCATCTGAACTTTTGCTACACAGCCACTTCATAAAAGGTAATTTGGACCACTGTTTCTCCCAGGTGTTCCCTACCCCTATATCTTTCTCCTGCCTATCCTTCATCCTTAATTTTTCTTCTAACTTCTGCCCTCTTCTCCATCTTTTTCTTATGGCTCCACATTATTGTTTCCTCCTATTGCTGACACTCTCTAACCTTCTCCCCTTATACCAACAACTTCAAACCCCCCTCCTTACCATCCCCTCTACCTTTCTCTCTTCTTCCTCTCATTTATCCTCTCTCTCTAAAAGAACCTCACCCTTGTTACTGCCGTCCCGTCTCCTCTCTACCCCACACTCCATTGCTCCTTCTCCTTCTATCTTCTGGAGATATCAACTCCAACCCTGGCCCCACTAGATTTTTCTCACACTCCCAGGTCAGATCCTCATGCAACTACTCAAATCTTATTCATATCCCTCTCCTTTCCCCTTCTCTCTCTCCCTTTTTCATGCACCTTGTGGAATACTCACTCTATATCAAATAAACTTGCCTTTATTCATGACCTTTCATCTGTAATGCTCTCCCTCTTCTTGCTCAAACTGTAACCTGGTTCCTCCCAGAAGACTCAGCTTTAGTCGCTGTCCTCTGTCATGGAGGCTACCAATTCTCCCACATGCCTCGTCCCACTGGCTGTGGTGGTGGTGTGGGGTTTCTACTCTCTCATTCCTGCCAATTTCTACTCCTCCTTCTTTCTCAATCTTACCCATTTCCCTCCTTTGAAGTCCACTTTATGTGCCTTTTTACTCCATTACCTTTCTGGATAACTCTTATTTATCAACCCCCTGACAAGTCCACGACTACCTTTCTCAATGACTTTGACTCATGGCTTTTTCTTTTTTCTGTATTCTTTTTCCCCCTCCCTTATTATTACTGATTTTAACATTCATGTTGATAACCCTTATGCTTTAAAGCTCCTTTCCCTTACCTCCTCATTCAACCTCCAGCTTTGCTCTACTGCCCCCACTCACCAATACGGTCACTGCCTTGACCCTGTCTTCTTCTCTACTTGCTTACCCTCTAACTTCTGTACCTCAGTTCTTCCCTTATCTGACCATCACCTGCTAAGCTTCACTGTTCATCACCCCCCCCCCCCCCACACACACACACACACACACCTCAATCTTATACAATTTCCTCTAATCTCTTTAGAAATCTTCATGCTGTTGACCCATCGGCTCTCTCTACTACTGTCTCATCACCTTTTTCCTCCACTATGCCATTTGAGTCTGTTGATGAGGCAGTAGCCTCCTACAGCACTGCACTTTCCTCTGCTCTGGGTGCTTTTGTTCCGTTCATGCCACGTTTTGTGAGGTGTACTATAACTCAACCCTGACTGTCTTCCACTACGCCGCTATCTACATTTCTGCACCCACTCACTGAGAGTGCTTGGCTCAAATCCCGCTTCCTTGCAGACTTTCTGCACTTCAAATTCATGCTTGTCTCTTTCCAGTCAGCCATAGCACTTGCCAAACAAGACTATTATGTCCATCAGACTAACTCTCTTGCCTCTGACCCTTGCTGTCTCTTTACAACTCTCAACTCTCTCCTCAAGGTGCCTCCACCTCTGATCCCACCTTCTCTTTCTGCCCAAACCTTGGCCACCTATTTCCATGACAAAGTCCACAAGATTGCACTCCAATTCCCCATGATATCAGCTCCATCTCCTCTTTCCCCTGTTCACTCCCAACTCTTCCCCTCAACCTCTGCTACTCTTTTTCCCTTTTCTAAAATCACTAAGGAGGAAACCACACTTCTTTCCTCCTCCAAACTCACTACCTACTCCTCTGATTCTATTCTCAACCATCTGCCCAGCTCCATCTCCTCTACTGACATCCATTCCATCTCTCATATTCTCAACTCCAACTGCAACTATTCCTGCAAGCTTGAAGCATGCTGTGGTCACACCTCTCCTCAAAAAAATTTCACTAGACCTTACCCGCCCTTCAAATTATCGACCCATCTCCCTCCTCCCCTTCATTTCTAAATCACTTGAATGTACAGTTCACTGCCATTGCCTTGACTTTTTCTCCTTTCAATCCCTTCTCGATCCACTGCAGTATGATGTGCCTGAGACATATGTGCACACATTTTCATGTCTATAGCATACAGATGTTTGGACAGAGTTAATGTTAATGGACATACATTTTATTTTTGAAAGTATGCACATACATTTTCAATGAAATATTGTGCTTATCAAATAGCAGCATAAATGTATGCATGCAGTTTCAGTGGGGCAATTTCCAAAAGGACAGTATGTGCATATTGGCTGCACAAATGAAAACAGGTCTGCAAAGTCTTTTTGTCCTCATTGCTTTAACTTGTGCACAGATATTCAGTGCTAGGGCCATATTTGGCCAGCGGCACTGAATATCCAGTCTGGTTGGATAGCTAAACTGGCCACTGGCTGAATATCGCCAATGCCTGGGTAACCGACAGTGCTGCCCCCAAAATGCCCTGATGCTAAGCGATCCATTGCAATCTGGCTTTCGTCCTTTACATTCTACTGAAATGGCTCTTGCCAAAGTCTCCAGAAACCTGTTTCTGGCAAAATCCAAGGGCCTTTACTCAATCCACATCCTTTGACCTTTCTGCTGCTTTTGACACTTCTCCTTGACACCTTGTCCTCGCTTGGTTTTAAGGGCTTTGTGCTATCCTGGTTCTCTTCTAATCTTTCCTATCACACTTTCAGTGTTTGCTCTGTTGGATCCTCCTCTACTGCTATCCCACTCTCAGTTGGGGTACCCCAGAGGTCTGTCTTGGGCCCACTCCTTTTCTCTCTCTATACCCAGTCCCTTGGTGCGCTCATCTCTTCCATGACTTCAAATACCATTTTTATGCTGATGACTCTCAGATATATCTCTCTATACCTGAAATCTCTGTGGCAATCCAGCCCCAAATCTTTACCTGCCTATCTAACATTGCTGCCTGGATGTCTCAGCGCCATTTCAAATTGAACATGGCCAAAATTGAGCTTCTTATTTTTCTCCCTAAACCCACCTCCCCACTTCCTCCTTTTTCAATCTCTGTGGATGACACTTTACTTCTCCCTGTTTCTTCAGCTCGCAAACTTGGGTCATCTTTGACGCCTTCCTTTCCTTCTCTACACACATCCAACAGATAGCTAAAATGTGTTGTTTCTTTCTCTATAACATCAGCAAAATTCACCCATTCCTTTCTGAGCACACTACTAAGATACTTATGCACTCTTTAGTCACCTCCCATCTAGGTTATTGCAACCACCTCCTTGCTGGTCTTCCTCTGAGTCAACTCTCTCACCTTCAATCTGTTTAAAACTTGACTGCATGGTAATCTTCCATCAGCCTCAATATACTCATATAACCCCTCTCCTCAAGACATTTCACTGGCTCCCTATCCATTTCCTTATCCAGTTCAAACTTCTCCTACTGTCCTATAAAGGGGTCATTCTGAGGCATGAATACCAGGGATGGATGTCCATCCCCACTATTCTGGCCCCTTCCTGACCCCGACTGACTTCCCTGCTCGTTGTACGGGGAAGTTAGACAGTGCAGGAAAGGGGCAGAAAGGGGGTGGTGTTATGGCGGGCAGTGGGTGGTCGTCGGCCCTGGCCATACAGAGCTGATTCCAATGTCTGCCCTGTATGTCCGGGGCTGGCAGCTTAAACAGGGATCTTATTCCATCTCAGAGGTGGAATAAGTGCCCCTAGTCAGCGGGGGATGGCAGGTCCGGGGCTCAGAAAGGGCAGGAGAGGGCAGAGGACATTCCTCACTGCCCAACCCTAGCCTTGGGAGGCCAGATCTTGGGTAAGGCTGTGTGGAATACACTTTCTGAGCTGGCAGCCGGTGATCACAGCTTTTCAATGGAGCCACAGTGCCGTGGCAATCGGACACTATGGCACCGTGGCTCCATTCAAAAGTCCTGACTGAGCTATCCGGGCAAGACCTGTACGTGCAGTCCAGACTGAATCAGGGTCCCGGCCTGCATGTACAGGCCTGGTCGCGATTCTGATCCTGCAAGGCTAGACATTCCCCGTGGGATCAGAATACTGGCTAACTCTATGCATCTGGTTCCGATCAGATGCACAGAGGGCCAGGATGTCAATGTCAACATCATGCCCTAAATGTATTCATTCTGCTGCTCCTCACTACCTTTCCTCCCTTATCTCTCCCTACATCCCTCCTCTGGGACTCTAAAAGCTCAACTTTATAATGTAATATCAAACTATCCTTAACTGCAGAGCCACCAGTAGCTTGAAGTGAGGATGCACACTTATCTATAGATATAACATTTTTTGCCACCCACTTAATGACTGTCCATTTCTTCCATCTTTACAACAGTATCAACCAAAAACTGACATCATTTAGAAGCAAAATCATGCAACATGCAAAATCATGCAAATCATTGTTTCAGTTCTAAAAACCACCTTCCAAATTTCTAATAAGGTTATCGAATCAGGAGCAGATGATCTACTAAGGACAGTAGTAAAGTTTGACAAGGGGACGACAGGTTAACTGGAACAGCTCAAACCAAGAAGAAGTCCAAAGCAGACAGATCATATCAGGGTGACTTGCCCTTCTCCATCTCTATCTTGGGAATAGATACTATAGGCAAGGCCATGACCTCAGCTTCAGAGATCTCTTAGGTGGAGATGGAGTTTCAGGGCCTCCAGACCTCAAAGAATTTCCAAATACAAGGGAAGTCATTACAGGTGATCCTGCTTCCCCTGCTCCTTTCCCAGAGACCACCGTATGTTTATCTACCGCATCTTTTAATGAGATAAGGGATTTGGTCCCTTTAACTTTCCTCTTTCGTTGAGCCATAATCCATAAAATAAGAAAAGTAATTCACCCAAAGCAAGGTCACAAGTACCAGAAACCATACATCCTGGCTCCTGGCCATATCCCTTTGTGCACACCTCTGCAGCCACATGCCTGCAATCTCCCACCACACCCCAGGTTGAGTTTTGTACTTCCTTTTGTCCCCCATCACTGACATCATCAGGAGTCATGGACAAAAATGACGGTATCGGCACAGGCAGATTTCTGTCAGCAGTTAAGGAGCCACTCAAACAAGTACTGCACAACCTCTTCTCTCTCCCTAACTTGCATATATATAGATACATACATCTATGTACATCTCATTCATAAACTCATCCAAGTGATGTCACAAAACACTTATCTGTGTAATTCAAATCACTTAGCATTCATGAAACTGCTTCTTTCAATGTTCTCTGAGTCATAACTTTGTGATGCTAATACTCCTCTTTCATGGTAGTGCATTCAGTTATTATTTGAACTTCCCCGAAGCTAGCATTTTGACACCTACTGTGCATCTGTCAAGGGACTACTCTTCTTTATACAAAAAACATTCATTCCCCGGTGAACACATGATAAAAGTTTTGAAAAACAATTCCAAATCCTAATGACTCAAATAAAACAAGAACTCGCCAATGCATAGCATTACCTATCCAACAGCATCTGAATGACGCTGGTGCATGCACTCCTAAAAGTATTAATGACACAGGTACACTAAAAAAAATTTTTTTTAAACTGCCTCTAATGTTTCGATTGATTTTTACGTTTTTTGGTGCGCTGAATCCAAATCTGGTAACCAATTTGCTCCATCACGTACAGATTTTTTGCTACATTGGGTTAGCAGTTTGAGGTGAACGTTTCAGATTGAGTGCGATCGACATAAAAGTTTCTTGGATGAATTCTTTATACTAATTGTTTAGTAGTTATTCAAATAAGAATAAAGAAAATTGTAACAAGGCAGCACATAAGAATAGAGTAATGTCAACAAAACACACTGTGATGGTAGCAAAATTGTCTGCACTTAAAACAGCCACATACATGTGCACAAACATTGAGCATATAAGAGCGAGGTTAGACACAAAGCAAAGCAAAGAAATGTGCAAAAAATGTTGTACAGGTATGTATGTAAGAATAGAAAACGCAAACCGCACCATTGCAATACATGAAGACAAACACCCGATGGTGTGAAAATAAAATTCTAATAAATGAGATCCGACACTGTGGTAATAACTAGCAAATTTTTATTTCAAAGTTTAGTAAAAACACGATATTTGTCAACACAGTTTAGATTTTAAAGTCATTCTTGGGTCAATCAATCTCCTGGTGGGCCCGTTTCTTCTTCTTCCCCCGAATGCTTCTCTTGGTGCGCTGCTTGGCGTATTTTTCATCTGGGGTTTCCCGCAGCAGCAACCAGCAGAAATCAGCCATCATAGTGGTGTTCCATCTTCCTTGGTACCTTCTCTCTGCATCCTTGATGTCCTGGTGAAACCTTTCACCTTGTTCTTCACTGTACGCCCCCAGGTTTTCGGGAAAGTAGTTCACATGGGAGTGCAAGAAATGGACTTTCAGGCTCATGTTACAGCCTTGTTCTTTGAAGGCATTGAGCATCCTGGCAACAATATCCTTATAGTTCTCATCCTGCCTGTTCCCCAAGAATTTGAGAACAACATCCTTGAAGGAATCCCAGGCTTCTTTTTCCTTCTCAGACATCGTTTCAGCGAATGCTCCATCTGAAATGAGTTTCCTTATATCAGGGCCAACAAACACTCCTTCCTTTAGCTTTGCTTCAGAAAGTCGGGGGAACTTTGAGCAAAGGTACCGAAAGCACTCACCATCTTTTGGAAGGGACTTGATGAATTGCTTAATGAGACCCAACTTAATGTGGAGAGGTGGTAATAGAATTTTATCACGAGGTACCAAGCTCTCATGAAGAACATTTTTCTCACCGGGTCTCAAATACTCCCGAATTGGCCAGTCTTTTTTCCCCCAGTGTAGGTCGCGGGCCCGGCTATCCCACAAGCAAAGGAAGCAGGGATATTTGGTGAAACCGGATTGCTGCCCTAATAGCATGGATAGAATTTTAAAGTCTCCACAAATCATCCACTTATGCTCATCATAACGAATCTTCTGAAGAATCAGGGCCAAATTCTCGTATTTTTCTTGGAGAATAACAGAGTGAGCAATAGGAACTGAAGCGAATGTGTTGCCATTATGAAGAAGAACACCTTTTATGCTGTCTTTTGACGAATCAATGAACAGCCGCCATTCAGTAGGATCATACTTGAGTTTAAACTTTTCCATCACGCCGTATATATCGTTGCAAAATACCAAATCTTCCTCTTTGCTGAAATACTTCAAAAATTGTGTCTCGCGGTTGCGGTACCAATAAAAAGTTGTTCCTGGTGACAATAGATTTTTCTGTTTAAGCCGAGAACCTAGCAGTTGGGCAGCATCTTTTGGGAGTCCTAAATCCCGGACTAAATCATTCAATTCAGCTTGAGAGAAAAGTTCAGGTTTCGGATCTGGTTCAGTTTCAAACTTGGAAGTACTGGACTCATCGGGAAAAGCCATCTGATGAGTCTCATCATGATCAGAACCGTCCACACAAATATGATCCAAAGATTTTGGTGGTTCAGGCACAGGTACTTCGTTGCTATGAGGTATAGGCCTAATTGCTGAGGGAAGGTTGGGGTAACTTATTACGTTCTTATTTTGTAAGTTGTATCCCTTCACAATGCAAGAGCAAAAATAGCAGTCACTGCTGTGGTCTCTTTGTTCACGCCACATCATAGGTATTCCGAAACGAAATGCTTGTTTTTTACCTTTCATCCATAAGCGTAGATCTTCCTCACATGTCTTGCACACTTTGTGAGGAGCCCACGGTTTGTCTTGATCGCCTAACTTCAAACCGAAATAGGCGAAATATACTTTTTTAATAAATGCAGAAATGTTCCTCTGCCGCTTTTTCACGGTATATTCCCCACAAATAAAACAAAAACTGTCCGGAGAGTTGATGCAACCTCTGGCTCTGTGAGCCATCACAAATACACAGCACTGCAAACTACAACTGTAGTGAACCACTTCGGAATAAAGCTGGATTACGACTGAGCAAACAAAAGGTAATAATGAACTTGCAAGAAACTGAAATTTGACAGGAACGTTCATGTCGCAACCACCGTGTTTGAGCGAGCGAACGAGGCGAGGCGAACAGGAAAGAACATGCGCCAGCATGAGTACTGGATTTAGCCCCCCGCCTCCCAATTGTCCTGTTAATGTATAAAATGAATACAAAACACTCTAAAATATCATGAGGGAGTGTTTCTAGTTAGTTAACCATTACAACCTCTATTTTGGGCCAAGAAAATAAACTGCAGTCGGCTAAAAAGAAATTATGTGAACATTCCTTATATGGGTAAGAAATCTAATTTTGCAAGAAAACGTGACGTGATGGAACATTTTGGCTATTTTTCCTGGATTCAGCACCCCAAAATCTATAGGAATCAGTTGCAAAACTGGAGGCAGTTTTTTGGTAGTGTACCTGTGTGATCAATAAGAATGTAAGCTGACTAGGCATTAAGAATACAAAACTGTTCATGAAGATTTAGGGGCATGTTTACTAAGCCTGCTTGGGTAATGCACATGTGGGCCATGTTACCAGTGTGGGACTTTGACCTAACTGCAGGGGGCTAGATCAGTGTGAAGCTTCGGGCTAAGTGCAGGGAAAAGGTACATCTGTACCCTTGCAGTTACCGTGCTTCAACTCAACAAATGAGCCATGGGGCAACTAATGTCAGTCACTGAGGTGACATTAGTTGCACCCGCGCTACTTGCACTGAGTGCAGGTAGCATGGGCTACAAACACCCATGCTAACTGTGTGATGGTGGGAATGCACCCTTCCCACCCAGTTGCCATCCTGATGTGTGCTACAAGGGTAGCGTTGGGTTTTTGGTGCAAGGTCTTGCTCTATCTTTTAGCACCGTACTGAAACCATGCGCAAAGCCTGCACTACCCTTTAGTAAACATGCCCCTGATTGTCTTGAATAATTCAAAATCCTGAAAGATTTAACTCATTATTTAGATCATGAGGGGCCAGAGCGTATATCTTAAAAAACAATATTGTTCTTTCTGACAATTTAGGACATCAATGACCAAGACCAATATGTCAAATAGTCTCAATTTTACTAGAGAAATAAGAGGACAGATCTTCTACAGAGGGGTAAGTTGACTGTGAGTGTGGAGATGATGTAAGAAAGTAGGAAAATATTGGGCCCTATGTTCAAAGATAGCAGCTAGCGCTTGTAAAAATGTAGATTGTGAGCCCTTTGGGACAAAGGAAATGTACTTGAATGTACACCACCTAGATTGCACTTGCACCAGGTGGTATATAAATGACTATAAATACAAATACAAATAGCCATCGTTGTTGAATACTCATCATGGATTTTCAATGCTGGGACCATACCGGCCACCAGCATTGAATATCTGGGGCATCGCACAGCCTGAAAACTAACTAGGCAGCAGCTCGATATTGCCCCTGCCCGGTTAGTTCCCCCGGATAAAGTAAAGCTAGACTCTGCCGGGCGTAACTTTATCCATGGGTCGCTAACCAGGCAGTGGTGAAATTAGCAATGAGTGCCATCTCCACCCCACCCCAGAACTTCAACACACCTTGCTGTTAACCACATAGCATGTAGAGGTAGCACCCCTGAATATCATGCTAACTGGCATTTACACAGTTTGCAGGTCTACAAACCATATAAATGCCTTTGAATATCCCCCTCCCCCACCATTGTAAATAATGCCTTAGATCTGTTACTTTAGTCTTTAGTCTTTACTAATGAATATTACTACTACTACTTATCATTTGTATAGCACAACAAGGCATACACAGACGTGTACATATAGATATGGGCACTAGAGTATGGTAAGTAGTGAGTAAGAGAGTGAGGGGCATCAGGATTCAAAAGCAGCCTCAAAGAGGTGGGGTTTTAGCCTGGATTTGAATAGGGTTAGAGAAGGAGCCTGATATATTGACTCAGGTAGTTTGTCCCAGACATGTGGAGCTGCAAGGTGGAATGAATGATGTTTGGAGTGGGCAATAGCAGAGAAAGGCACAGATAAAAGGGATCTGACAAAGGAATGGAGTTCCCAAGGAGGAGTGTAGGGAGAGATAAGAGAGGAATGGTAGTGAGAAGCCACAGAATTAATGCACTTTTAGGTCAGCAGGAGAAGTTTGAACTGGATGCAGAAACTGATATGGAGCCAGTGAGGTAACTAGAGAAGAGGGGTAACATCAGCATAGCAACAGTGATGGAAGATAAGCAGTATAGCTGAGTTTTGAACAAATTGAAGGGGAGAGAGATGATTCAGAGGTAGACCAGTGAGATGCAGGTTACAATAGTCAAGATGGGAAAGGAAGGGATGAATTTTGCTGATGTAGAAAGAAGTATAACTACAAGAAGTTTACTTAGGTCTACGTGGAGTATGAATACAATTATATAAAAAGATTACTCCATACAAACATATACCAAAATTCTTAGTGATACTTCCAAAGAAGGAAAATATCATCGATGAACCGGGCCCACAATTTCACGTGTGGTAAAAACGGAGAGGTTTCCAGCCAATGATTTTCAAAATCCCCCATAAATAAGTTAGCTATTGAGGAGGCACAAGAGGCCCCCATCGCTATACCTGATTTTTGTTTATAGAGGATATTCTCAAACTGAAAATAGTTATGAGGTATAGTCAGTTGGGTTACTTCCAAAAGAAACGTTGGATCAGTGATGTCTCCTCTGTTTCGCAATTGCTTCGCTACAGTTTGAACTGCATTTGAAAATCATTGGCTGGAAACCTCTCCGTTTTTACCACACGTGAAATTGTGGGCCCGGTTCATCGATGATATTTTCCTTCTTTGGAAAGGGTCAGAAGCGCAGGCATTTCAATTCATCCAGTGGTTGAATGGGTGTAATACCGCCATACAATTTACACACACCATTGACCCCAATGTCATCTTTTTTCTGGATTTAGAAATCATCCGCGGGACACAAGGCTGGAACACCACAATTTATAAGAAACGCAGTGCTCGAAATACATTTTTACATTATACATGTGGGCATCCTTTACGGCTAAAGAAAGGCCTTCCTTTTTCACAATTTCTTCGATATAGGCGAAACTGCTCAGAAACATTGGATTTCAAAGATAAATCTCAACAGCTGTTACAGGATTTTTCAGATTGGGGATATCCAGAGCGAGTGTCCAAACGAGCTTATCAGAGGGCATTGTTCAATCATTGATCCTGGCTACTTAGAACCACCAACAGAGAACAAAAGGATAGAGAAGATGCCAATGTAAATTTGATAACAAAATTCTCCCCGCTTAGTTATAAAATACAAAAAATTGTTTCAAAACACATGAACGTGGTTAGAACGGTTCCAGGTTTACAGGAGCGAAACGTGAGATGTGTATGGCAATGGAACAGCAATATGAAGGAGCAGCTTAGCCCATCGATTCTACGATCCCCTATATTAGGGGTAGAAGAAGGAGGGGAACGCGGTCATCGTAAATGTGGCGAATGCATAATTTGTGAAGTCACAGAAGAGGTTATGGAATTTCAATATCTTGGTCACAATTACGTTTTACAACATCTCACCTCTTGTAATACCACATCAGTGGTCTATGCTATAAAGTGCCCGTGTAATAAACTTTACATCGGAAAAACGAGTCGCTCGTTAAAGACCCGCATGTTAGAACACAAAAGTCGTCTACATTGTAAACAACTGACAGCACCTATTGTCCAACATTGTGAGGATTTTAAGCATGAATATGCCCATTTACGTTGCTTTTGTATAGATCGGATCCACATGGCGATGAGAGGCATAACTTTGGATGAGACATTGCTCTTTCAAGAACAACGTTGGATTTTTACTGTTAATACAGTGAAACCTTTAGGTTTAAACTCTTCTGTTGAGTGGCAGGTCTGCAGTTAGCAATTTCCGGGACTCTTGCTCCAAGAGCCAATGAGAGATCTGCTGTCACACAAATATAAAAAAGAGGCAGTGAGAGGTCACGTGATGCGGTGAGCCTAAGCGGACGCACGAAGCTTGGGCTCCGGGCCCCCCTCTCATGAACCGTGCATTATTGCCGTGCATACCAGTGGCCTGAAGCCGAATTTGTTGAGAAAGACCTACTGGGCAGCTCGTGGAAGGTAGCGGGTGGAGATGGCGGCTACAGCTAAGGCGGGGCGGCGGGACAAAGAACGACTCACCGGTGCGCCAAAGATGGCGGAGTCTCCCCCTAAGCCCACTGCCGCGGCCTCACCTACCCTGACCGAGGACATTACAGCAGCGGTTACCAACGCCCTGGCCTCTCAGTTCGAAGCGCTGCATGTAAAAATGGACGCGCTCCAGAACTCTTTCGGGGTGATGGGGGAGCGGATGCAAGCAGCCGAAAATCGCCTCTCTCAAGCGGAGGAGGGCGTGGAAGATCTAAAACGGGAGCTGCTGGTGCTACAAAAGGCCTCCGCAGCCCACGAGGCGAAGCTGGATGACCTTGAAAACAGGTCGCGACGAAACAATCTACGGCTCTTAGGGATTCCAGAAGCCGTTCCGGAGAAGGAGCTGCGTGGATATGTGGCGAATTTGGCGGCATTTCTCTACAGCGGAGGAGATCCGAGCGGGCCGATGGTGGTCGAGAGAGCCCACAGAATAGGGCCCAAGCCGCAATCTGGAAATCACCGGCCCAGGGTGGTCCTTGCCAAATTCCTGTGCTACACCCAGAAAGATGCGGTGCTCCGTGCAGCCAGACAGCGAGGTGTTATTGAATGGGAGGCGGCGAAGCTCCGGATCACCCAAGATTACTCAGCTGCCTTGAGTCAACGCCGCAAAGCTTATGCCCCGCTATGCCAACGGCTTCTCGAAGCTGGGGTGCGGTTCAGTGTGCAATACCCCGCCAAACTCCATGTGCTCTCCCAGGGCTCACATCGTGCCTTCGAATCGGCGGCGGCAGCCCGGCCATATGTGGAGCAGTTGCTCTCTGGAGAGGAATCTCGCCTGGCCGACCAGTGAGTGGATTACCCCAGCCTATGGACTCGAGCTACTACTATCTACTGGGGGAGCCGTGAGGCCCAAGACGGAGTCTTGTTTATGCGTGGGCCCTTACCGTTGTCGGTATAGGCCTTGGCCCCATCATTGGACGGTCTTTGGGCCCCCATGCGGTGACAGCAGCCTCTGACCTGCGGCAGTGCAGTAGCCCTAGCGGTCACTGTCCCCACAATGGTCGGGCGACCTCGGGTCTCTTGCTCTGCTTCAGCCCCATCCGGATTGTTTCTCCTAGTCCGAGGGAGGAGTGGACTTGCCTTGTGATATGGACCTGTTCCTCACCAGTTTCTTTTGGTAACAACTGTGTGCTTGTTCTAGTCTGTTAATATGTTGTGAGCTTCCTGGGGGGGGGGCAGGGGGGGGTGCTGTTAGCTGAGGGAGAGTGTGGGGTACAACGTGAATGGGGGTGAAAGCGGAGGGCCCACCATGTTTGCCTGCGGGAGATGCTTGGGGGACGGGGTGTGTGTGTAATGCTTGGCGTATGGATGTCTGTTGAATGGGATGAGTGGGGGGTGGAGTCCTCCAAAGGTTGGACGGTGCCCGCTCAAAAGGCAGGTGGGTTGGGCGGGGGGGTGCCTCCCGGGGGTGCCTACCCGGTATGTTTGCAGGGGGGCGAGCCTGGAAGGGGCCTTAACCCACTGAGGAGGTTTTTTTGAGAGGGGGGGGGGTCCCCACGCATTTAAGTGACCCGGTTGGCGAAGGGAGGGAGATTAGTGGTTAAGAGTGGGAGGTGGAGGGGGGTCAGGGAGGGGGTGGGGTTCAGTGGGTTGGAGGGGGGGAGGGGTTGGATGGGTAGGGAGGGGGGGTGGGTCAGGGCTGAGGGGTACTTTGGGGACCGCGGGGGGCACAGCAACCCATGGGGAGGTGCGGTAGTACCTTATACGGGGAGGCAATAGGCACGGTGGGGGGGGCCCCGGGCTGGGGGGGCCCCGCCTCTCAGTTCTTTTCTGGCTGCTATAAATAGCCTGATCCCTTTTAACCCGCCCTGAAGATTATTTCTTGGAATATCTGTGGTGTAGGCAGTCCCATTAAGCGATATAAGGTGCTGCAGAACTTGGCCAGGTTGAAATGTGATATAGCCATGCTACAAGAAACCCACCAGACGGCAGAGGAGCACGCCAAACTGCAAAGGCTGTGGGTGGGGCAGTGTTGGGGGGCCCCAGCTGTGGGACGCAAGGGTGGAGTGGTCATACTGATCAGCAAACAGACCCGTTTGAGCTACTCCAGGAGTATTCTGACCCGGAGGGCCGATACATTTTGGTTTATGGCCGCCTGGAGGGACGGCCGGTGGTACTGGGCTGTGTGTACAGCCCCAATGCACTGAGTCGGGTGTTTTATGACTCTCTAGCGTCTCGTGTGGAGCAAGTGCCTGATGTCCCCCTTATTCTTGCTGGTGACTTCAATGGGGTCCTGGACACCGGACTTGATGTGTCGGGTGGGGGGGAGGTACACTCGCGTATCCCGACTATGAAGGCTCTCCGAGGTTTCTGTCGACGGCTGAGCTTGGTAGACCCGTGGCGCCTACTCCACCCGGAGGAGAGAGATTTCACCCATCAGTCGAGAGCGCATGGTACCAGTGCTCGTTTAGATTATGTTTTTGTGGCGGAACAAATGTTCTCACGGGTGGAGGATGCGCAGATTGGTCCCTCGGCGGTGTCTGACCACGCTCCGGTCTGGATTGAGCTGGGTGGGGGGGACCCAAACACGTCAAATAGGGTGTGGCGGTTTCCCTTGGGTCTGTACCAGGACGCGGAATTTCGGCCTTACCTTGTTGAGCGCTGGCAGGAATTTATTCGGCACAATGAGCAGCATCAGGACAGGCCGGAGCTGCTTTGGGAAACAGCCAAAGTCGTGTTACGGGGGGACATTATTGCGTATGTGGCTGGGAAGCAGAGGTTACTGGCGCGGCAAATTGTCCAGCTGGAGAAGCAAGTCGTGCGTGCTCGGCGTCGGTGTGCGGGTGCTCCTGGTGTGGCGAACCGGCGACGACTTTGGGAGCTACAGACGTCTTTAAATGAGTTACTTCACCAGCGAGCCAAGAAATCCTACATGTATTACCGCTACCAGCTTTTTCGGTTCGGTGATAGGCCCGGGAAACTCTTGGCGCGTTGCCTGCGCGGCCACCGGGGCCACCGCTTAGTGGCGGCGCTACGGGATGGCCAGGGAGCCTTGCACAGGGATAAGGCGGGTATCGCCCGAGTGTTTCGTTCCTTTTTCCAGAAATTGTATGCCCGGAGGGGGGGAGACCCGGAAGCTATGCGGCAGTATATACAAGGGCTGTCGCTGCCACAATTATCCGCAGTGCAGCGGGCCGGATTGGATGCGCCGGTGGAGCTGGAGGAAGTCCAGCGTGTAGTACAGCGGGCGGCTTGCTGTAAGGCCCCCGGCCCGGACGGCTTTGGAGCCGAGTTTTACAAGCTCTTGGGTGATAGCTTACCCCCAATCTTAGTGGCGGTCTACCACCAACGGGTGGTACAGGGGCATTTTGCATGGGGCGCTAACCACGCACACATCTCCCTAATTCCCAAACCCGGGAAGGATCCCACTCAGGCGGCTTCCTATCGGCCCATATCTTTATTGAACTTCGACCTGAAAATTTTTGCGAAAGTGCTGGCGGATCGGTTGGCGTTAGTACTGGGTGACTTGCTCCATGAATCCCAGGTCGGCTTCGTCAAAGGGCGCTATGCCGTGCGGAACCTACGGAAGTTGCTGGCCTCCTTAGAATGGGTCCGGGAATACGGACTCCCGTCACTGGTAATTAGCTTCGATGCCGAAAAGGCGTTTGATCAGGTGCAATGGGAGTACTTGCAGTTTCTGCTGCCCCAATATGGGCTTGGTGCCCCTTTTTGCCGGATGGTGGACCTGCTCTACACGGATCCCACTGCGGGAATCTTTTGTAACGGGGTCTACTCCGATTCATTTCGTCTGGAACGCGGTACGCGACAGGGTTGCCCGCTTTCCTCCTTTACTCTTTGTGTTATCCTTGGACCCGCTGATTCGGTCAATTGAGGGGTCCCCTGCGATCGCTGGGATTCGGATCGGCTCCAGTGGCTTCAAGCTGGCCGCCTTTGCCGACGATCTCTTGGTCCACCTGTCTTCTCCCCAGCAGTCACTCCCGAGGCTGCTTGAGGAACTGGCGTTGTATTGACGCTTCGCGGGCCTGCGCATAAATATGACCAAATCGGAAGCCCTAGACGTGGGGGGCACGTTGCGAGAGAGTTGGCTGGGGCCCTTCCCGCTCCGATGGGCCGCGGACTCTATTATCTACCTGGGTATCGTGCTAACTCGGAAATTGACTTTGCTATACCCGACCAACCTTGAGCGTATCCTCTCCAAGGTCCGCATGCAGTTACGGGCTTGGGCCCCCCTCCCTCTGTCTTTGTTGGGCCGGGTGGCTGCCATGGGAATGGTGGTCTTCCCACGCATACTTTATTGGTTACAGATGCTCCCGGTGTGGCTCCTGAAGCGTGACTTGGCACGCTTGGAGCGTGAAATTCGGAGATTTCTCTGGAAAGGTCTCAGGGCCCGTATCCCGCTGGTGCGCTTACAGGGGGGCTGGAGGTCCGGGGGTGTGGGGGTTCCGGACCTGTGGAAATACGCCTTGGCATGTCAGGCCCGCCATCTGAGTGACTGGTTGGGGGACACGGAGACTTACACCCCGCGGGCCCTCGAGGCGGCCTTTGCGGCGCCTCATTCCTTGGAAGCGGTCTTGCATTTGCCAAGTGCGATCCTGCCGGCTCGCTTATTGAACAGTCTCTTACTGCAGGCAGCCCGCCGGACCTGGCAGCAGCTGAATCAGTATTGGGGCAGTGACGCGGGGGCCTCTTATTGGTTGCCTATTCAAGGCAATGCCTGCTTCTTGCCTGGGTCAGACTCGGCCCCCTTTCGCATGTGGGGGCGTGCGGGAGTGCGCCGCTTAGGGCAGGTGGTGGACCCCGCTGGATGCTGTAAGGCATTGGAGGTATTGTGTAGGGAATACGAGTGGTCCGCGGGACCCTTGACGTTTGCGCATGCGCAGATCTCCCATTATATTGGATCTTTGCCACGGAGGGAACTAAAGGTAGAGCATTCGAGGCGTATTTTGGAGTTTTTTGCGCTGGGGGAGGATACTCCGCCGTCCATTGCTGGGTTGAAAAAGCGCCTGGATTTGTTGGATACGCCCCCGGATGATTCCAGGATTGAAAGCCTCTGGGCGAGAGAATTGGGTGGAGGGGTTGCTGGTGGGTCTGTCCGGGCGGCCCTGGGTAGGATCGCGCCGCTGGTGACCGGTGCCCGCTGGCGAGAGGTACAATTTAAATGCATTCTTCGGGCCCACTTTTCCCCACGGCGGGCATTTCGGAGCCGCCTTGCCCCTCATGGCGGATGTCCCAAGTGTCCGTGCACTCTGGCCGATCTGGGTCATATGTGGTGGGGCTGCCCACTTATTCGGCGGTATTGGCGAGCTATTGAGAACTACCTGAGTGGGATACTGGGTCAACGGGTATGTTGGTCAGGGACTCTGGTAGTGCTGGATCAGCTGGGACCACTCCACCCGAAGGGTAGATGGGAGAGGGTGTTGGTGCGAAAAGCCTGTCTGGTGGGTAAGGGCCCCGTTCTTGGCTATTGGAGGGAGCCGACGGCCCCCACTTTTTGTGAGTGGCGCAATAGCCTGCATCAGCTCATGCTCATGGAGCGGAGAGCGGCCGTGCGGCACCCCCGGACCTGGACCCCCTTCTTACTAACTTGGTTGCCCTATATTCAACGTTTGGGCCCCAAGGTACGCAGTGAAGTGCTTAAGGTGGGATCATGATACTTAGAGACCTACATCCCCGTACGACGGACTGGATTTGAGTGGCCGTCGTTGCTGTGCTTCCCGCGGGGGGAGGGGAGGGGGATGGGGGGGGAGGTGGGGGGAGGGGGGTGTAACAAACGTAGCGTCCCTTAGTGTTGTTAATGTTCTGTTTAGGTTGGGGCCTGGGTGGTGGACAAGAAACAGCCCCGCCTGGGCTGCGTTTTCCTAGTGTAAAAGTGAAAATGGTACCTGTTGATTGCTGGCTGTTATTTGTATCTTGACATGCTTAATAAACAGAATTTTGAAAAAAAAAAAAAAGAGGCAGTGAGCCTAGTCCGCATGCGCGGCATTTTTTTGGCAGAGCAGGAAGTTCATAGAACAACGCGGGCAGCAGTTTTGGAGTACGTCATATCCTGATATTGTTTTTTTCTTATTAACTTGGCAAATGTCATGCAGAAGATTTTTCAGGTTTTAATTTTAATATTATAGTCACGAATGATATGTTTTCATGGTTAACTTTGAGCTATTTTTCTGGCATATCTGTATTATTTTTTTAGATCCTCCTGAAGAAACTCTGGTGAGGAGTGAAACGCTATTTAGGCGCCAAGGAGGCGTAGAGGAGAAGTTACAATATGATATAGCAGACGGGAAGCTTTTCATTTTGAAAAATACGTCAACAAAAGATAAGCTCTTTTATAGCTCAGCATAAATCGGTGGTGGAGAATTGGTGATATTCACATATAAAAAATTAAAAAATAAAACTTGGCGGTCCACAATAGTCATTGATGCAATTACAGCGCTGTTTCACCGAGTCAATGGTTTTAAGCGCTATTAAAGTCTGAGACTATATTTGTGGATTTTTAAACCGCATAAGAATGATACATTAAATTTTAGTGGAGTATCACTAAGAATTTTGGTATATGTTTGTATGGAGTAATCTTTTTATATAATAGAGAAAGAAGTGGCAGGTTTTAGCTATCTGTTGGATGTGTGCAGAGAAAGAGAGTAGAGAACACAGTGACCCCAAGGTTGTGAGCTGAGGAAACGGGGAGGAGCATAGTGTTATTTTACAGAAATCGAGAAGGGAAGAAGGGAGGAGGTAAGTTTAGGGGGGAAAGATAAGGAGCTCAGTTTTGGCCATGTTCAATATCAGATGGTGATGAGACATCCAGGCAGCAATGCTAGATAAGCAGGCAGATATCTGAGAGCCATCAACATAAAGATAGCACTGAAAACTATGAGAAGAAAGTGCATCAAGGGTCTGAGAATAGAGAGAGAAAAGGCGAGGTCCCAAGACAGAGCCCTGAGGTATACTAACTGAAAGAGGGATGGCCATAGAGGAGGATCCACCAGAACATATAGTAAAAGTGCGATGGGAAAGATACAGTAAGAAGAAAACCAGGACAGAACACAATCCCTAAATCCAAACGAGGACAGGAGACAGTTGTGATCATCACTGTCAAAAGCAGCAAAAGGTCAAGAAGGAAGAAGATCAAGGTAAAAGCCCTTGGATTTGGTGAGAAACAAGTCACTGGACATTGTGACAAGAGCTGTTTCTGTAGAATGTAATGAGCGAAAGCCAGATTGTAGTGGATACAGAAGAATGTGAGAGAAAAGAAAGGCAAGAGCACGTGGTGAACACATTTTTGAGTGCATTCGAGGCAGAGAACCCGTGAGAGAGTCAGTTGGCCCATTGGATGATGGAGGGGTTGGAGGGGCACTAGGAGGCGACAGGGCAGTGGTGGAGAGAATGAATGGATTCTTTGCTTCAGTCTTTGCTTCAGAGGATGTGAGAATGTTGCCCATGACTAAAGTAGCATTTAGGGGTGCGGAAGAACTGAAGGAAATATCGATAGATCGGGAAGATGTATTGTGGCTATTTGATGAAATGAAGAGTAGTAAATCACCTGGACCGGATGATGTACATCCAGAGGTGTTGAGGGAGCTGAGATATGGGATTGCAGACCTGCTGTTGGTAATCTGTGAACTATCATTGGGGTCGTCTGTGGTACCTGAAGATTGGAGGATGGCCAACGTGACACCAATTTTTGGGAAGGGTTCCAGGGATGATCCAGGAGGCTGCATACCAGTGGGCCTGACGTCGGTGCTGGGGGGGGATGGTGGAGACTATCATGAAGAACAAGGCTGCTGAACATGTGGATAGTCATGGCTTGGTGGGGGACGGCCAACATGGCTTTGGACAGGGAAGATCTTGTCTTCCTAGTCTGTTGTGTTTTTTGGAGGTGTGAATAGACAGGTAGACAAAGGTGAGTTGGTTGATGTGTGTTTGGACTTTCAGAGGGCCTTTAGCTGGGTCCCTCATTAGAGACTTTTGGCGGGACTGGGGAGTCATGGAATGGTAGGCAGTGTACTGTTGTGGATTGGGAGCTGGTTGGAGGATGGAGGGCAGAGGGTGGGGCTAGATGGCCAATTTTCCCAGTGGAGAAGGATGAGTGGTGGTGTACCCCGGGGATCTGTGCTTGGTCCGCTGCTTTTTGACATGTTCATGAATGACTTGGAAAAGGGAATAACGAGTGAGGTTATCAAATTTGTAGATGACACAAAATGATTTAAAGTTGTTAAAACCCATGAGGATTGTGGAGAATTGCAAGATGATCTTGATAAATTCGAAGACTGGGCATCAAAATGGCAGATGAAATTTAATGCCGGACAAGTGCAAAGTTATGCACCTATGGAAGAACAACCCAAACTATGGTTACACGATGCAAGGTTCCACATTAGGAGCCACCACCCAGAACAAAGATTTAGGCGTCATTGTGGATAACATGTTAAAACCCTCGGCCCAGTGTGCAGCGGCGGCCAAAAGAATGCTAGGTATCATAAGGAAAGGAATGGAAAATAAAACAAAGGATATTATAATGCCTCTATATCGTTCCATGGTGAGACTGCACCTTGAAAACAGTTCTCAGTTTTTGCTGTTTACAAATGTTCAGTGTTTATGATATAAAAGTAGTCTAACTATTAACTTCAGTTCATCACTTAATTGTAATTAAGTCTTGACACCCCTAGTATAATCATCTATCTAGGCATCTTTTAGTCAGCACATTTATTGCATAACAGCTGGCAATGTTCTGGGCATATGGGTGTACCACATTGCTTGCAATATTTTGATGTTTTCTTATCTGATGATCTGGTGCAAAGCTGACAGCGTGATCATACCCCTCTGGATTCACAGCCTGTAGGGCCAGGTAAGCTGAATCCAAGTAATTGCATGCAGATCTACACCCCTTTCTGAAGTGTTCTTGGGTTCTGCAATCGCAATGTTTGCTGTGGCAGAACTAACTCCTTTGCCAGTTCTGTTAGGAACAGTCGCCATTTGTGGGACACCTTGGTTTGCCATTTGGGTTTTTGCTGCACCCAAATTATGTATATGTATGCACAAGCTTGTCCAGATTGTCTACTCCAGGCTTAGTAGCATTATAGTGCAGAATCATTGCAGGCTTCTTTTCATTCTTGTCATCTATCGTCTTGTCATAATGCATGCTGCTCAAAACAATGACCGTTTTGTTTTTCTTTGGAACATAACTCACTAGTGTGATCTCTTAGCAAAAAACAAACTGTGATGAAAACAGTTCCTTGTTCCGCAAAATCAGCAGTTCACCTGGCATGTCCCTTTTGTTTTTTCTCATGGTGCCAACAACTGTAATGAGTTGAATCAGAAGATCTTCAGCCAGTCCTACATCAGTAAAGAAATTATCACATGTAACATTGCGGCCAGTTTTCCACCAATGTCTAGTCAATATTTTCACTACTTCAATTCCTTTCTTCAGTTTGACCGCTGCTCCTGGTTGCTTCCCCAGATAAACCTGTCCTTTCAGTGGATAGCTGGTCTCTGCATCGCAGTTCCAGAATATCTTTATTACATGCTTTCCTGACTTTGTGGAAATGTATTGTCAAAAGCCACACTTGCCTCTGAAGCTGATCAGTTGCTCATCAACTGTCATATCCATTCCAGGTAAGTACATCATTGATAAGCATGCATTTAGCATGCCCCATATATCACGGATGGGTGCCAACCTGTCAGTAGCTACGAGTTCTGGATGAGTGTACAAGTTATCCATTCTCACAAACCATAAAATATCCTGGAAACGATTTATGTTCATTACGGAGCAATAAAAAGGTTTTGAGTCAGGTGCAAACAATGATATAATTGCTTCTTTTGATGATCTGTCTTTAATGGCATGCAGCATTATTCCAATGGTTGCCTTTAGTTCAACAATGTCAATATCTGTCCACTCTTTTACGTTTCCATCAATTTGTTCGGCTTGTGTGTGGTAGAAGTTCTTGGCATAACGATTAGTCTCTCTAAGAATGATGTCCAACATTTCATCGGTAACGAACAAAGAGAATGCCTCGCCTATTGACTGAACTTTGCCTGCCCTTGTAACGCCAGGCATCTGACAAAGCAGATTAGCTGCCATTGCACGCAATGCAGCATTAGGCTCGTCTTCTGACCATATGCGTCTACTCTTTGCCTTGTAGATTTTACCTGATTTCTTCTGTTTATAAAATCCTGAGTTAATTTTTCTTTTCTTGCTTGGTTGTGGATCATCATCAGATGATGATGCACTGTCTTCGTTCTCCGCAGTATCACCTGCCAGGTACTGTGCTTCCTGTCCCTCAATTTGATCGTCATAGTCACTAGTTTGTTCAACATTGTCTGGCTCACCATCAGAGTCTTCACCTTCTATTCCTGTTTCATCTTCTGATGATTCATTTTCAAATTCAGCTAATACTGCCTGAAGTACAGCCTGGCTTGTTAGACGATGAGGACAACTACTACTCATTTCACTCAGAATTCTTGGAACAATAAAATAACTGAAATCATAATAAATAACTGTTATTACCAATCAAATATATCTCAGAAAAAAGAAACAATGTTGGCGGCAAAGCGCCATTACTTCTATAACAGCACTGAATAGGTCTATACGAACACATGCCTGGTATGAACTCAAATGCTA
The DNA here is from genome assembly GCA_033557465.1 of Ichthyophis bannanicus. Taxonomy (NCBI): domain Eukaryota; kingdom Metazoa; phylum Chordata; class Amphibia; order Gymnophiona; family Ichthyophiidae; genus Ichthyophis; species Ichthyophis bannanicus. The sequence goes on from CM066037.1 coordinate 411,709,127, forward strand.
AAAAATGTCACCTTAATTTCACAAGAAGATCACAGTAGCCTACAGATGAAATAGCCTAGCAATGCCAAATTAACAATAATTACTACAACATGAACCTGAAACAGGAATTCTGACAACACTGATTTCGCTAAGCTGGGGTCAATTTGACCCCAGGTGTGTATAATAGGTATATACACCATAAAAATGTTAACAAAAAATTACTGTTCCGATTAAATGATAACACTCTATGGGATATTCAATGGCTGTCAATATTGAGAAGCTACCGGAAGTTTTAAGTCATGGCTGAAATAAATAAGTAAGTAATTTGACATAACAAAAGGCTTGGGGTCAAAATGACCCCACGTGTGTGGTGAAGGGTTAACTCCAGAGATGCATCGAACTGTGTGTTAATTTTTTGCAAAGAGGATTCCAGAGACTACTTTGAACTGTGAGTTGCTAAACTGTGTTGGTTTCTTGTGAAGAGTATTTGAGAAACTGAACTCTGAGTGGCCAGACTGTGCTTGAAGTTTTTTGGAGTTCTCTTTGGAGCTATGGCCAGTTTGTGGATAAGAGTTCAAATTGAGCTCTGGTGCTTTGCCTGTGTTTGAACATTATAGAGAGCAAAAGAGCATGATGAAGCGAGTGTGCAGAGTTTTTCCCACAGAAAGACCCCAACACAAAGTGGGATGAGGCAACCAAGATGTGTTGTTCCTTACACATGTGTTTAGAAGAGGAATGTTTGATTTTGGGCTGCACTAGGTTTATTTTATTGGTTTTTATTTCCCCCCTTTAGAAGGTATAGCAAAGTGGGATAAAAATAATAATTAAAATTGCAATGCAATGTGTACCAGCAGCCCTTAGCTTTTCTTCACAAGGTGTGACAAAAAGTAGATTGCCAGACCTTTCTTCCAAGGTAATGGAGAGTAAAATGCCTTACGCAAGGCATGCCAGTAGGAACTGAATGCTGGTTTGCTTAGTTACCAGGCCACTGCTTTAACCACTCCTCCACTAAAATTGAGCACTGGTGAGCTCACTGGTGAATTACATTACCATTTCAATTAAAAGTTAAAAAAGAAATGAAGAACAATAGTAAACAAAAATTGTAACTGTCAGGCATGACACTGATTATACAGATTAGATCAGTGGTTCCCAACCCAGTCCTTGGGACACACCTAGCTAATCAGGTTTTCAGGTTAACCACAATAAATATGCATGATAGCGGTTTGCATGCACTGTCTCCATTGTATGCAAATCTTTCTCAAGTATGTTCACTGTGATTATCCGGAAAACCTGACTGGCTAGGTGTGTCCTGAGGACTGGGTTGAGAACCCTGGACTAGGGATTAACCACTTACTAAAACCTGTTCTGGAAAGCACTTGCTAATTGGGGAGTAAGAGATGCAGTGGCCATTTAACCCCCTTATTTTCACCTTACAGGGGAATGATTTTCCTGATGCACCATGTCACCACCTTTGATGCTTCCTGCTGTTTGTCTCAGGACATTGATGCTAAACCCCAGCCCATCTCCTCCATTGTGACTTCCTTTGAAGGGCTTAGGACTGCTCTCCTGCCACTTCACCTGGGGAAGAAGCTAGGGGCTGAGAGTGGAAAATGGATATCTTCCTTGTTGTAATTTCCTGCTGGAGAGATGAAAGGTTTGAGAGAAGTACTTTCCCTATGCCTACTCCAGCTTGTAGCAGGTCTAAACTTGGACTCTGAAATTGAGCGGAGGTGTCTAAGTCCATTGCACTCCCCAGACGCACTTCCTCCGGAGATGTCTTTAAAAGCCATTTTTTAAATGGCTTAGCAGATGTCCAAATCACATCTAAATCAAAAATGTCAAAACTCCAAGCTAGGCACAAAAAATATTAATAAAAAAACAAATAAACACAAAAAGATTTACTAATAAATTAACCACATATGAGAGGAAAAACAAAAAAGCCAGACCAATTTGGGTTAAAATAAATTCAATTATAGAGGAAAAAAGACCTCAGCCAACCCTCCAACCAATAACAACAAGGAGGAAGAGCCAACTGAGGGACAATCATGCCACAGTAATCAAAAAGACTCTACGCACATCAATGGTCAAAAAACCCTCTATAAGGAACCCAAAAAGGTACAGCGTTCCAAAAAGTTTAAATAGCCACAGCACGGCAACGTAGCAGTTTGATAGCATGAGACATCAGTACCGCAAAAGATAGTTCAAAGGACTTATCTGAAGAGCAGAAAAACATCAAGGTGATGCACCGCAGCAGTCGTGAAGAACAGTAGACCATCTGAGTAATGCACCGCAGCAGTCGAGTTTATCATCTGGAGCCCCGATACCAGGTGTTTCTCCTCACGGCTTCCTCAGGGAGCTCAAAAATGTAACATGCTGATCATATTAACTGAAATGTGCTGGTCCTGAAAAGATAAAATACATAAACTCTCACATGGGAAAAGAAAGAAACAATGCCGTTTGAAAAAACAACCAAGACAGCATAAAAGGAACCAAAAACTTACATAAGTCTGTGCACGAGAGCATAGCAGAAGTGCTGCATACAGAAGCAACTGCAAAGTCCAAAAAACGCCACAAGCAAGTATACCAGGCATGCACAGTTAAAAAGGGCGTGCCTAATGACATCAGAGGAAATCCCCCAACAAAGATGAAGGCTGATTGGACAACACACAAAGAAAAAAACGTGAGTCACCTTCATATATACTATGTCTCTGCTAAAAAGCAAAAAAGCACAACTACTATGCTCAGAAAATGCAAAAGAGACCACAAAAAACACAAATATAATAGAAAAATAACCACCCAGCCCACCCAAGCAAAAAAGATGTCAAAAAGTCATCCTTCCGAAAATTACTCAAGAAAAATCAAAAACAGATATTCCATTCAATAGATTCATTAAGACCTCCCGGAGTCACTGTATCCAAATTAAAAAGCCAACGTTGTTCCAAACAGGTCAGAGTCTTATGCCAATCCCCACCATAGACAGAAGGTATACACTGTGCAATGACCAAACATTTCAAATCCTCAAACCGATGACCAAAAGATTGACAGTGTTGAACCAAAGGTGCACCTTCTACCAGATGGCGGAGTCAACTCCGATGTTCTATAAGGCGTATCCACAAAGCTCGCTTGGTCTTCCCAACATATCCCAAGCCACAGGGACATCAAAGTAAATATAGCACTCCCACACTATCACAAGTTGTAGAATGGTGTAAATGATAAGTTTGATGGTTGTGGTCAAAAGATTGACAAGAATCCATCATAAAACATATCGAGCAATGCCCGCAACTGCGATGGCCAGTTGAGACAGGAGGTATAGACGCCACTCTGGTGAATGCAGATGGGCATAGAATATCTCTCAAATTTGAACTCTTGGTGTAGATGGATCTAATCCATTGTTGACCTAAACCCGGGGTCAGATGAATGACATGGGAGTGACGATGAATAATCTTGGATAATTGATAGCTTAAGGGATTAAACCTTGAAACGAAATGAACAAAGGCAGGATCCAAGGATGTATAACAATCCCAAGGGGTAAGTAACCAGGTCTGATCATTGTAACATGCATGAGTCCGGGCCCGACGGACCAAATAAAATGGATAGCCTCGAGCTAAAAAAGATTCTTTCAAATTCTGTGATTGCCATTTGTAATTAGAGACCGTAGAGCAGTTCCAACGATAACGAAGGAACTGAGCGAGAGGCAAATTATTCTTAAGACGTTGAGGATGTGCACTGGCAAAATGAAGAAAGGCCATGCGATGGGTGGGCTTGGAATACACAGTGGAGACCAGACTGTCACCTTGATGTGTTAAAGAGACATCCAAAAATGAAATTGACGTGGCACTGTATTCCAAAGAAAAAGAAAGATTCACATTGCAGTGATTAAGCCACTGATGAAAGGACTGTAACTGTTCTACTGTACCTGTCCATAACAAAAATACATCATCAATGTATCTAACCCACAGCCATATGTGGGACTGGAAAGGACCATCCATCAGCCAGCGACTCTCAAAATGCGCCATGTAGAGGTTAGCAATAGAGGGAGTCATGGTGGCCCCCATGGCTACTCCTTTGTTGATAAAAGACCCTGTCAAAACAAAAAATGTTCTTAGTCATAGCCAATGTCATAAGCTGGACAATAAAATCCACCTTGGACATACTTAAATCTTGACGATTCAACAGAGTCACACGACCTACCGCCAAGGCCTCCTGTTGTGGGATACTAGTATAGAGAGAGGAAACATCTATCGTCACCATCAGCAATCCAGTAGGTAAGTCCATATCATGACCCATAGCTAACACCTGCAAAAAATGCATCGTATCATGTAAATAAGATAGTATGCGAAAAACTGATGGACGCAAACAGGAATCAACAAAAATGGATAATGGTTCCAAAAGAGATCCCCTCAAGGATACGATGGGCCTGCCTGGTGGATGACGCAAATCCTTATGAATTTTCGGAAGAACATAAAAATGTGGAGTGCGTGGATATAAAGCACAGAGAAATACTGCTTCTTTCTTAGTCACTATTTATTTATTTGTTTAGTTAGTTAGTTAGTGTCTCTTTTATACCGCTCTATTTAAATCAGTGCGGTTTACATACAACAGTAACTTATACAGTGCGGCCTAGGCTGCGCTGTACTTACAATGAAACAGGTGCTGTAACTTGGACATCGCTAGAATAACTATTTACTAGATGCTGTTCCAGTGCCAGGGTAACATGTTCTTTAATAAGAGCCTGAATATCCAATATAGGATCAGCAGAAAACCACCTATAGGTGGAATCATCCACAAGTTGACGATGAACTTCTGTCGTATACTGAGAAACGTCCAACACCACCACTGCAGCACCTTTATCGGCTCTGCGTATAATGATATCTTGAAAACTACGTAAATCCAATAAAGCTTGTCGTTCAGAAAATGAAAAGCTATGATGTGTTCTCCAATGAGAAGTAATTTCCAAATGGAGAATGTCCTTTAAAAGTAGATCACGGAACACCTGTAACGTAGGAGGTAGCGGAACAGGTGGAGTCCAGGTGGAACGTATAGGAAGGAGAAGTACATCGGGAGGATTCCGAGAAGAATCCCCAGAAGAGGCCCCTGTAGATACATCAGATGAATTACAACATCCCGCTAAAAAGGTTTTCAGATGTAATTTACGTAGCAATTGTTCAAACTTCAGACAAACTTGAAACCCGTCATAAGAGGTGCGTGGAACAAAAGAAAGACCTTTCTCCAGTAATTTCATCTGGACTGACAACAAAGTCCAAGAAGACTTTAAAAAGGAGATAGAACAGATTTTAAACTAGATAATAGGGGAAAGCAGAGAGTCGCACAAGAGCGCATGGTTAGGAAGAATGTATCCTTGAAGGATACTACCAAAAGCAGAGAGGTTCCAAAAAAGAGTAAAGTAGCCCAAATGCCCTTGAGTATGGATCAGACAGAGCTTAAAGATCCCAAATTGCCCATGCCTACCAATAGCCAAATTAATATGAATAAAATACAGTCTCTAAAATGTTTGTATGCAAATGCTAGAAGTCTAAAAAATAAGAGGGGAGTGTTAGAATATATGGCACTAGATGAGAGGTTAGATATGATTGAAATCTCAGAGACATGGTGGAAGGAGGACAACCAGTGGGACACAGCGATACCTGGGTACAAACTATATCGTAATGATAGAGCTGATCAAATTGGTGGAGGAATTGCGTTCTATGTTAGAAAGGGCATTGAGTCAGAAAATATTAAAGTTTTGCAGGAAACAAAATTTGCTGTAGAATCTCTATGGATTGAAATTCCATGTAAAAAGGGGAAGGAGATGGCAGTGGGGGTGCACTATCGACCGCCTGGCCAGAAAGAAAAAATGGATGATGAAATGCTCAAAGAAATCAAGGAAGCTAACAAAAGTTACAGCGCAGTAATAATAATGGGTGATTTCAATTACCTTGGTATCGACTGGGTCAGTGTCACGGCAGGACATGCTAGTGAGATAAAGTTCCTAGATGAAATAAATGGCTGCTTCTTGGAGCAGCTGGTTCATGAATCGACCAGAGGGGAAGCCATATTGGGCCTAGTCCTTAGTGGAACACCAGATCTGGTGCAAGAAATAAGGTTGTTGGGGCCACTTGGCAATAGTGATCATAGCATGATCACGTTTGATCTAATTATGGTTTATGGTTTATGGTTTAGGCATTTGATATACCGCCCTTTACTTATGCATCAGAGCGGTTTACATGTATATACTAACAGGTACTTTTTTTTTATTATTCCCTTGTCCCCGAAGGGCTCACAATCTAAGTGTACCTGAGGCAATGGAGGGTTAAGTGGCTTGCCCAAAGCCACAAGGAGCAGCCATGGGACCAGAGACCTCAGTCCCTCCGGCCTGAGGTTACTTGTCCCCATGTGGGAATTGAACCCCCGGCCCTCCAGCCTGAGGTAACCTGTCCCAACCACTGAGCCACTCCTCCCTGGAGGAGGGATAGTAAGGAAATCCACAGTACTACCTTTTAATTTTCAAAAGGGAGACTATGATAAAGTGAGGAAAATAGTTAAGAAAAAACTAAAAGGAGCAGTTGCAAAGGTTAAAGACTTACATCAAGCTTGGATGTTGTTGAAAAATACTATATTGGAAGCCCAGGCCAGCTGTATTCCATGCTTTAAGAAAAGTGGAAGGAAGTCCAAAAAACTGCCAGCATGGTTTAAAGGTGAGGTCAGAGAGGCTGTTGTTGCCAAAAAAGCATCTTTCAGGAAATGGAAAAAAGAGCCAAACGACGAAACCTGGAAACAGCACAAGCACTGGCAAGTTAAATGCAAGACATTGATAAGGCAGGCAAAGGGAGAATTTGCGAAGAAGCTTGCTGCGGAGCAAAAACGCGTAATAAAGACTTTTTCAAGTACCTGTAGATTCGTAGCAAAAAACTAGTGAGAGAGTCAGTTGGTCCATTAGATCATAGAGGGGTTTAAGGGGCACTAAGAGGCAACAAGGCGACAGTGGAGAGACTGAATGAATTCTTTGCTTCAGTCTTTACTGAGGAAGATGTAGGGATGTTACCCATGACTGAAGTGGTATTTAAAGGTGCGGAAGAATTGAAGGAAATATTGATATATCGGGATACATCAGGAAGATTAATTACAACTATTAGATAAACTGAAGAGTAGAAAATCACCTCCAAGAGTGTTGAAAGAACTGAAATATGAGATTGCATACCTGCTATTAGTAATCTGTGAACTATCATTAAAATCATTTGTAATACCTGAAGATTGGAGGATGGCGAACGTAACACCAATTTTTAAAAAGGGTTCCAGGGGTGATCCGGGAAACTACAGACTGGTGAGCCTGAGGTCAGTACCGGGAAGAATGGTTGAAACCATCATAAAGAACAAAATTGCTGAACATGTACATAGTCATGGCTTAAAGGGACACAGCCAACATGGCTTTAGACAAGGAAGATCTTGTTTTACTAATCTGTTATGTTTTTTTGAAGGTGTGACTAATAGTGGTGTACCCCAAGGATCTGTGCTGGGTCCACTGCTTTTTGACATATTCATAAATGACCTGGAAAAGGGAATAACGAGTGAGGTTATCAAATTTGCAGATGACACACAACTATTAAAAGCTGTTAAAACTCAAGATGATTGTGGAAAATTGCATAAGAACATAAGATATGCCATACTGGGTCAGATCAAGGTCCATCAAGCCCAGTATCCTGTTTCCAACAGTTGCCAATCTAGGTCATACATACCTAGCAGTTTCCCCAAAAGACACAGGTTCCGCAATGCTTGTACTGGGTCAAGCAGTGATATCCTGGGTCCCTTCTTAATAATGGTTTATGGACCTTTCCTTCAGGAACTTGTCCAAACCTTTTTTAAACCCAGCTACACTAACAGCCTTTACTACATCCTCCGGTAACAAATTCCAGAGTTTGATTACACGTTGAGTGAAAAAATATTTTCTTTTATTAGTCTTAAATAGTTTACCCTGTAGCTTCATTGCATGTCCCCTAGTCTTTCTATATTCTGATAACGTAAACAATCGATCTACGTTTACCAGTTCTACTCCGTTCATTAATTTTGTAGACTTCTATCATATCTCCCCTCAGCCGTCTCTTTTCCAGGTTAAAGAGCCCTAACCCTTTTAGCCTTTCTTCAAAGGAGTATCCTTCCATCCCCTGTACCATTTTGGTGGCCCTTCTCTGAACCTTTTCTAATAACGCTATATACTTTTTAAGATGTCTATTCCCTAAGACTTCTCCACCTGTTTGAATCATCAATGTTGGCCCCCTGGTGAAGGCCCCCCCCCTACACTGATTTCTGTCCCCCCCCCCCTTTTATGTTACACCGCTTTGACCCGGTATATAAATGCAGTTAAATAAATAAATAAATAAGATACGGCGACCAGAATTGCACACAATATTCAAGGTGCGGTCTCACAATGGAACGCTATAGAGGTATTATAATATATTTTGTTTTATTTTCCATTCCTTTCCTTATGATACCTAGCATTCTATTTGCTCTCTTGGCTGCCGCTGCACACTGGGCTGAGGGTTTTAACATGTTATCCACAATGACACCTAAATCTTTTTTCTGGGTCGTGGTTCCTAATGTGGAACCTTGCATTGTGTAACCATAGTTTGGGTTGTTCTTCCCTAGGTGCATAACTTTGCACTTGTCCACATTAAATTTCATCTGCCATTTTTATGCCCAGTCTTCCAATTTATCAAGATCCTCTTGCTATTTTCCACAATCCTCTTGGGTTTTAACAACTTTAAATAGTTTTGTGTCATCTGCAAATTTGATAACCTCACTCGTTATTCCACTTTCCAGGTCATTTATGAATATGTCAAAAAGAAGCGGACCCAGCATAGATCCCTGGGGTACACCACTATTCACCTTTCTCCATTGGGAAAATTGGCCATTTAGCCCAACCCTCTGCTTTCTATCTTTTAACCAGTTCCTGATCCACAGTAGTACACTGCCTCCTATCCCATGACTCTTTAGTTTTGCCAAAATTCTCTGATGAGGGACCTTGTGAAAGGCTTTCTGAAAGTCCAGATACACTATATCAACCAACTCACCTTTGTCCACATGTTTATTCACACCTTCAAAAAAACATAACAGATTAGTAAGACAAGATCTTCCTTGTCTAAAACCATGTTGGCTGTCTCCCATTAGGTCATGACTATCTACATGCTGAGTAATTTTATGCTTTATGATGGTTTCTACCATTTTTCCCGGTACTGACGTGAGGCTCACCGGTCTGTAGTTTCCCGGATCACTCCTGGAACCCTTTTTAAAAATTGGTGTTACATTGGTGATCCTCCATTCTTCAGGTATTAGAGATGATTTTAATGATAGTTCACAGATTACTAATAGCAGGTCTGCAATCTCATATTTCAGTTCTTTCAATACCCTTGGATGTATGCCATCCGGCCCAGGTGATTTGCTACTCTTCATTTTATCTAATAGTTGTAATACATCTTCCTGATGGATCAATATTTCCTTCAATTCTTCTGCACCTTTAAATACCAATTCAGTAATGGGTAACATCCCTACATTTTCCTCAGTAAAGACTGAAGCAAAGTTAAAAGGCAGTACTGTGGATTTCCTTACTATCCCTCTTCATCTAGGAACATTATCTCCCTAGCATGTCCAGCCGTGACACTGATCCAGTCGATACTGGGGTAATTGAAATCACCCATTATTATTACTGCGCTGTAACCTTTGTTAGCTTCCTTGATTTCTTTGAGCATTTCATCATCCATTTGTTTATTCTGGCCAGGTGGTTGATAGTACACCCCCACTGCCATCTCCTTCCCCTTTTTACATGGAATTTCAATCCATAGAGATTCTACAGCAAATTTTGTTTCCTGCAAAACTTTAATCCTTTCTGACTCAATGCCCTCTCTAACATAGAGCGCAACCCCTCCACCAGTTTGATCAGCTCTATCATTACGATATAGTTTGTACCCAGGTATTACAGTGTCCCACTGGTTGTCCTCCTTCCACCATGTCTCTGATATTCCAATCATATCTAACCTCTCATTTAGTGCTATATATTCTAACTCTGCCATTTTATTTTTTAGACTTCTAGCATTTGCATACAAGCATTTTAGAGACTGTATTTTATTCATATTAATTTGGCTTTTGGTAGACATGGGTAATTTGGGATCTTTAAGCTCTGTCTGCTCCATACTCGAGGGCATTTGGGCTAATTTACTCTTATTTTGGAACCTCTCTGCTTTTGGTAGTATCCTTCAAGGATACATTCTTCTGAACCATCCGCTCTTGGGTGACTGTTGGCTTTCCCCTATTATCTAGTTTAAAAGCTGCTCTATCTCCTTTTTAAAGGTTAATGCCAGCAGCCGATTCCATCCCGGTTAAAGTGAAGCCCATCCCTTCGGAAGAGCCCCTCCTTTCCCCAGAATGTTCCCCAGTTCCTAACAAATCCAAACCCCTCATCTCTGCACCAATGTCTCATCCACGCATTGAGTCTCCGGAGCTCTGCGTACCTTTTGGGTCCTGCACGTGGAACGGGAAGCATTTTAGTTTTAAGTTTTTGTTTAGATCTTTAAGTTCTTTACTTACTAAGGGTTGCTATGGATATTTAAACCAATAAAACTGTACCTAATACGTTTAATATACCTTGTTCACCTGAAGCTTAATTAATCTCAGGTCCTTAGTGTATGACTGATTTGGGTAACGAGCTTCACCTGAGAGCACCTCCTGTCTTTTAATATGTGTAAGTACCTATAAAGCTACAATTATCCCAGGGGTGGGTGGTTGGGTGTGGGAAGGGAGGGAGGGAAATAACACTTATTAAAAGAGGGCTGCTACACAGTAACCTGTCCTGTGCTGCTGAGGTAAGCTATATTCTTATTTGATTTAAATTATAGCTCTTTGCTGCTGCTAGGCTCTAACTTATTATGAAATTTAAACTACAAGCTCTCTGCTGGGTTCTAAATTTAACCAGAAAGCTCTCTTCTGTGTTTTAAATTTAAACTAAAAGCACTTTGATGATGCTAGGCCCTGAGTGACTATTAAATTAAAACTACAAGCTCTCTGCTGGGTATGAAATGTAACCAGAAAGTTCTCTTCTGTGTTTTAAATTTAAACTTAAACTGCTGCTAATAGGCCCTGACTGATTTAACAAAAAATAGTGGGTTCACAGATTAATTAGCTTTAATAGAAAGACTTCTTTCAGAAAAATTCCCAGAAGTATATACTCACAATTGCAGATCTCTCTCCAGAAGTAACAGTCCCCTTTTCTAGTCCTTCAAGACTCAAGAGGATCTTGATAAATTGGAAGACTGGGCATCAAAATGGCAGATGAAACTTAATGTGGACAAGTGCAAAGCTATGCACCTAGGGAAGAACAACCCAAACTATGGTTACACGATGCAAGGTTCCACATTAGGAACCACCACCCAGGAAAAAGATTTAGGCGTCATTGTGGATAACATGTTAAAACCCTCAGCCCAGTGTGCAGCGGCGGCCAAGAGAGGAAATAGAATTCTAGGTATCATAAGGAAAGAAATGGAAAATAAAACAAAGGATATTATAATGCCTCTATATCATTCCATGGTGAGACTGCACCTTGAATATTGTCTGCAATTCTGGTCGCCGTATCTTGAAAAGGATATAGCATTATTAGGCACTACAGTGTCCCAGCCATTGCCCCACACCCTGTGAAGATGCATCCTGGCCAATCTGCCCTGTCCGGGCCATACCCAAAATACCTTGCTCCTCATTATGCACCTATTCAGGCTAACGCTGGTAACAGTGGGACATTTTGGGCCCAGTGAAGGGTGGGCAGCCATAGAACAATGGATAGACATGCATACACGCTCACTCCTATTGCAGCATTGTACAAAGATAGGGGTGGTTGGCAACCCTGCCTGCCACACTGGTCCTGATCACAGTGCTGACATTGCTAAACTGTGCAGGGGGTAGAAGTAGTGCTCTGGTGATAACTTCAGCTCAATGCTGGGGCCAACAGCCTGACTCTCCATGCATCTTTGGATTGTGGAACCTGTGTAGGTGGGTGTTTGTACCCCTGTTCACCGCTGCTTTGGGCTTTGCACATGTTGCTGTTGTATCTGCATTGTAGGGTAAAACATAGGGACATGCTCTGCAGGAACCACAGGTGGGGCTTGAACCTGTGACCCTCTGCTTCTGGACACACTGGCTGGGTGTACTGCACCACACTGTTGCCACAGATGCACAATAGTCCCTGGGGCTACCTGTACTTTTCCTCAGCCAGACTTTGTATGTTGCACTGCACACCACGTACTGATGCAGGGCATGATCTAGGTCCACTGCAGGGAGGTGGCACCCCCCCCCCTGTCAAGCTGACATGGCCATTTTCTGTCAGTGCTGGTAGTGCGCAGTCCCAGGCCATCCACTGTGTAGGTAGGTGCCCGCCTAGGCAGCGGATCCCGGGGTGGGGGGCCATACATGGACATCCTCACATCCCCCCATCACTGCCTACCAATATTATGTCCCTTCCACATGGGGGCGGGATGGCTGGGGGGATGTCAGGTCAGTGCCCTAGCAGCTATTGGCTAGGGTGAACCAGATAGATATAGGTGGATTGTGTTTGGCCTTGGTCAGCTGCTGTCTTGCTGATTTCCGGTTTCTATGTTCCTATGTGCCACCTAGGCACCCACCTGGTCCACCCTGTGCCACAGCTGCCCATACTACATGTTCTGCCTGTGGCCCCCTATGCCCCATTTGCACCATCACCATAGTGGCCATTCATACTTTGGCACTATGGTGTTGCTGAAAATGGAGCACTACTATCACATTTCTTGGGCTCCCTGACTAGGCTGCACATTGCTGACACGAAAATAGTTTCTCTCTCCTGCAAATGTGCATCTAACGGCAAGTTTTCATTCGCGGTAGGATTCAGCCCTTCAGTTCAGCGCGTTAGTGTGAAAGGGGTCTCTCCCCACCCACTCTCCGCCCATTGACCCCTTCTCTCCGCCCTCTCTCCACCTTCTGCGGTGTTTACCGCGGCCGGGGACATTAACGATCATTAAGTAACGTTAACGCGTGTTAACGTTACATAACACGCGGTATGTAACGTTACCGCAGTTTAGTAAACATACCCCATAGTATATCTGAAGGTGATACGTTTTTTTCTTTGTGTATTGCCCAATCGGCCTTCAGCTTTGTCAGGGCATGTCATTAGGCATGCCCTTTTTAACTGTGCATGCCTGGTATACTTGCTCTCGGCGTTTTTTTGACTTTGCAGTTGCTTCTGCACGCAGCACTTCTCTTATGCTCTCGTGCACAGACGTATGTAAGGTTTTAGTTCCTTTTATGCTGTCTTGGTTGTTTTTTCAAATGGCATTGTTTCTTTTTTGATTTTGATCTTTTTGGCTCCTTGGGGTTTATTTTGTTATATAGTGCTACTATCAAATCACATCTAAGGCATTTATTTTAATAGGGAATTTTTAGCATATGCTAAATTGATTTAATATGCAGTAACAGATTAATTAAAAAGCACTAACTTGAATCAATTTAGGGCACACTAAATTTTTGTAAGTTTTACTGATGAACCAAATGTGCACTAAGAAATGCACACCCCTAATAACCAGCAGGGCCTGCTGGATTGGGATCACAGAAGGGCATGCAGATAGCAATAGCAATGTAAGTGCATTTGTAATGCCCATTCTACACTGCAGATCTTAGGGATGTTCCTTTGTTTCAAATGAAATAGGAAATAACAGCACAGCTATCAGAAATTCAATCATGCCAATCATTGGTGTCTCTGGTTTGATTTTCTGGCTCAACATTTTGTTCTGATTCTTTGTCCTTATCTCTAGTCCATAGTTTGTTTACTGTTTCTTGCGAGCTCCTCCACCCTTTTCCTTTTCTATTTCAGTTCTCTCTCTCTTCTTTGCCTCTTTTATTCTGTAATGAATACTTTAATACTTTTTCTACATTCTTTTATGTTTCCTTCTGCTTTTCACCTTTCTCCTCCTCATTCTTCTTCACTCCTGTTCTTATTCTTCTTATCCACTCTACTTTCCTTGTTCCTTCATTACTTTCCCTTTATCATCTCAGATTCCTTCTTCCCTCAATCTAGGCTCCCTTCTCCATTTCGTGCCATCCCTGGTCCTCTCTTTTCTTCCACTCCTCCTAACCTGACCCCATTTTTGTTCTCCCTCTCCTCCAGGATCGGCACTTCTATTAGGAGAACTAGGCTGCCACCTACTGTAGAGCAATGAAGTTCTGAGAGAGGCAAATGGGCAGCAGTAGATCAGCATCTCAACCCCTGACTCCCTGGCTTGCAGAAGGAAAGGTGCTTAAAAGTATATCAATTTCCTCTGCAGACATGGGGAGTCAGGGCCAGCTGCACAGGCAAACATCCCGGCACTTCAATCTCCCGCCTCCACGGTCAGCACAAGAAATGGCACTTAAGACCCCATGCCACTGAGAAAACTGACATGCTCTTTGGTGCACTTTCCCATGCCAGCTGCAGGGCGGGAGGTTGAACTGCTGGTACAGCAGTGACTTCCACTGCTGGACATGAAGTGGGGGGCTGAGCAGCATATCACTGTAGTCAGTAGGAAGGTGGGACGGTGGCACCAGAAGGAAGGTTCACTGAGGGTATCTGATAACCTTGCATCAGCTCTGCTCCCCTCTTCGTTGCCTTCTCCTCTTTTCCCATCCTTGCACTCTTTCCTTCTTACCTGTACACCAGGGGTCTCAAACTCAAATTGCTTTGAGGGCCGAATGAGGACTTCTAAAGTAACCCAGGGGCCGCATAAGACACGGGGGGCTCATTTGCATAAGGGGCCTCATTTGCATAAATATTTGCATAAATATTTGCATAATGTTGCATAATGAGTGCATGGATAAAGAAAGACTAGAAAATTTCTATATTACTATAATCCAGTGCCAACCGCCAGGCACATTAGGAACTACTACTAACACTGCCCATTTAGAACCCATAGCAAACCCCCCGTATCATAACAGCACTACCAGGACTCACAAAGCACCAGACCCTACCTATCAAAAGGCAACACTGCAAAAATACATTTCAGAGAATACATGACCTACTGGGAAAAGAGAACAAGTAGCAATGTCAAATAGGAATTACACAGAATACCTCAGCACTGTAGAAATAAAACTATAAATTAATGGTAATGGTTCTGACCCCCCCAGCCCACAGCACATTACCAGTTCTGACCCCCCAGCCCACAGCACATTAACAGCTCTAAACCCCCCAGCCCACAGCACACTGGTAATGTTCTGGGGGGTTTAGAACTGGTAATGTGCTGTGGGCTGGGGGGGGGGGTCAGAACAGGTAATGGTTTTGACCCCCCCCAGCCCACAGGACATTACCATCTATAAACCCCCCAGCCCACAGCCCCCCTCCCTCCCTCCCTCCTTCATTGGCAAAAATCACTGGCTCCCCCCCCTCCCTCCATCCTTGGCTAAAATCACAGCCCCCCCTCCCTCCCTCCCTCCCTCCTTGGCAAAAATCACAGCCCCCCCCTCCCTCCCTCCCTCCCTCCTTGGCAAAAATCACAGCCCCCCCCCCCTCCCTCCCTCCCTCCTTCCTTCCCTCCTTGGCAAAAATCACAGGCTCCCCCCCCCCTCCCCTCCCTCCCTCCCTCCTTCCTTGGCAAAAATCACAGCCCCCCCCCCTCCCTCCCTCCTTGGCAAAAATCACAGGCCCCCCCCCTCCCTACCTCCTTGGCAAATATCACAGGCTCCCCCCCCTCCCTCCCTCCCTCCTTGGCAAAAATCACAGGCAGGCAGGCAGGCAGGCCCCCCCCTCCCTCCCTCCCTGCCTCAGTCCCTCTCCTCTTCGGCTTAGAACCGCGAAGGGAGAGTTCCTCCCTCGCGACTCTTTTAAGCCGGCTGAGGCTTATGGGAAATTTCCCCTCTGCCCCCTCGAGCTTAACAGAGTCGCGAGGGAGAAGCTCTCCCTTCGCGGCTCTGAAAGCCGAAGAGGAGAGGGACTGAGGGAGGCAGGGCTGGGCAGACTGCTTCCTTACCTGCCGTGGAGAGCTGTGCACCCTGGCGATCCTCCAAGCGATCCAAGCAGGCGATTCTTCAAGGCGCTGGTACCTCGTGGCTATTCAGACTGCTTCTGGGCCCGGGCCCCCCCCTCCTCCTTTTTCTCCTCCTCCTGCCTGTCGCTCATTGGTGGAGGGCAGGCGTGTGACGCGGACGTGAGAAACACCATGCAGCCCCGGGAATCACGCGAGGTAAAAAAAATATAGAAACAGCAGGAGGACAAAAATGCAACGTAAAGCAGGACAATACTCCGTGGCGTCGCGGGCCGCAGAAAATGCTCTCGCGGGCCGCATGCGGCCCGCGGGCCGCGTGTTTGAGACCCCTGCTGTACACACACCCTTGATCCCCCTTCTCTTCCTCAACTCTTGCTGTCTCCTCTTACTGTTCCTTTTCTATCCCCACTGCTGCTCTCTCTCCTTGCTTGCCCTCTATTTCACTCTCTACACTCCCAACCACACATTTTGCTCTCCCCTCACTCTCACACACATACGCACAGACTCTCCTTACTGTCCCCTACACACTCTTAATTTCTCCTCTGTCTGCCCCTCCCCCCACAGTCCCACACTTTTGCTTCACCACTTTTGATCCACCATCACACATACACAATCTTGTACTTCCTCCTCCCACTACCCACCCACTCACTCTGACTGTCCTCCCACACAACACTCCCCTGTTCTTTCTTCCTTTCTGTCCCTCACACATAAGCACACACAAACAATCTCCCCCACCATCTCTTGAACTCTTTTACTTTCTCCTTTCACTACTCCAGGACATTTACACTCTTGCTCTCTTCTCTGTCTGCCCCCCCCCCACCCTACACACACACACTCACACTCTTCCTTTACACCACTATTGATCTCCCACTCACATACACAGAATTTATTGCTCTCTCTTCTCTCTGCCCCACCCCTTACTCATTCACTTGTCTCACCTCTCACTGTTCCCCTTCAGAGATACACACATGCATATGCTTTTGCTCTAATCTCTCTCTCTCTCTCTCTCTCTGCCCCCAGATAATTATACTCTTGCTCTCCCCAATTCTTGATCTCCCCTCACAGTTTTTTATTTTCTCCTCTATGTGCCCCCATTCTCACACATTCACACTTTTGTCCACTTTTCTCTCTGTCCCCTACATACTCACACACTCTCCTGCTCTCTTTTCTCTGCCCCTTCCCATATATTCACACTTTTAATCTCCCCTTCACATGCACACAGCGTCTTGCACTGTTCCTCCACCCTCATTCACTCACTTGCTCTCTCCTCTCTCTGCTCCCCACATAACTCACATTCTCCTCCCCACCTGTCAATCTCCCATAATACAGCACTCTCTTGCATATTCTCCCCCACACAAACACTCTTGCTGTCTCCCCCCCCTCCCACTATTATCACTACAGAAGATAGAGAACATGTTTCCCTTGTTTGTTGATCCCAATCTACAGAATGAGCAATCAAAGGAAGGAGGTCTTGATGGACTACCCAGGAGGACTACTACAATTGGAAATAGATCTGCTCTTGTAAGTATTTATCTCCTGGAATATATTCTAAATCTTAGGGAAAAGGGGTAATCTTTGGGTTAAAGCAGATTAATCTGGGTATTTTAGAATTTAGTTTCCAGCAATAGCCAATCTAAGTCACAAGTACCTAGCAGTTTCCCCGGAAGACACAACAGTATCTTCCTGTTCCTTTTTCTTCTTTTTTCGCTTTTTACAGATAAGTATCTATTTGCAATGTATATTTCCCTGTAAGTTACCTTCTTATTTTTTCATCTAGCTAACAGAGTATTGATACTTTGGGGCAGCACAGGAGCTGCAGACTTGGGCGAGAGTGAGTAGTATTAGGGCAGAGAGTGAGCATGCCTGCAATGCGCGATTACTGTGGATGTAAACATCATGTAATAACTGCCAAAGCAGCAGACACCATGGATGCACCTAATGCCACCTCAATGGGTGCCATTACCTGCACTGCAAAGCTGACACCCTGTGATCCCTGCAGTTTCTCCATGGTATCTGCAGGGGAAATGCTGGGAATAGCCCCTACAGATACCATGGGACTTTTTCAGCTATTGCCTGGCATTACTACTACTACTACTACTATTTATCATGGGCCCGATTCTGTCCCGGACGTAGATCTCCTTTGTACATCCGAGCTGAGCCGGACTTACAAAGGAGATCGTGATTCTGATCCCACAGGGCACGTCTAGCCCCACAGGATCAGAATTGCAAACAGGCATGTACGTGCAGGCCAGGACTGTGATTCAGTCTCGGCCTGCACATACATGTCCTGCCCAACTAGCTCAGTCAGGGCATTTAAATGGAACCACGGCGACATGGCATCATGTTGCCATGGCACTGTGACAACATTTAAAAGCCGCGATGCCAGCCGCCACAGACAAAGGTTTATTCCCCACAGCCCGATCCCCGATCTGGCCTCCTAAGACCAGGGTCGGGCTGCGGGGAATAAACCCTGGAATTCCCTACCCCTTCCGTGCCCTGGGCCATGAGAAAAAACACGTCCAGGGAAGTTATTCCACCTCAGAGATGGAATAACTTCCCCGGCCATTTTTTCGGCCCTGTACGTCCTGAACCGGCGACTACCCACTGCCTACCCACTCTCCGCCCCCAGGCCGCCTCTTCTCCACCCCCAACTAACTTCCCTGCACAACCGGCAGGGAAGTTAGTTGGGGGCTGCAGCTATTCGTGATTCAGAATAGACCCCCATTTGTATATGTACTGTTTTAAGCAATGTATGCTTTTCCCACTTTATTCAATGCACAGTTCCAACCATAAAACTATTCAAGTCATTAGCACAAAAATGAAATAAAAATAATGCTCTTCTTCTCTTTTCCCCAAAACAATTCTGCTCAGTTTTCTAACCACTGGCCAGGATGTTGCATAAGGCTCAGACCTTCCTGAGAGTCTCTGCTGTATCGAGTCCTAACCTACCTTTGGCCAAATCATGTTTGGCTTTCCTTTTTTTTTTTTTTTTGATAATGTAACCCCATGTTCGGGTTCTTTTTCCTAAACTGCCCCTAGCTAAACCAAATAAAAAGATAATTGCATTCCCTATTTAAAGAGATTATCCATGCGGACCTTTAAACACAACTACAGTCTCAGCACAAATTTAGCATTCAGCTCAACAAGGCCAATTCTTGAACTACAAGCTGAGACTCATCACTCAGATTTGGCCAGTCCAATCTTTACATCAAGGCAATTGCTATAAGCCTTATGCTCTTTCTACGAAGAGAAACAGAAAAGGGGAATGCATAAGGTGATACCTTTTTATTGGACTAATTTAATACATTCTTGGACTAGCTTTCAAAAGTTAAAATCTTCTTCTTCAGGTCAGGATAATATCTTTGAGAAACTTTTGAATTTTTTAAAATAGTAATAGTTACCCAGTTTCAATAAAACTCTACTCCGTTAATAAACCCAGCTATCTAAAAACCACGAACAACTTCCAGAAATAAAATTAAAAATCATCACAGGGTTCTCCTATATCCTAAGAGCTCTCAACAGTTCCAAAGGTTTTCTCTGCCATCTCTATTCTCCAAGGAATGCTACTGTAGTTTATAACCATTAAAACGTCCTTTTTTTAACAGGACTTCATTTTTCTGTGGCAGCCAAGCTACCGCTATCTCTGTCACTACCGCATTATTTCTCCTAGCTGTCACCTTTCCGCCTCTGCAATCCCTCTCAAATTGCAGAGCTCTGGCCCTTTACGTTTTCGCTCACTGTAGCAGCTGCAGTTTCTCTTCCTAGCCCTGTCCCTCTGCCTCCCCGCTCCGATCTGGGAAACTCAGTGTCAGCATCAGGCCTGCCTTTTTCATAGGAACTGCTACTGCTCTTTTAAATCATGCAGCTGCGGTTGTCAGGGCCACTCAGAACTCTCACTTGAGCCCTGCTTCCTATCGTGGCTGCCAATACTGCTCTTGTCATTACCCTCTGCTGCGATCTCTGCACCACTGAAAGCCCTGGCCTCTCCACACAAACGCAACCTCTGGTGCAGCCTTGAACCACAGTTTTAAAATTTTAGACCATTCAGTCCTAGCACTGCTAGTGTCTCAGGGCCCACTTCAAAATCACCATGGCCCTGTGCCACCATTACCCAGATCTTGCAGCACTTCCGTGATGTGGTCGTGGCACCTCTCTTGAGTCTGCTGTCATCACAATAATCTGCAGCCTGTTGCAAGGTTCACTCAGATGCACCCTCTGTTGTGGCCATGAACTAGAGCTTTATTTTTTTCATGTCGCCCACAGCCCAAACGCTGCTTCAGCTTGTCTCTCCATGGTGCTGCCAACATGTGATCTGTGGCCTTACAGTCAAGCACAGCATAAGCCACTGCTTCCAGCTGCTCAAATTATTACTATTCTTCCTGCACCGATTTTAGCCTGTCTCAGCTGTTGCTAGGCTTCCACAAACTCAAGTCCTTTTATAAAATTATTTCTATTTACACGGTTCAATGCCCGCTATCTGCCTGCAGCATACTCAACTCAGAATCATCACGGCTCCTTCCTTCAAAATCCCCAGGTAACTATTTTAACATTCATTTTGTCCTATCTGCATATGCTTGCTTGGTAAGTAACTAAACATCTGTGAGATATTCTTTTCCCCCCTTCCATGTCTCTCAGCTATTTCCTAAGGGATGCTGGAAGAGAGATCTTTGCTCATAACTTCATTTTCCCTCTTAGGAGTGTGGAGCTCAAGAGACAGTTTTCGATCCTTTGCTATATGCAGTGTAATCATGTGAAAGAACAGTTATGGACACATCACTCTAACTCAGTGGTTCTCAACCCAGTCCTCAGGATGCATCTAGCCAGTCGGGTTTTCAAGATAACTACAATGCATATGCATGAAAGAGATTTTCTTGCACTGCCTCCATTGTATGTATACTCATTGTTGTTATCATGAAAATCTGACAAGCTAGGTGTGTCTCGATGACTGGATTGAGGACCCCTGCTCTAGCTATCTGCTTGTCTCTGCTGCTGTACCTCCTAACAGAGGGGTAAAAGGGGTGCTAAACAGTGGTGGGATCCAAACTGCCAAGGAACTGGTTCAGTCTCAGCCCTCTCATGCACATGATGGCCGGGTTGCTGCACTTCACGTGGAGACATTGCAGTGGCCTTATGCTTGGGCCACTGCCTTCCACTGAGGATATGCAACTTCCTCATGGCCCAGCGGCCTGATCCACAACCTGACAATGTTTTCATGGCATAGGGGGCTTCCCTTGATGCTGTGATCCCCTGATGCCGTCAAAACATTGTCAGGTGGGGAGATTCCCACCACTGCAGAGCTGGCACTAAAACACTGTGTTCGGCACAGTTTGGCGAACATGGGCCATGACAGGAACTGATTTGTGCAAACTGGACAGGCAGAATCCGACCACTAATCCGACCACCATTCAGGGGTTCATGCTGTCCCTAATAAATATGCATGTGATAAATTGCTATGCAGTGCCCCCATTGAATGCAAATGTATCTCATGCATATTCATTAGGGACAGCCTGAAAACCTGAATGATGTTTGGCCGTCCAAGACCGGAGTTGGGAACCACTGCCCTAGAGTATCAGCCAACAGGGGCACAAACACCCATACCCACAGGCTCCACTATCCAAAGCCTCATGGAGAATCAGGCTGTTGGACCCTGTGTGGAGCAGCAGCTACCAATACTAGCACCTGAATACCTTAGCAAAGCTGCCAACCACTGCTATCTTTGCACAATGCTGAAATAGGTGTGGAAGTGTGTGTATGTCTATCCAGTGTTTTCTGGCTGCCTTCACCTTACTGAGCCCCCAATGCTTGCACTGTTTCCAGTGTTAGCCTGACAATGTGCATAATGAGGAGCAAGGTATTGTGGGTATGGCCTGGACACAGCAGTCCGGGCAGGATGCATCTGCACAGAGCATAGGGCAATGGCTGGGACCCTGTGGTGCCTGACCACCACCTGCAAGGACAGGGTGGCCACAGCATGTCATGCTGGGAGGTCACTCTCACCCTGACTGAGCAGTGACCATGGCATGGCTAGGTTCCCCCATAGTGCTGTACAATGTTTCTCTCAAGTGATATCTGTGGGTCTCCTTTTTTGGGGCCCAATCACTGACATACTTGCTTGGTGGGTGTGTGCACTTCTATCCTGCTTTTGGGGGCACACAGTTCCTCCAGGAACATGTACTAGCTAGTAGTCTGTCTACAGTTAGTATGTGTATGGCTGGAACACCTTGCAGGGTACAGCGGGTGGAGACTGCCTGTGCCCTCTGCTGGTGTATGTCAGATTGTGGTGGGGAGCAGCTGAGCTTTTCCAGGCCTACTGTGTGTCTGCCTGTGCCCTATGAAATACATACAGATCAACATTGACTGCCCTGGAGGGTGCCTATTCCCCAGCAGAACTGGGGTGGTAGTTCTCTCTACTGTGGAGTGTAGATTTGTTGGTGGGAGATCCTGTCCACCACCCTGACCCAGAGAGGGTGGGTTGGGTGGTGCTACATAATCTGCTTTTGGGTCCACACAACACCCTTTTCCTATAACATGTGACCATGGCAACCACACAGGTTATGCACTATTCTGGGTGCATCATAGTCCACAAGGGCTAGACTTGACTGGGAAATACAGATGGACACAGATGTATTATACGCATGCCTGCAAGGACTACCTGTCACACACTGGCACTGATGGGGACCTGCAGCACAGCTTATCTCAGCCAAGCCAGGTGCTGTGGACCTGGTGCTGGACGTCCCACCTCACCCTCAGGGTGAGCATAGGACCCGCACAATGTCACGGTCTGTAGCTACTCTGTACCAGTAACACACACGGTCGGTTCCCCCTACCAGGCCGAGGTGCTGTGGAGGCGCATACCCCATCTTGTGATCAGATGTAGACTGCTGATCTGCATGTGCAGTGCATCATGGGTACAGGTGAGTATACCCTATCCTGGTAACCACAGCAGACAGCTTGTACGGTGACCTGCAGTCTTTCAGTAGCCACCAGGGAACAAACAGCACACTGCCACGTGAATCGTGCAGAAAACAGTATAAGGACGTAGGCAGTATTTAAAACTCACAACTTTTTATTGGTCCTTATAAAATGTAGGGAGGACCAAACCCAACACAGGCCGTGTTTCGTAAAAAAACTTCTTCAGGAGTGAGACACACCACAAAACTTAGGACCATAAGGTGATGTGTAGGAGAATTAAATCTCTAGAAATTGTCCTATTTTTACAGTCATGAGGACATGATCACCGGATCATGAAGATTTATGCATATCAAAAAACAAACAATACATGCTGCTAAAGTGTTCACGATGCGGCATGCATTGTTTGTTTTTAGATATGTATAAATCTTCATGATACGGTGATCATGTCCTCATGACTGTAAAAATAGGACAATTTCTAGAGATTAAATTCTCCTACACATCACCTTATGGTCCTCACCCCTGAAGAGGCTTTTTACGAAACACTGCCTGTGTTGGGTTTGGCCCTCCCTACATTTTATAAGGACCAATAAAAAGTTGTGAGTTTTAAATACTGCCTACGTCCTTGTACTGTCTTTCAGTAGCCAGCCTGTGGTATGTTAGCAGCAATAGAGCTGTAGCCCATTGGTTACTGCAATGACTGTGAATGCAGAGGTCATGGGTTCAGTCCCACAGTGGTGTCCTTTGTTAAGGCTCTCTGAGGGGTTTCCTTTTAATTTACATCAGTGCTGCCAGCAAAACCACCCTCACAGTACCATAACCTTAAGGTGCCTCATAAGGTGCCCTATAGGGCGCCCTAAAAGGCACCCTATAGGGCACATTATAAGGTGCCTTGGCGGACAGGGCACTTTATAATGTGCCCTATGGGGCGCCTTAGATTACGGCACTGTGAGGGTGTTTTTGCTGGCAGCACTGATTCAAATTAAAAGGAAATCCCTCAGACATCCTTATTAAATAACACCACTGTGGGATTGAACGCATGACCTTTGCCTCCACAGTCATTGTCATAACCAGTGGGCTACATCTCTATAGCTTCTAGCACAGCGCTGGCATGGACTTAAGGTTACCGTGGTTTAATGAGCCAAGGCGCCCACTATCGCGTGATACAGATTCTTGCTACCTTGCCGCCAGAACACCCACTACCTTATATGGCATTCTTCACATTAACGCTGCAACTAGTGCCTGTAACATTAAGACGGTTTAGTAAACATACCCCTTGGTCTTAAGCCCAAGAATTCCTTCCTCCTAACTTGGGTAGCCCTCGAAAAATCAGGAAAAATTTGAACTCTAGATCCAGCATATGACAAAAATACAATTTTAAAACTGTATGTCGGTCCATCTCCAGTGCAAAATTAACAAGCATGGTAGTCCACTTGGTCACAACTTCCAGGGAATTCTCCAGGACGCTAGTAAAGTCCAAAGAGTCCTGTTGGCCACATGATTGATCCACTCTAGGAGCAACAGCTCCAGGCAGCACAGACAGATATTGTGCCCAAGCAAGCAGCGGTAGATTCTCCAAAGGAAGCCAAAGAACCTCCCAGAAATATTTCTTCACCATCTCACTCACTGAAACCAGTGGAAACTTAGAAAATTAATAAACCTCAAATTGTTCCACCTAGAAGAATTCTCCAGATATTCCATCTTCTGAATCAACACTGCAGAACCTTTAACCAGTGCACCCTGAATCTCCTAGACTTTCCCAAACCTTGCTTCAAAAACAGACAACCTGGAAGCTTGCAAAGTCTGCTCCTGAGAGACCCCTACCAAGGAATCCTTTACAGAGAAAGCTCCACAGAGAAAGTACTTACAAGGGCTTGTAGAGAAGAGTCTTTTGATGTCATTACCTCCCAAATAGATTCCATAGATATGACTGCCAGTTTTCTCAACCCTCCGAGACCCAGAGGAAAGGAGCCACCTCCTTCGGTCACCACACGTTTTCTCCTGAGCGGTGCCATTCACTGTATCAACTCTCCCAAACACTGGGGAGGACATTGACACCAGAGAACCTCCTGAGGTCACATCAGATCCCACCGAAGCTGGCGGGAACCATGCAGGTGAACTGGAGACACTTCCGGGTCACGGAGGTTCAAGTCTTTCTTCAGGGCTCATGTCGATAGCCCTGCCGGTCCCACTGAAGTATCACTTCAGACTCCGAAGCTCAATCCACATTCAGTTCACATTCTCTGAGCCCTCGGGGCAGAGGCCATCGCACCAGAGGTCTGGAGCTTCAGTTTCCTCTTCTTTCCCATCATCGCAGCACCAGGAACCACAGGAACATGACACCAAACTGAGTGGGAGAGCAGCAGCTAACAGCAAGACGTGACTAGATGAATTCTTTGCTTCGGTCTTTACTAAAGAAGATGTAGGGAAGGGGGGGCGGAGCCTGATGTCCAGCGGGTAGGACGCTTTGCGTTGAAGCTCCCGAGAGGCCTACTTAGAATCCTGACTTAATACCTATACAAATTCACTATTTCGCTCCGAGCTGACCGGGGCACCTCGGGGGGGATGGCGGCCCATAAACCAGCGCGCTTGGACTTCGGGTCTCCTTCTTCTTCTCACGGAAAACGCTCCAAAACAGTGGTGTCTTCCCCACAGAAGATGGTTCCATTTCGTGAAAACCCCGAAATGCACCTGGAGATTTTGGAGGAAATACGCGGCGTGAAGGAATTGGTGCAGTCCAATGGAGAAGCGCTTCGAGCCATGCGAGAAGACTTTGGAGTGCTCCAGGACCGACTTGAAAGTCTTTCATTACGGCAGGACAACATGGCGGGGGTCCTCGACTCGCACGAGGTGCGCTTGGGCAAACTGGACAAGGCTGAGCGCCAGATACAGAATCTTCAAAAGGAGTTAGAAGATAGCAATAA
Source organism: Ichthyophis bannanicus (assembly GCA_033557465.1). NCBI lineage: Eukaryota > Metazoa > Chordata > Amphibia > Gymnophiona > Ichthyophiidae > Ichthyophis > Ichthyophis bannanicus. Next base: position 411,734,955 of record CM066037.1, read on the forward strand.
TCGAGCCCGTCGCAACAATGTGAGGCTCATTGGAATACCGGAGGGGGTGGAAGCAGGAGATATAAGAGAATTCTTGCTCAAAACTCTTCCCTCCTTGCTGAAGATCACTTTTCACAGAGAACTGGAAATCGATCGAGCACACCGTGTTCCTGCCCACATGGCGCTCAACCGCACGACCCCCCGGCCTATTATCTTTAGCTTGCTACGATATCAACAAGTGGAACAAATTTTACATGCTGCCCGAGCGAATCATCATTTGGAATTTGAAGGTCGTAAGGTCTCCTTCTTTCCTGATTTGGCAAAGCCTACCGTGGACCGTCGGAAGAAACTCCTTGCTTTTCGCCCTCGACTTCAACAGTTACAGGCTCGCTTTGGCCTGTTGTATCCAGCGAAGCTCCGAGTGACTCTCCACAACCAAACCAGGACGTTCGAAGATCCTGATCTACTATCAACATTTTTAGACTCCAAAGAAGCAGAGTAGATGCGCTGATCCCAAATCTTGGACTCTTATCTGCCGGCTCTATCCGCCATTTTGAAGGGCCCGATGCGGCGGTCATAGCCAAGCACAGAAATAGCCTGGACTTTCTTTCTTTCTCTATATGACTTTTGTTTTTTGGTCTCCTATCCCTTCATGATGTGTGCCTCGGTCGGATTCGGAGCACGCACAGTCCTACAGGTTATGTGTTTTTTCAATTTCGGCCTTCTCTGGGGTTTCTCCCCGCAGACACATGGTCGCCAGTAATTTTGGGGTTTTGCTTCTCCTCTACCGTACTGCGGTTTTCTTTGTTAATGTGGGGCGCTTCATTGTATTATATTAGCTTATTTTTCCTATATCATGTGTATAGCCAGATACAGTCAGTTTGAGGGACATAGTGAAATTATGTGTGCTATCATGCTCAGAATTTTTAACTTTTTTGAATGGCCTTATGTAAAATCTTATCATTCACCGTCAAAGGCATTAATGGTCCACTCAAAGGAAAGGAAATCCTTAGCTATCTTAGCCATGAGCATGTTGATTTAGTGTTTCTTCAGGAAACGCATTTAAACTCTGCTGAAACTGTATGGTGGAATCATGCTTGTCTTTACAGTAAATATGCACAACTACCTCGTCTGTTCGCTTCCTCCGTTCAGACTCCTTCTCATTGGTCTCAATGGAAGATGCTCAATGACTATGTACATTTTGCTAAATGCTCTCATCTGACTGTCTAACTTTATATATATCTCTGTCCCATGATCATGCTGTATTGTAGATACTCTTTTGATCGTTTGATGTATAATCACTGTTAATTGGAAGCGCTCACATGCTGATATAATCGGGTAGAGAAGAAGCATCGGGGTGGGGGGTAATGGGTTTACTTTTCCTTATTGTATACTTGTTTTGTCTCTTTTGGTGTGTTGTTTCTTTTGTTTGTTGCAAAATGAAAATAAAAGTTTAAAAAAAAAAAAAGAAGATGTAGGGAAGTTACCTATGCCTGAAATAATATTTAAAGGTGATGTATCAGAAGAATTGAAATAAAGGATCGATAAACCGGAGCGATGTATTACAACAATTTGATAAACTAAAGAGTAGCAAATCACCTGGACCGGATGGTATACATCCGAGGGTGCTGAAAGAACTGAAATATGAGAGTGCAGGCTGCTTTTGGATTTTGATCTGCTTAGTTTCCTATGTGCTTCATTACCATTTCCCTAGATATATCCTTGCCTCAGCTATTGTGTTGACTGTCTTGACTAGATTGTAAGCTCTGGTGAGCAAGGACCATCTTTTACATGTGTCCGTACAGCACTGCGTTCACCTTGTAGCGCTATAGAAATGATAAGAAGTAAGAAGAATTATTAGCAATCTGTGAACTATCATTAAAATCATCTGTAAAACCTGAAGAATGGAGGATGGCCAATGAAACACCAATTTTTAAAAAGGGTTCCAGGGGTGATCTGGGAAACTACAGACTGGTGAGTCTGATGTCAGTACCAGGCAAAATGGTAGAAACCATTACACAGAATAAAAATACTGAACATGTAGATAGTCATGGTTTAATGGGAGAAAACAAAAATGGATTTAGCCAAGATCTTGTTTTACTAATCTGGAGTAAGAGATGCAGAGGCCATTTAATCCCCATACTTTCAACCTCCAGGGAAGGATTTTCCTGATGCACCATGTCACCACCTTTGATGTTTCCTGCTGTTTGCCTCAGGACATTGATGCTAAACCCCAGCCCATCTCTTCCATTGTGACTTCCTTTGAAGGTCATAGGGCTGCTCACCTGCCACTTCACCGGGGGGAAGAAACTAGGGCTGAGAGTGGAAAATGGATATCTTCCTTGTTGTCATCCCCTGCCAGAGAGTTGGAAGGTTTGAGGGAATAGGGATAGAATGCCTTTGGTGGAGGTGTATGGTGAGAGAGAGTGAGCATGGGGGAAGGGAGCTCTGTGAAGTGTAAGAAGAAATGTAAGAATTTGATTCAGTCTGTTATCTTTTTACTTATCATAATGAACCTTGGAGCTGAATTTAGTATACTGTAATTTATAGTCCACTCAAATGTGCCAAATTTGCAATTCTGGTGCCTTCCTGTGGAGATCCCATGGTTGATGCTTGTTGGGCTCAGGTAAAAGCATTTAGCTAATTTCTGTTAGAAACATTTTTATTTTTATTTTTAAAAAGTCATCAAGAGACACTCCAAAAACAACAAGGAGACCAAGGTAATCAAATATTTTGAAATAATTTTCTTTTAGCCATATCAATACCTTTTAAACAAGAGTATCTTCCTCATAAAACACTTTCCCTTCTTTTATCATCCTTCTATACCAAAATCGTTATAACTTTCATCTTCTTATTTTCATTAGCTTTTCAGATCCCATATTAGCAAACATATAAATAATGAAAAGTCATATTGTACTTAGCTTTGGATTTACCTAAGAAGGCCAGATAATCAAGTTCAAGGAATAAATAAGTGGACAAATCTTTTAAAGAAATAGAGGCATCACATGAGAAATACTGAAATGAATTAAAATATAAATCAAACAGTATTTCATAAAAACAGCAATTTTCAAATAGATTTCTGCAGGTAAATTGGATCTAGAGAAGGAAAAAGACCCTTTAAAATTGCCCTAAGCCCTCAGCTGGGAAAAGGTAAATGAGCTGCCAGCAGTGATTTGCCAATACCTGTTCTCTCAGGGGAAAAAGGTGGAGATTAGGGAAGCATGTTGGGCCAGGAAAACCAACTATAGGTATTTCATTTTCAAATTATTTGGGTTTGATACTCATTATGAAACATGCCATAGAATTCTGATCCTTAGGGGGCGGAGCCTAGTCTCTGGTCAAGATGGACATGTAAGAGCTGTGCTCTGGAAGGCAATAGACAAGAATCCTGACTTTAGCAATCTTTAATTAAATAGTTCCTACCTACGTTGATAATATTTGATCCCGGGTATGTCTGGTCCCCAACAGACGCGGCTGGATTACCAAGTATCCCAAAATGATAGTGCAAAGAGAACCAAGACGGAACCTCTCTCACCTCACAAGATGGCGGTTATCCGAGATTGTCCTGAGACCTCACAGGAGATTCTGGCTGAGATTCAGGCAAAGACTTGATCAAAGCTAATGGAGACTCGCTATGTGCAATGCAGGAAAATATCAACACTTTGCGAGCTTCTTTGGAGTCAAATACGGCTCGTTTGGAGAAGGTGGAGAATGTGGTGGCTTCACATGGAGAAAGGCTCGAGGCCGTTGAGAAGCAGGCCAAGTTGATACGTTCATTACAAAGAGAGGTGGAGGACGGTAATAATTGCTCTCGGAGGAATAACATAAGAATACCAGGACTTCCTGAGGGAGCAGAGGGACCTGATTTGGTGTCCTTTTTGCAGGCCATGATTCCAGGTGTGTTAAAGTTGCAGTTTGCTATGCCGTTCTAGATCGAGCACGCCCATAGAGTGCTTACTCAGTCCGTGGTCATGGGCAAGCATCCACGCCCAATCATCTTGAAAGTTTTACGTTTTCAGCAAGTATTGCAAATAATGGGAGCAGCCAGAGCACTTTCAACTTTGGAATATCAGGGACATAAACTCTTGTTCTTCCCGGATTTTGCGAAGGCGACGGTGGATCGGAGAAAACGTTTTCTGGCACTGTGTCCATGCTTGGTGCAACTGCAGGCCTGTTTTGGATTGCTATATCCTGCCAACATGAGAGTCTCGCTGCATAACCAGACCAAGACTTTCGATGATCCCGGGGCGTTATATGCATTTCTGGAGAATAAGGAGTCGGTGGCGATGTGGTGAAAGTCATTTTGCAATTTTTATTTGCTACAGCCCCATGGCACTTGCTATCATGGGCGTTGGACTGGTCTGAGGTTGTGTGAAGGCGGCTTATCCATGCAGAAATGACATTTAATTATGTAACATTGCTATATACTGAGACATACATTCTGTAATATGTGAAGGAGCTCCAGGGTACTATCCTGGTTGAGATGTTTCTTTTGTTTTCTCTTCTTTTAAAGAGTGCGATATTTTGAGTGACATAGGGGCATGTTTACTAAACATTCCTAACGTGCGGGGCCGCGGTAGTGTGCCTGTGCCATATAAGGAGTGGGCGGTTCAGGCCGAAAAAGGAAAAAAAAGACCGTATGTGTGCGCATCGCGTTAATGTGCGGGGCCCACATTAGCGCGTGGGAAGGCTAAGCGGGGCGCAGCTGGGCACATATAAGAACAGAGCCGTAGCACAACAGTGAAGCCAATAACCAATGGTGCAGGGGCCACGGGTTCAATCCCCCAGTGTGTGCAGCCCAAAAAGGCTGGCTGAGGCACCACCTTGAATGTGGAAATGTGTGTTAGGAAGCAAAATAATTTTGGGGCGGCATAAGGCGGCACACTGTTCATTTTGGGGCGGCATAAGGCGGCGCACTGTTCATTGTGGGGCGGCATAAGGCGGCGCACTGTTCATTGTGGGGCGGCATAAGGCGGCGCACTGTTCATTGTGGGCAGCAGGATGCGGCGCACTGTTCATTGTGGGCAGCAGGATGCGGCGCGCTGATGGCCACAAGGCAGCGCGCTGATGCTAAAGCAAAGGAACACAGCCACAGCACAATGGTTAAGACACTGACCAATGGTGCAGGGGCCAGGGGTTCAATCCCTCACAATGCCCATTGAAAAAGGCTAGCTGAGGCAGTGTATTTTATGTTGTGGAGTGCTTTAGGAGGCTTTTTAATTCTATTTTGTGATAACTACTAGCAAACGCACTCTCACAGCATGTTAACATAAGGCGGACCATAAGGCACATGTTACAGCGCACCGTCCGCCAAGGCACCCTAGAATGTCCCCTATAGGGCAGCATGTATGTTGCGACACAGGATAATGTATAGTGCACCCTATATGGATGCCAACCATAAAGTGCCCTATAGGGCGCCCAATAAAGCACCCTCAGAGGCACCTTATGGGTACAGTACGCTGAGGGTGTTATTGCAGGCATCAACATATGTACAGTAAATGTAAAAAATGCTTTGGAAAGCCCTATCACAGAACCCCACTGTGGGTATGAACCCATGACCTCTGGCTGCACAGGCAGTGGCGTAACCATTCGGCTACACCTCTACAGCTGTAAGCAAGCTCCTACCTGGCTGCAGATAGCCTGTACGTCACATCACAGACAGTCTGCTGGTGTAAACAGGATAGGGTTAGGCCACCCGTACCCATGATGCACTGCACATGCAAATAATCTGTCCACAGATGCACACAAGATGGGAACTGCACCCCTAAAGCTACCCGGCCTGGTAGGGGGAGGTGTCCTTGTGCACCCACACAGCACCTCGGCCTGGTAGGGTGTCCTGAGTGGGTGGACAAATGGCAAAGAGTAGCTAAACACCATCACATTGTGCGGTTACTATGCCCACCCTGAGTGTGTGATGATGCGCCCAGGACCAGGTGCACAACACCTTGCATGGCTGAATGCGGCCATGACAGAGCTCCAAAGCAGCAATAACCTGTGAAATAGGTAGGTGCTGCATAATACATCTTGGAGATCGCTGTCTGCCACAGTTAGTGGCAACACCACCCCCCCCCCCCCCCTGATAAAACAGGGTCTCCCACCAACAGATCCCCATACTATATTTTCCTCCACCATGGCAGTAGAGTCAACCATCAACCCCAGTCCTGCTGGGGAAGTAGACCCCCACCCGGCAGTCCAAGCAGCTCCACACACACATCCATAACACAATATCAGACAGACATTAGGCCTGGATATTCATAGATGCACCCCACCACAATCTGATATTCTCCTGCAGCAAGCCATCAGCCACTGCACCCTGCAAGGCACTCCATCAAGACACATACCATCTGTGCTCAGTCTGCTGGTTGGTCCTGATGGAAATGCATGCACCCACAACTGGGATGGCAGCACACACAAGCAGATAAGTCAGTGAAAAGGCCCCAACAGGAAACCCATATATATCACATGAGAGAAACACAATACAGCACTATGGGTGTGCCTAGCCATGCTGCCATCACTGCACACTCAGGGTGAGAGTGATCCCCCAGCAGCACATACAGAGGTCCCCCTGTCTGTGTAGGTGGTGGCCGGGCACTACCATGTCCCTGCCAGTGCCCTATGCCCTGTGCAGCTGCATCCTGGTCAGCCAACCCTGTGAGATATACCCATGGTCCCTTGCTACTCATTATGCACATTAGCAGGCCAATACTGGCAACAGTGCTGGCAGTGTGGGCTGTGGAAGGGGCTTGCAGCCAGCACCCACTGTATAGACCAGGGGTGGGCAAACCTGGTCCTGGAGGGCCGCAGACCAGTCAGGTTTTCGGGATATCTCTAATGAATATGCATGAGATATATATGCATTAGAGATATCCTGCCAACCTGACTGGTTTGTGGCCCTCCAGGGCTGGATCTGGAGACCCCTGCCTTACACCTCTGTCATTTAAGATTGTGAGTGGACAAGGTGCAGATGTCCAAGACATCAAAAAGGTTATATAGAATTTGTCACAGTCCTCCTCACTTCTCACCACCACCAAAAAATTGTCTATTAGACAACTTTTTGGTGGTGGTGAGAATCGAGGAGGAATGTGACATATTCTATATACCCTTTCGATGTCTAGGACATCTGTACCTTGCCCACTCACGATCTTAAATGACAGAGGTGTAAGGCAGGGGTCTCCAAATCCAGCCCTGGAGGGCCACAAACCAGTCAGGTTGGCAGGATATCTCTAATGCATATATATCTCATGCATGTTCATTAGGGATATCCCGAAAACCTGACTGGTCTGCGGCCCTCCAGGACCGGAGGTGCCCACCCCTGGTATAGACAGACACACACTTCCACACCTATGCCAGCATGGTGCTACTATTGAGGAGGTAATTAGCCTTGGCCACCAAACCTGTCCTAGGCACGGCAAGGCATGGATATGGTACGCAGTACTGCTGGGGGTCACTCCCCAGGGTGGTAAACACCGTCAGAGGCCAGTCCTGGAGCAAGCCCCGCAAACACCTAACAGATTGTTCTGATGGGGTCAACTAGCAGTATGTGCGTAACGTATGGATATCTATCTGCCAGTACTCCTAGCAAACGTCTCAGAGCTGTGTACCGTATACCTCAGGTGTAGGGTGACATTGCTAAGGTATGCAGGTGCTAGTATTGGGAGATGCACGCAGGGTCCACTGTTCTGCCTCTCCAGGAGACATTGGCCAATGGGGCCTGTGGGTGTGGGTGTGGGTGTGTCTGCCCCTGTTGGCTGCTGCTTTACGGCAGAGATTCCCAACCCCAGTCCAGGTCTGCATCACACTGTTCATGTTTTCCTGCTGTCCCTCATGAATATGCATGAGCTACATCTACATGCCATGGGAGTGGTGCATATACAGCACAGGCATTTGTATGAGTGGCAGCATGGAACCTGACTGGTGTGTGGCACACCAGGAATGCATTTGGGAGAGTCTGCTCTAGGTACTGCCCCTGTTCATGGTGTCTGTGCTCAGTGGGGTAAAAGATAGACGTATTACCATTGCATATGTCCTCGACACGAAAGGTGTGTCCTTACTATCACTGTGTAGGTGTGGGAAAAATATGTGGCTAGGATTGGCAGAAGCCCCAGCTGGGCTTTGAACCTGTGACCTTCTGTTCTTGCATGCACTGTCTGTGTGCACTGCACCACCGTGTAGCCACAGAGTGGCTGGTTTCCCTGGAATGTCCATGACTGTGGATCCGGCAGGGCCTGTCTGTTGCAGTGGACTGTGCCAGCCTGCACATGGCTAGGCCTCTGTCTTCTGTGGCTAGCAGCCACTGCCCCCTGCACCACATGTACTCATCCGCCAACATGCTGGCATGAGCTTCTCTCAGAAACAGCAGATGACCAGATTGCAATGTGGCAGTACAGTACTGCATTTGGGGGATTTGGCTGTAGGTAATGCCCATTGTTGTTGTGTTTTTGCAGTGTTGTGTAAAATATGGGTATTTTCCCCATGCTTATGTTCCCTGCAATAAAGGGGTGTCTGCGCTATCTTTGTTTAGTGGTGGGTAAAATATAGGGGCTGGGCTGGCATGTGCCCCAGCTGGGATTTGAACCTCTGACCCTCTGGTACTAGAGGTACTGGCTCTGTCCGCTGCACCACACTACGGCCAAAGAGACAATGTAGCACCTGGAGGTAGTATACCTGGCAGGATGGAGTCACAAACCCTGCTCTACGCATTTTTACTGTGGGCACATGCACTCTGTCTGGTGACAAACGTGCACATAAACCCCGGAAATGACCACAGACACTGGGGGACAATATATCACCATGCTGGGCAAAAGTGATATTAATGGGCAACCATAGCAAACACTCCCAGGAAAGCTCCAAAAAGGACATTTGTTTTGGATGAGTCTCCGCTCCGTAGACCCTTCCAATATTCATTTCTTCTTTCTGGAGCTTTCCTGGGTGTGTTTTCTATATTTGCCCAATTACTATAACTGTTCCCCAGCTGCATTACTATTTGTGATATTTTTGTTGTGGTCACTTTCTATTTTTATTTTCACTTTTGTGCTGTGCACATGTATCACACTGCTCACGTTTTGCAGGTTTCCCCGATTTTGCTGTACATTGCTGACGTAAATGGTTTCTCTTCCCTTTAAATGCCCTCTACCGCGAGTGTTTCACTCGCGGTAGTTTTGCTTTGGGATTCGGCCCTGATAATGTGCGGGGAGCCTCTCCCCTCCCCTTCCCCGCCCATTAAACCCGTCTCTCCGCCCCTCAGGAACCTTCCTCCGCCCTCCGTTAGCCGTTCCACGCCTCTATCGGACATTTGTGGGCCCGTACTTGTGCGGGGCCCGTTATTGTGCCGCGCACCTGTGCGGGGGTGACACGCACGATTGCGGGGCATTTAAGCGCTCTTAAGTACCGCTTTTAGTGCGCTATTTTGTGGCGCGCAAATTAGCGGTTTTTAGTAAACATGCCCCATAGAAACATGAGCTTTTAATAATATAACAGCAAAGTGGTCGCCGGTCTGTTTTCTTGGTGGGGTCGTCTTAAAGCTATAAATATGACTATCACTCCTAAAGTGAATTATATAGTTGAATTGTTACCAGTTCTCCTTATAGGGAGAGTCTGTCATCAACCTGAAAGATGTCTAGTTCAGTTTCTATGAGAAAATAGCAGCCTAGAATTGCTCTTAGGAAATTTAAATTTTAAAAAGAAGGAGGGGGGGGGTGACTTTCTCTAATTTTCAGGCCTAGCACTGTATTTTCTTTTTTACTAAAACAACGGTCGCGATGGATAGAAGGGACCGTAGGTTTACGCTCAATATGGCTTGAACTAGAAGAGAAGTTAAGTAATCCTTTCCCCTAGAATCTTCTTTCTGGCATGGTATTTGTTGGGAGGTTGAAGTCTCATGGGGTATATCGGACACTCAGAAGGCCTTTCAAAATTAGTAAATGTAACTCCTAAGGTGGATTGCCTGTCGAAAGGGAGCTAAATGGGATCAGAAAGTGTTAGTCTCATCGAGGAGATGTCGACACTTTGAGATATGTGGTGTATAACTGTCCTACCGTTCAGTCTTATTGGGCTTTAATATGGTACCATATTAAATTGGGGTTTGGGATTTTGGGCCAATCTCTCTTGGTCTGGGGTAGTTTTTCAATCAATTGGCATCTCGCCGCTACAGTGGGATTGTCAGTTTTAATTCATTTTCATGTTGGAAGTAGCCCTATTTTTTGTTATTTCTAACTGGAAAATATACAGCAGAGCTTGGCTGATGTGAATGGTGGGATACCTCTGCTTATGAAACATATATGTACAGGCACCATGGTGTGGTAATTTTCTTGCATCCTTCTCTTAATTGGAAACTCCTACAGAATTACATCTCTAAAGTATGGTATGAGATATTGTAAGGGGTTATTAGACAAATCTCCTCAGTTCCTATGTAGTGGAGTGGTTGCTCTTCTATTGCCCTTGTAGGCCTAGCAGGCTTGCAGATGTTTTGTGTTTTCTTTATATAGCCCCTGATGATTGCATGATGATGGGAGGGACATGGTGGGTTGGGCTATGTTTTGCCTTTTCTTATCTCATGTTAGAGAAGAATTGTGTATTTTGATTTACTGTAATTTGGTTTCCTCTTTTGTTTGCATTTTGTTGGAAAATATAAATAAAGAAATTTAAAAAAAAAAGAATTCTGACCATTAACAATAGATTCTACCATTTTGCCCTGCATTGATATGGTTCTATGGTTTTACAGATAACCATTGGAGCCCTTTTTAAAAGAAGAAGTTATATTATATTTCTTTAGAAGCTCAGATGACAAGACTTTGCCTTCCTTTCTTTGGACACATCATGCGAAGAGAGAGATCATTAGAGAAAGACATCATGCTTGGCAAGATAGAAGGTAAACGCAAAAGAGGAAGGCCAGCAATGAGATGGATCGATACAATAACAGAAGCTATGGGTACCAGTCTGTCAACAATGAGCCGCCTGACTCAAGACCGAACACAATTTAGGATATCTATCCAGAGGGTCGCCATGAGTCGACTCCGACTCGACGGCACTTAACAACAACAACAACAGTCTTTATGCACAGGCATAGATTCTGGGTAATAGATCTTCACTTCAGTTTCATATTTAAATTCTTTTAGAATTCTGGGATGAATATCGTTTAGTCTGGGTGGTCAATATTTAGCAAGGATGTGTGTTCATTTTTAGATGAATTGTAAATCACTATGAATAATGCAATTTTCCATTAGATTCCAAATAGGGGTGTGCATTCATGAGAAGTCATTCAGTTCATTTAGATGCCTAAAAATTTAAAGTGCATGCAAATCATTTGTACACATGTATACCTATGAATTAATGCATATACAGTCAATTGCACACATTTTTAAGTTCTTGTACCCATACAATACGTGCTAAAAAATCAAATAGGTCAAACAAACCAAAAATAAATTGCCTAAAATTAGGAAAACTTTGTTTTCAACAAGCACAAACTAAATTTTTCTTGGCTTTGCATTCCCTCAGTACCTAACAAACCAAAAACCTATTTGCTTGGTCAGTGTAAGGCTCACTAGGAATCCAATCTATGATATTCAGCAGTGGTAATTAGAAACATGCCACTGAAACTACAGGAGCTGCACAATCAAGATCTAAACCAGTGAATAGTTATCCTCTGGACAAAATAAAGAGCAATAATCCCCTAGAGGAGCCAATTGGACCAGCATTTGGTTCCTAAGCAAGGACATATCCTATGCTGATCCTATAGGAGGGTATCTTATTGTTTATTGTTTATTGTTTATTTCGCATTTAATATACCGCCTCCCGTAACATCGAGGCGGTTTACAATATAAAATCAATAGTTAGAAAGATAAAAATTACAATATATGATAGAAGGGGAGAGAAAAGGGGGCAGAAAAGATATTCAGATTGCAGCCAAAAAGACAGAGGAAAGGAGAGTTAGAAGGGAAAAGCTAGAGAGAAAAAGTGAGTTTTGAGAAGGGAGCGGAATTTGGGATAGGATTCTTCTGTACGGAGGTTGGTGGGGAGAGAATTCCAGAGAGAGGGTGCTAAATAATAAAAGGCCGATTTCCTGGTGGATTGCAAATGAGCTTTGGAAGGTGCTGGAAGATGAAGACGGTTTTCTGATGGCCACAGGATAGCTCTTTACTGGTTTCAAGCTTGCCTGTGTAATTGCTGTGGGTTCAGCACTCAGAGACTGTAAGTCTGCAGCCTCTGCCCCTGAGGGTCATGAGTTGAATCTCCAGTGAGCCCACCAACCAGACAGAGTAGAGTTGCCTTGGGAAGGGAGCAGTAGGAAGCAAGAGTCCCTTGACCTACCATGCTGAAACGTTTATCAAACAAGTCTAGCCCAGTTTCACTTCCCAATCCCATGACAGATGTCATCAGCATGGATCTGAGATCATCACTATTTCTCTCTTGCATTTCAGATGGAAATAAACTTGTGTTAGGAAGGTATAGGCTTCAGAGGGAAAAAGGGGTGAAAATATTCAGGCTTAGAGACAGAGAGAAAGCAAAGAGTGCACACAGGCCTCAAATACATTGGGTTAAGCACTGATTGAGTTTGTGTAATACTCAGTCAGGGCCTAGTATCAGCAAAGAGATTTAGGGGTATGTTTACTAAACTGTGGTAATGTAGCAGCGGCTACGTTAATGCTCATTAGGTAACGTTAACGCTTGTTAGGTAACGTTAAAGCGTGCTATGTAATGTTAACATGCGCTAACGTTACCTAACAAGCGTTAGCGTTCCCGGCCGTGGTAAACACCGCAGAGGGTGGAGAGAGGTCGGAGAGAAGGGGGTCTATGGGCGGCGAGTGGGTGGGGCGAGGCTCCCTGCACACTAACGCGCTGAAGGGCTGAATCCTACCGCGAATGAAAACCTGCCATTAGAGGCACATTTGCAGGAGAGAGAAACCACTTAAGTATCAGCAATGTACAGCATAGGCAGGAAGCCCAAGAAATGTGATAGTAGTGCTCTATTTGCAGCAACAGCATAGTGCCCAAGTATGAAAGGCCACTATGGTGATGGTGCAAATGGGGCATAGGGGGCTGCAGGCGGGACATGTAGCGGGGGCATATGGGGCACAGGTTGGACTAGGCGGGTGCCTAGGTGGCACATAGGAACATAGAAACCAGAAATCAGCAAGACCGCAGCTGACAAAGGCCAAACACAATCCACGTGCATCTACCTGGTCCACCCGAGCTAACAGTTGCCAGGGCACTGATCTGACATTCCCCAGCCAACCCTCCCCCAAACGGAAGGGACATACTATTGGTAGGCGGTGATGGGGGGGATGTGAGAATGCTTATGTATACCCCCTGCCTCAGACCCTGCTCCCTGGTCATGTCAGCATGGCAGGTGGGGTGTGCCCGCGCTGGAGGGGGCAGTGGCGCCTGCCTTCAGTGGATCTAGGGCATGCCCTGTACCAGTAAGTGGTGTGCAGTGCAACATAAAAGGTCTCGCTGAGGAAAAGTACAGGTAGCTCCAGGGACTACTATGCACACCAGCCAGTGTGTCCAGAAGCAGAGGGTCACAGGTTCAAGTCCCACCTGTGGTTCCTGCAGAGCATGTCCCTATATCTTACCCTACAATGCAGATACAACAGCAACTTGTGCAAAGCCCAAAGCAGTGGCAGACAGGGTTACAAGCACACACACAGGCTCCACAATCCAAAACTGCATGGAGAGTCAGGCTGTTGGGCCCAGCATTGAGCTGCAGTTATCACCAGAGCACTACTACTACCTCCTGCACAGTTTAGCAATGTCGGCACTGTGATCAGGACCAGTGCAGCAGGCAGGGTTGCCAATCACCCCTATCTTTGCACAATGCTGCAATAGGAGTGTGTGTATGTGTATGTCTATCTGTTGTTCTGTGGCTGCCCACCCCTCACTGGGCCCAAAATGTCCCACTGTTACCAGCGTTAGCCTGAATAGGTGCATAATGAGGAGCAAGATATTATGGGTATGGCCCGGACAGGGCAGATTGGCCAGGATGCATCATCACAGGGTGTGGGGCAATGGCTGGAACTCTGTAGTGCCTGACCACCACCTGCATGGACAGGGTGGCCACAGCATAGCATGCTGGGAGGGCACTCACTCTGACCAAGCAGTGACCATGGCATGTCTAGGTTCCCACATAGCGCTCTACACTATCTGTCTCCAGTGCTACTTTTGTGTTCCCAGTGCTAGGGACCCAATCACTATAGATGCCTGTTTGCTGCACATAGTTCTGTTGCAAGCATGCACTATGGACTGGCTAGTGGACTGTCTGCAGTTAGGCTGTGCATGGTAGGAACATCTATAAGGTGCTGTCTACTGGTGACTGGCAGACAGTGGTGCGAAGCAGTTGGGGTTTTCCAGACCTAACCCCAGCATTGTTGTTGGTCTGCCCCAGTCACAGGTATGGCTCTGGCCCACCAACCCTGGAGGGCTGCTTAGACCAGCAGGATGGAGGTTGCTTCACCAGGGCTGGGGCACTGTCCCTTATGTACAAAAAGGGTGATATGGGCCCTTTGGGGTATGTAGTGTATACCACTGTGACCTATAAAGGCACTGCTACACAAAACTCATGGAAGTTTAGAAACCCCTCTGCCCTGAAAACAGGTGCCCATGTCAACCAGACCATAACACAGGGTACACACTAATCTGGGTGGTGTCTGGTCCCAGAGGGCCAAATGTGACTTCAGAATAAAGATGGACACCAAATTACCTTCAGCTGCACTGCAAAGAACATCTGCCACACACTAGTAGTCATGGGAATATACAGCAGGACCTATCTCTAGCACCACATGTACAGAGGACCTAGTGCTGGGCATGCATCCTATCCCTCAGGGTGAACACAGAACCTGCACAATGGCATGGTCTGTAGTTGCTCTGTGCCAGTATCACGCACTGTTGGTTCGTCTTTCCAAGCTGAGGTACCGGAGAGGTGCAGGCCTCATTTGGTGACCAGCTGTTGACTGCTATTCAGCATGTGCATTGCATCATGGGTACTGGTGGGGTTACCCTATCCTGGCACTCAGAGCAGACAGTTTGTGCTGTGACCTGCAGTCCTTCTGTACCCAGCCATTGCTGTGATATACACCATGGAGGTATAGCCTACTGGTTAATACAATGCCATTCTTGGCAGTGTTCATGGGTTTAATTCCTCATTGTTCCCACCTGTCCTACTCAAATAGTGTGCATGCCTGTAACAGTCATATTTTTGCAGATCTGTGCTGCCAGCCCATAATACCCTCGCCACAATTGCCAACATTCCCTCGGTCCGTCTATCTGTGTCTGTCAGCTGTGTGGAGTCCTGCCTGCCTGTGCAGGTTGCCACCCCATGTCCTGCACTGCTACCCTTTCCTGCATTGCGCCTGTGCTTGATCTGCATGGCACCACCACTCTTCTGTCCACCCATCATTGTAACTATCCTGCCACCTCCGCCTCCACTGGGGGACACGTATTCCCATCGTCTGCCACCAGCTGTCTTTCCAGTACTTTACATTGCCAACACCCTGTGCTGTGGTACAGTTGCCCCCACCATGTTTGTCATCAGTACTGGCAGCCACATGGGCTGCATGCAGATATGGCAGGTCCAACAGCTCCCAGCTCTCCCTCCTTCACTCATCTGTTCATTGCCTTTCCTGAGTGTTCTATCTAGTGTTAGGGCTACATCTGTCTCTGTTCCTCACAGGTCATGCATGTCATCCTGAGGCACCTTGCAGCCCTTAGGGCACACTAACCTAGGGCACCATAACCTTGTTAGACTACCTTAACCTATGGTTCCATAGCCCAGGGTGCCTTCTGCTGTGCCTTGTCCAGGGGTGCCTAATACGGTGCTTAGCCTAAGGAGCCCTATAGGGCACCTTATGGGGAACCTTACAAGGCATCTTATAATGCACCTTACAAGGCATCCTTACAAGGCACCTTATAGGGCACCTTATACGGCACCTTACAAGGCATCCTTACAAGGCACCTTACAAGGCATCCTTACAAGGCGCCTTGTAATGTGCCTTGTAAGGTGCCTTATAACGCGCGTTAGTCTAAGGTGCCTTGTAATGTGTGTTAACTGATACAGCTTGCTGTAACAATGCACTGCTCACGCCTTTATATGAGCATCTGTACCTTTACCATGGAACCTAACGCGAGTGACATTACTGCAGTTTAGTAAACATACCCCTAAATTTAAATCAAACGAGAGTATAACTTAGCATAAAAGGAAAAACAGAGTCAGTATTCTTTGAGCAATAGATTGTTTCTATAGACCTTTACAAAGAGGCCTCCTACATAGGGGCAAGAGACCTCTGAAATTGTTTTAAAAAAGTGTTAAAGCCACGTGACAGATCAAATGGGCATTTTGAAAGAATTGCTCTATCCAAGCAAGAGCTGTGTGAATAACCAAGGAAATTGGTCACAGATTATCTTAGAAGCACAAGATAGGGTATTGTGTAGCAGCCAGATTTTTATAAATCTTCTTTCCCTACCTCCCACTCCACCCAACCACCCCTGGGATAATAATAGCTTTATAGGTGCTTAAACTTCTTAAAGGAAAGGAGGTGCCATATTCACTCTCAGGTGCAGCTATTTATCCTTATCAGGCATACATTAAGGACCTGAGATTAATTAAATTTGAGGTGAATAAAGACCATTAAACGTATTAGGTATAGTTTAGTTAGTATAAGTATCCTCAGCAAACCTTAGTAATTAAACAATTTAAATACCTAAACACAACCTTAAAATTAAGATGCAGACAGCAGTCCAGCAGTGAGATGGGGGCTTTCCAGTCTTTTGCATTGAGTGTCACATGTATGATTTTCTCCCAGTTGGTGAGGGGACTTATGTGTCCACTAGGTGCAAGGAGCTCTTTGCTGTCAGGGAATGAGTCCGATCTCTGGAGGCTAGAGTAGCAGACTTGGAGGACATAAGGAAGACAGAGAGATACATAGACGAGACATACAGGGATATAGTACTGAAGTCCCACCTCCAGTCTGGCAGCATCCCTGTTGCCATGGAGGAGAGAGGTCACGTGACAGGAGAGCATCACCCTGGCGTGGCAGGAAGTGATCCTGTAACTAGGACCTGTCCTCCAGGTGATGTAAAACCCTCTCGCACCGAGGAAGTTTCTCCAGGGCCATGTGCCCATGAGGGAAGGGTTAGGACAGCCGTTATAGTTGGTGATTCGATCATTAGGCATGTAGATAGCTGGGTGGCTGGTGGACGTGAGGATCGCCTGGTAACATGCCTGCCTGGTGCGAAGGTAGCAGACCTCACGCGCCACCTAAATAAGGTCTTAGATAGTGCTGGGGAGGAGTCTGCTGTCTTGGTACATGTCGGTACCAATGACATAGGAAAATGTGCTAGGGAGGTTCTGGAGGCTAAATTTAGGCTTTTAGGTAGGAAGTTGAAATCCAGAACTTCCAGGGTAGCGTTCTCCGAAATGCTTCCTGTTCCACGCGCAGGACCCAAAAGGCAGGCAGAGCTCCGGAGTCTCAATGCATGGATGAGACAATGGTGCAGAGATGAGGGTTTTGGATTTGTTAGGAACTGGGGAACATTCTGGGAAAAGGAGGGGCTCTTCCGAAGGGATGGGCTTCACCTTAACCGGGATGGAACCAGGCTGCTGGCATTAACCTTTAAAAAGGAGACAGAGCAGCTTTTAAACTAGATATTAGGGGAAAGCCAACAGTCGCCCAAGAGCAGATGGTTCGGAAGAATGTATCTTTGAAGGATACTACCAAAAGCAGAGAGGTTCCACAAAAGAGTAAAGTAGCCCAAATGCCATCAAGTATGGAGCAGACTGAGATTAAAGATCCCAAATTACCCATGTCTAACAACAGCCAAATTAATATGAGTAAAATACATTCTCTAAAATGCTTGTATGCAAATGCTAGAAGTCTAAAAAATAAGATGGGAGAGTTAGAATATATAGCACTAAATGAAAGATTAGATATGATTGGAATATCAGAGACATGGTGGAAGGAGGACAACCAGTGGGACACTGTGATACCTGGGTACAAACTATATCGTAATAACAGAGCTGATCAAATTGGTGGAGGGGTTGCTCTCTATGTTAGAGAGGGCATTGAGTCAGAAAGGATTAAAGTTTTGCAGGAAACAAAATCTGCTGTAGAATCTATATGGATTGAAATTCCATGTAAAAGGGGGAAGGCAATGGCAGTGGGGGTGTACTATCGAGCGCCTTGCCAGAATGACCAAATGGATGATGAAATGCTCAAATACATCAAGGAAGCTAACAAAAGTTACAGTGCAGTAATAATAATGGGTGATTTCAACTACCCCGGTATCGACTGGGTCAGTGTCACTTCAGGACATGCTAGGGAGATAAAGTTCCTAGATGAAATAAATGACTGCTTCTTGGAGCAGCTGGTTCATGAACCGACCAGAGGGGAAGCCATATTAGACCTAGTCCATAGTGGATCACCAGATCTAGTGAAAGAGATAAGGTTGTTGGGGCCACTTGGCAATAGTGACCATAGCATGATCGCCTTTGATTTAATTAGTGGAGGAGGGATAGTAAGGAAATCCACAGTACTACCTTTTAACTTTGGAAAGGGAGACTATGATAAAATGAGGGAAACAGTTAAGAAAAAACTAAAAGGAACAGTTGCAAAGTTTAAAGACGTACATCAGGCTTGGCTGTTGTTGAAAAATACTATCTAGGAAGCCCAGACCAGCTGTATTCCACTCTTTAAGAAAAGTGGAAGGAAGTCCAAAAAACTGCCAGCATGGTTTAAAGGTGAGGTCAGAGAGGCTGTTGTTGCCAAAAAAGCATCTTTCAGGAAATGGAAAAAAGAGCCAAACGACGAAACCTGGAAACAGCACAAGCACTGGCAAGTCAAATGCAAGGCATTGATAAGGCAGGCAAAGGGAGAATTTGAGAAGAAGCTTGCTGCGGAAGCAAAAACGCGAAGTAAAGACCTTTTCAAGTTCATTCATAGCAAAAAACCTGTGAGAGAGTCAGTTGGTCCATTAGATGATAAAGGGGTTAAAGGAGCACTAAGAGGCGACAAGGCGATAGCGGAGAGATTGAATGAATTCTTTGCTTCAGACTTTACTGAGGAAGATGTAGGGATGTTACCCATGCCTGAAGTGGTATTTAAAGGTGCTAAGAATTGAAGAAAATATCGATACATCGGGAAGATGTATTACAACTATTAGATAAACTGAAGAGTAGCAAATCACCTGGGCCGGATGGTATACATCCAAGGGTGTTGAAAGAACTGAAATATGAGATTGCAGACCTGCTACTAGTAATCTGTCAACTATCATTAAAATCATCTCTAATACCTGAAGATTGGAGGATCGCCAATGTAACACCAATTTTTAAAAAGGGTTCCAGGGGTGATCCGGGAAACTACAGACCGGTGAGCCTGACATCAGTACCGGGAAAAATGGTAGAAACCATCATGAAGAATAAAATTACTCAGCATGTAGATAGTCATGACCTAATGGGAGACAGCCAACATAGCTTTAGACAAGGAAGATCTTGTCTTACTAATCTGTATGTTTTTTTGAAGGAGTGAATAATCAGGTGGACAAAGGTGAGTCGGTTGATATTGTGTATTTGGACTTTCAGAAAGCCTTTGACAAGGTCCATCATGAGAGACTTTTGGCAAAACTAAAGAGTCATCGGATAGGAGGCAGTGTACTATTGTGGATCAGGAACTGGTTAAAAGATAGAAAGCAGAGGGTAGGGCTAAATGGCCAATTTTCCCAATGGAGAAAGGTGAATAGTGGTGTACCCCAGGGATCTGTGCTGGGTCCGCTGCTTTTTGACATATTCATAAATGACCTGGAAAGTGGAATAACGGGTGAGGTTGTCAAATTTGTAGATGACACAAAACCATTTAAAGTTGTTAAAACCCAAGAGGACCGTGGAAAATTGCAAGAGGATCTTGATAAATTGGAAGACTGGGCATCAAAATGGCAGATGAAATTTAATGTGGACAAGTGCAAGGTTATGCACCTAGGGAAGAACAACCCAAACTATGGTTACACGATGCAAGGTTCCACATTAGGAACCACCACCCAGGAAAAAGATTTAGGCGTCATTGTGGATACCATGTTAAAACCCTCGGCCCAGTGTGCAGCGGTGGCCAAGAGAGCAAATAGAATGCTAGGTATGATAAAGAAAGGAATGGAAAATAAAACAAAAGATATTATAATGCCTTTATATCGTTCCATGGTGAGACAGCACCTTGAATATTGTGTGCAATTCTGGTCGCCGTATCTTAAAAAGGATATAGCGATTTTAGAAAAGCTTCAGAGAAGAGCCACCAAAATGGTAAAGGGGATGGAAGGATACTCCTATGAAGAAAGGCTAAAAAGGTTAGGGCTCTTTAACCTGGAAAAGAGACGACTGAGGGGAGATATGATAGAAGTCTATAAATTAATGAACGGAGTGGAACGGATAAACGTAGATCGATTGTTTACCTTATCAGAATATAGAAAGACTAGGGGACATGCAATGAAGCTACAGGGTAAACTATTTAAGACTAATAAAAGAAAATATTTTTTCACTCAACGTGTAATCAAACTCTGGAATTTGTTATCGGAGGATGTAGTAAAGGCTGTTAGTGTAGCTGGGTTTAAAAAAGGTTTGGACAAGTTCCTGGAGGAAAGGTCCATAAATCATTATTAAGAAGGGACCCAGGATATCAATGCTTGAACCAATACAAGCATGTGGAACCTGTGTCCCTTGGGGAAACTGCTAGGTACGTATGACCTAGATTGGCCACTGTTGGAAACAGAATACTGGGCTTGATGGACCTTGGTCTGACCCAGTATGGCATATCTTATGTTATCTTATGTTCTTATGTTCTTATTGCTTTGTCACGCAACTGAAGGTGGCAGAAATATGGAGCAAAGAATCAACTTAAAATTTCTGGTTAAGTTGGAGAAGAGCCCAACTGAGTGTCTCCAACTTCTCCAAAAGGCTTATGGAGAAGATGCAATGTCAAGGTTGCGAGTCTTCGAGTGGCAAAAATGCTTCAAGACTGGCCACAAGGAGGTGGAGGATGACCCCAAGTCAGGATGGCCTTCCACGACAAAGATGGCTGAGAACATTGACAGAGTGAACCAGCTGGTGCGGAGTGATTGCAGATTGATGATGTGGATGATAGCGGAGGAGCTCAGCCTGAACAGGGAGTCAGTGCAAATCAATCTTGGTGCAGGAGCTGGGGATGAAGAAGGTGTGCACCAAGATGGTGCCCAAGCTTTTATCGGACAACCAGAAGGAGCACTGGATCAATGTTTGTCAAGACTTGCTAGAAAAGATCCAGAGTTGGTTGGTTGAGTCATCACAGGAGACGAGGCTTGGGTCTTCCAGTGCAACCCTGAAAGCAAGAGACAGAGCCTATAGTGGAAGACTAGACTGTCACCCACACCCAAGAAGGTTTGCATGTCAAAATCAAGGATCAAGGTCATGCTGATCGCATTCTTTGACCAGAAGGGAGTGGTCCATAATGAGTTTGTGCCTGAGGGTCAGACAGTCAACCAGCACTTCTACCAGCAGATCCTCAATCTCCTCCATGACTGGATTTGGCACAGCAGGCGGGCTCTGTAGAGAGACAAGTTGTGGCTGCCCCACCACGACAATGCGCCCGTACACACCGTACTCAGTGTGAGGCAGTTCTTGGCCAACAAACAGATCACAGTTCTCGACCACCCTCCTTATTCCCCAGATCTTGCTCCATGCTGTTCCCCAGGCCGAAGACTGTGCTCAAAGGAACTCATTTCACCTCTGTAGAAGAGATCAAGGCCACTGTGATGAGGGAGCTGAGGGACCTCAAGGAGGAAGACTTTACTGAGTGCTTCTGTACGTGGCAGAAACGAATGCAGAAGTGCATTAACTCTGGGGGGATTACTTTGAAGGGGACAATGCATAATTTCTCTGTAGATTTAGTAATAAAACATTTATGGGACAGTCTCATTTCTTTTTTGTCACACCTTGTATACTGCGCTTTTTCACATTCAGTGCAGTTTACAAAGAACAAGAAAAGAAGTTACATAGAACAAGTTTTAAGAACAACAACAACTTCCAAAGAACAATCTTGGGGAACATCAATAATTACATAGAACAAGTTTAGAGAACCAATTGTATTAGTGTAAAATATTTGGGTTGGTATAACTTGGGTCGTAACAGGGAACTATATACATTAAAGTTATATACATAGAGCCTCATAGAGTATTTGAGGGTTTAGCTGAGGGGGTTTGGTAGTGTGAAGTGTTCTACGTTACGTTCTCATAATATAGCTGAAACAGACGTGTCTTAAGACGTTTTCTGAATGTAGCTAGGTCAGAGATGGCATGGACTGGGTGTGGGGGGGGGGGGGGGGGAGAGTGTTCCAGAGAGGTGGTGCATACAATTTGAATGCTGGACCATTCACAAATTGGGAACGTTTTCTTATAATAGAAGGAACTGATAGAGTGTTTGACATGGTAGATCTTCTTGCTCTGTTGTCTGGTGTCCATTGTAGAATCTCAGGAGCAGAAAGGTTGTGTAGAATTTTGAATGTTATGATGAGAGCCTTATATTTGAGACAATTGAGAATGGGGAGCCAGTGGAGCTGTTTCAGGAACGGAGTAACATGTTTGCATTTAGAGGCTTCCACCAAGGTTCTTGCTGCTGTATTCATAGCCAGTTGAAGGGAGTGAATTGCATAATCGGGAAGACCATAGAGAATGATGTTTGCATAATCAAAATGTGGGGGGATTACTGCTTGGAATATTGTCCAGAAGTCAGGGGCTTCGATCAGGGGAAGGAGTTGATGAAGGGTCCTTAATTTTAGGTATATTGCTCTGGTAATGGTTTTTTATGTGTGGCTCCATTGTCAAATGTTGGTCTAGGGTGATCTCCAAGCATCATACTTCTTTCTTAGTGATTATATCCAAATCTCTCACTGGTAAAGTGGGAGGGGGTATGATTGAAGGGTCCTTAGTAACGAAGAGAATCTCAGATTTCTTGTAATTTACTTTTAAGTTATGTAGTTTCAGCCAGTCAGATACAGCATTGAAGCAGCCTATGATTCTGGAATAGTTTGGAATGGCTGTAGAGAAGGGATTGTAAAGAAGCACATCATCCGCATAAATAATGGTAGAGTATATTGTATGATTTAATAATGGAGCAAATAGGCTGCATGTAAATATTAAACAGCAGTGCTGATAAGGAGGAGCCTTGTGGTACTCCTTGTGTTTGTATATAACTGGATAATGATTGAACACCTATGCGTACTGAACTTAGGGCATATCAATAGAGAGATTCCAATAAAGACAAAAGTAGCCCAAAAGCCCTTGAGTACAAAGCAGACAGATTTTAAAGATTCCAAATTAACCCTGCCTACCTATAGCCAGATTAATATGAATAAAATACAGCCTCTAAAATACTTGTATGCAAATGCTAGAAGTCTAAAAAATAAGATGGGAGAGTTAGAATATATAGCTCTAAATGAGAGGTTAGATATGATTGGTATCTCAGAGACATGGTGGAATGAAGACAACCAGTGGGACACTGTGATATCTGGGTACAAACTAAATCATAATGATAGAGCAGATCAAATTGGTGGAGAGGTTGCGCTCTGTTAGAGAGGGCATTGAATCACAAAGGATTTAAGATATGCAGGAAACAAAATTCACTGTAGAATCTCTATGGATTGAAATTCCATGTAAAAAGGGGAAGGTGATAGCAGTGGAGGTGTACTATCGACTGCCTGGCCAGAATGAACAAATGGATGATGAAATGCTCAAAGAAATCAGGAAAGCTAACAAAAGTTACAGCACATTAATAATATTGAGTGATTTCAATTACCGTAGTATCACTGAGTCAGTGTCACGGCAGGACATGCTAGGGAGATAAACTTTCTAGATTAAATAAATTACTGCTTCTTGGAGCAGCTGGTTCATGAACCGACCAGAGGGGAAATCATTTTGGACTAGTCCTTAGTGGTTTAAAGGTGAGGTCAGAGAGACTGTTGTTGCCAAAAAGGTATTTTTCAGGAAACGGAAAAAGGAGCCAAATGACGAAAACTGGAAAAAACATAAGCACTGGCAAATTAGATACAAGGCATTGATAAGGTAGGCAAAAAGAGAATTTGAGAAGATTCTTGAAGTGGAAGCAAAAACGCATAATAACGACTTTTTCAAGTACATTCATAGCAAAAAACCTATGAGAGAGTCAGTTGGACCATTATATGATAGAGGGGTAAAAGAGACAATAAGGGGTATGTTTATTAAACTGCGGTAATGCCATTCACGTTAGGATCCGCGGTAGAGGCAGAAATACCCAAATAAGGACATGGGCGGTACATCGTTACCGATAACGTGCGTTACAAGGCACCATAAATTAACGAGCGTTACATGATAGAAGGAGCGGTCACACGTTACCGCGCGTTAATCTTAAGAAGGCGTGCAGACATACTAACACAGAAACAGAGCTGTAGCACAATGGTTGCTACACTGACTGATGGTACGGGGTCATGGGTTTGAATCCCCAGTGTGCCTAATGAATAAGGCTGGCTGAGGCATTATGTTTAAGTATTGGGTTGTGAGGAATTTTAGTTTTACTTTAATTAGTGCTGCCAGCAAACACACCCTCACAGTGGCGTAACCTAAGGTGCCTCATAAGGCACCCTAGAAGGCACGCCATAGGGTACATTATAAAGTGCGCTGTCTGCCAAGGCACCCTATAATGTCCCCTATAGGACACCTTATAAGGCACCTTATAAGGTGCTTTATAGGGCACCTTATAAGGCGCTTTATAGGGCACCTTATAAGGCGCTTCATAGGGTGCTGTATAAGGCGCCATATGAGGCACCCTAAGGTGACAGTACTCTGAGGGTGTTTCTGCTGGCAGCACTAATGTACATTAAAAACAGAAAATGCCTCAGACAGCCCTATCAATGAACCCCACTGTGGGTTTTGAACCCATGACCTCTGGCTTACATGGGAAATGAAGCAACCAGTAGGCTACAGCTGCTAACAAACCCCTGGCTGGCTACAGGAGGACTGCATGGCACCACACAAACATTCTGCTCTGGTTACCAGGATAGGGTCAACCCACCCGTACCCAGGATGCACAGCACATGCAAATCAGCAGTCTACAGATGATCACAAGATGGGGTATGCACCCCACAGCACCTCAGCCTGGTAGGGGGTGCCGACGGTGTGTGTTATTGGCACAGAGTAGCTACAGATGTCACAGTGTGTGGGTCCTGTGCTCACCCTGAGGGTGAGGTGGGGTGCCCAGCACCATTTTCGCAGCACCTGGCTTTGTTGAGATAGACTATGCTGCAGGTCCCCATCAGTGCCAATGTGTGATAGGTAGTCCTTACAAACACCCCTAGGATATGCCTGTGTCCATCTGTATTTCATATCTAGCCCTTGTAGACTATGATGCACCCAGAAAAGTGCATAACCTGTGTGGGTGTGATGGTCATGTGATTTAAGTGAAGGGGGGTGTTTGGACCCACAGGCGGATTACATACCACCACCCAACCCACCCTCTGTGGCTCATTCTACCCCACTGCAATTGTGACAGTAGAGAGAGCCATCAACCCCAGTCCTGCTGGGGAATAGAAACCCTACAGGGCAGTCAATGCAGATCTGTACGCATCCATAAATAAGGCAATGGCAGACAGAGAGTAGGCCTGAAAATGCACAGCTGCCCCCCCACCACCATCTGACATTCTTCAGCAGCAAGCACAGTGAGTCACCAGCCGCTGCACCCTGCAAGCTGTTCCAGCCACACACATACAAACTGCAGACAGTCTGCTAGCTAGACCATAGTGCATGTTCCTGGAGGAGATGTGTGCACCCAAACCTGGGATGTGAGCACAACTACCAAGCAGATAAGTCAGTGATTGGGCCCCAGAAAACAGAATCCATATATATCAATTAAGAAAAGCAATGTATAGCACTATGGGGGAACCCAGCCATGCCGTGGTCACTACACAGTCAGGGTGAGAGTGACCTCCCAGCAGGACATGCTGTGGCCACCCTGTCCGTGCAGGTGGTGGCCGGGCACTACAATGACCCAGCCATTGCCCTATGCCTTGTGCAGATGCATCCAGGCCAGGCCACCCTGTCCAGGCTATACCCACAGTACTGTGCTCCTCATTGTGCACATTGGCAGGCTAACACTGGCACCAGTGCAAGCAGTGTGGGCTGAGGAAGGTGTTAGCAGCCACCACACACTGGATAGACAGACACACACTCCCACACCTATGCCAGCATTGTGCAACTATAGAGGCTTTTGGCAGCCCTGGCCACCGCACCAGTCCTGGGCACAGTGCAGGCATGGCTATGGTATGCAGTACTGTTGGGGTCACTCCCCAGGGTGGTGGACACTGTCATATACCAGACCTGACACACACTCCACAGACACCAGAGAGGTTGGTATGATACAGCTCACTGAGCAGATTGTGCTTAACTTAGGAATTGCTATGTGCCAGTAATCATAGCAACCTTTTGATATCTGTATACCGTATATCCGGGTTTAGGGCGGCATTGCTAAGGTATGCAAGTACTAGTCTTGGGAGATGCACGCAGGGCCCAACATCCTACATGTCCAGGAGGATGTGGATAATGGGGCCTGTGGGTGCGGGTGTTTCTGCCCCTGTTGGCCGCTGCTCTAGGGCAGGGGTTCCCAACTCCGGTCCTGGTGGGCCAAACACTGTTCGGGTTTTCATGCTGTCCCTAATGAATATGCATGAGATACATCTGCATACCATTGGGGCTGTGCATAGAAATGCAGCACAGCCACATTTATTAGAGGCAGCATGGAACCTGAATGGTGTTAGGACCTCCAGAACTGCATTTGGGAGATTCTGCTCTGGGTAATGTGCATGTTTATGGTGTCTGTGCTCTATAGAGTAAAATGTAGGTGTTTTGGGCATGTCTATGTCATCTGCACTAAAGGTTCTGTCTATATTAGCACGTTTTAGTAGTGGGTAAAACATGGGGGCTGGGTTGGCAGGAACCACAGCTGGGACTTGAACCTGTGATTTTCGGCTCCTGAGCACACTGGCTGTGCGTACTGCACCACACTGTTGCCACAGGGAAAGCTCATTCCCTGGAGATACCATGACTGTTTGTCAGACAGAGCCTGTCTGTTGCAGTGCACGGCACCCACCTAAACTGGGCTAGGCCATGGTCTGCTGCGGCCAGATGCCGCTGCCCCCTCCGCCACCAGCACCCCTCCGCCACCATGCTGCCATGCCCTTCTGCTGGTGGTGCTGGTGGTGTGCAGTCTCAGGCCATCTAGTGTGTGGGTAGGTGGCTGCCTATGGTGCAGGTTCTGGGGTAGGGGTGCCTGCATTTACGTCCACGCTTCCCCCCAGCACCGTCTGCCACTGTTCTGTGCCCTTGGGGGTAGCTGCTGGGTACTATCCCCTGTGACACTGTGGGAAACACAGTCATGCCCATGTTGGGCCTTCATCATTTGCTGTCTGACTGCTCTGCTGTTTCAGCATTCGTATGGGCCATCTAGGCATCACCCTAGTCCACACTGTGGCCCAGCTGCACCACAGCATGTGCAGCCTGCGGCCCTCTGTATCCCCTTTTCCGGCATCTGTCCAGTTTCCCGTTCCGACATGCCCACCCTGCTGTTGCGGGACATGTGCACGCCATAGGACACCTGTCCAATAACAAGGGAAAGCCCTGATCAGCACTATTTCACTGTGAGATCTGTCGGGGGACAGAGCATAGACCCCTCCATGCTTAAAATCTTTTTTTGGGAGCTTTCTTGGTAGTGTTTTTTGCTGTTTCCCAATATTATCACTATTGGCCAGATTGGTTAGGTTTTTTCCCAGTTTGTTGAGGTCATTTTCAATGTTTATGTGCCCTTTTGTTCTGTGCACATCTATCACACTTATCACTTTTTTAAGGTTTCCCTGCCTATGCTGTACATTGCTGACACTTAAGTGGTTTCTCTCCCCTGCAAATGTGCATCTAACGGCAGGTTTTCAATCGCGTTAGGATTCAGCTCTTCAGATCAGCGCGTTAGTGTGAATGGAGCCTCTCCCCGCCCATACTCCGCCCATTGACCCCCTTCTTTCCACCCTCTCTTCACCTTCTGCGGTGTTTTACCACGCCGCGGAACGTCTACAATCGTTAAGTAACGATAACGTGCGTTATGAGATGTTAATGATTGTGGGGATAGGGTGGGGTGGGGGGGTGATGTTGGGGGTGAAGGAGGGTGGTGGGGTGGGGGGTGAAGAGTTGGGGTGTATGGACCCATAGGCAGATTATGTACCACCACACAACCCACCCTCTGGGGCTCAGGGTGGGAAACAGGAGCACCCACCAATAGATCCACAGTCTACCTACCTGCAATGGTAGCAGTAGAGGGGATCATCAACCCCAGTGCTGCTAGGGAACAGACAGAGGGGTACACATCCATAACACAATATCAGACAGACGGCAGGCCTGGAAATGCTCAGCTGCCCCCCCACCATTATCTGACATTCTCCAGCAGCAAGCCTCCAGCCGCTGCACCCTGCAAGGTGCTCCAGCAAGACACATACTAGCTGCAGACAGTATGCCAGCTAGTCCATAGTCCTGGAGAAGATGCATGTACCCAGAACGGGGATGTCAGCATACACACCAAGCAGATAGGTCAGTGATTGGGCCCCAAAAGAAACCCATAAATATCATATGGGAAAAATGCTATATAGCACTATGGGGGAACCTAGCCATGCCATGGTCACTGCTCAGTCAGGGTGAGAGTGACCTCCCAGCAGGACATGCTATGGCCACCCTGTCCGTGCAGGTGGTACCGGGCACTACAATGTCCGAGCCATTTCCCTATGCCCTGTGCAGATGCGGCCAGGCCAGGTTACCCTATCCAGGCTATTCTCACAGTACCTTGCTCCTCATTATGCAAATTGGTAGACCAATACTGGCAACAGTGCTAGCAGTGTTGGCTGTGGAGGGTGTTGGCAGCCACCACACACTGGATAGACAGACACACACTCCCCACACCTATGCCAGCATTGTGCAACTATAGAGGTGTTGGGCCGCCCAGGCCACCACACCAGTCCTGGGCACAGTGCAGGCATGGCTATGGTACGCAATACTGTAGGAGTCACTCCCCAGGTTGGTGAACACTGTCAGACACAATACCTGTAGCACACTCCACAGACATCAGAAAGGTTGCTATGATGCAGCTCACTCAGGAAATTCTACCTAACCTAGGAATTACTATCTGCCAGTAATCATAGCAACCTTTTGATAGATGTGTACCATATTCCCAGGTTTAGGGTGGCATTACTAAGGTATGCAAGTGCTAGTATTGGGAGATGCACGCAGAGCCCAAAGTCCTGCCTCTCCAGGAGGCTTTGGATAATGGGGCCTGTGGGTGCGGGTGTGTCTGCCCCTGTTGGCTGCTGCTTTACGGCAGAGGTTCCCAACTCCAGTCCTGCGGTGCCAAACACTGTTCGGGTTTTCATGCTGTCCCTCATGAATATGCATGAGATATATGTGCATACCATGGGGGTGGTGAATAGAAATGCAGCACAGGCATCTTTATCAGAGGCAGCATGGAACCGGAATGGTGTTTGGCCCTCCAGGACTGCATTTGGGTGACTCTGCTCCAGGTAATGTGCATGTTTATGGTGTCTGTGCTCTATAGGGTAAAATGTAGGTGTCTTGGGCATTTTTACGTCATCTGCAATAAAGGTGCTGTCTGTATTAGCATGTTGTAGTAGTGGGTAAAATATGGGGACTGGGTTGGCAAGAACCACAGCTGGGACTTGAACCTGTGACCGTCTGCTTCTGATTACACTGGTTTTGTGCACTGCACCACCTTGTTGTCACAGAGTCAGTACATTCCTTGGTGATACCATGACTGTTCGTCAGACAGGGCCTGTCTGTTGCAGTACACGGCACCCACCTACACAGGGCTAGGCCACGGTCTGCTCTGGGCAGCTGCCACTGCCCCCTCCACCACCAGTATCCCACAGCAACCATGCTGACATGCCCTTCTGCTGGTGGTGCTGGTGGTGCGCAGTCTCAGGCCATCCAATGTGCAGGTAGACAGCTGCCTATGGTGCGGGTTCTGGGGTAGGGGTGCCTGCATAGACGTTGACGCTTCCCCCAGCCCCGCCTGCCAATGTTCCCTGCCCTTGGGGGTGGCTGTTGGGTACTATCCCCTGTGACACTGTGGGAAACACACTCGTGCCCATGTTGGTCTTCAGCAGTTGCTGTCTGGCTGCTCTGCTGTTTCAGCATTCGTATGGGCCACCTAGGCATCACCCTAGTCCGCACTGTGGCCCAGCTCCACCACAGCATGTGCCGCCTGCAGCCCACTGTATCCCCTTCTCTGGCATCTGTCCAGTTGCCATTCTGACATTCCCACCCTGATGTTGCGGGACATGTGCATGCCATAGGAACCCTGTCCGATGGTGGGGAAAACCCTGAGCAGCGTTATTTCACTGTGGGCTCATTCACCTTGTATGGGGACGGAGTATAGACCCTTCCACGATATATATCTGTTTCTATGGAGCTTACTCGGTGGGGGGGGGGGGGGGGTTGATGTTTCTAATTGATACCACTATTGGCCAGCTTGGTTATGGTTTTTTCCAGTTTGTTGGGGTCATTTTCAGTGTTTATGTGCCCTTTTGTTCTGTGCATATGTATCACACTTATCATGTTTCTTAGGTTTCCCTGCCTGGGCTGTAGATTGCTGACACTGAAATGATTTCTCTCCCCTGTAATGTGCTTTTAACGGCAGGTTTTCATTCGCGTTGGAATTGAGCTCTTCAGATCAGCGCGTTAGTGTGAAGGGAGCCTCTCCCCGCCCATTCTCCGCCCATTGACCCCTCCTCTCCACCCTCTCTCCACCTTCTGCGGTGTTTTACCGCGCCGCGGAAGTTTACAATTGTTAACTACGGTTAACACGCATTATGTAACGTTAACGATCGTTCGCACATCATAACGCGCGTTATGACGCGCGAACGATCGTTAACATTACATTACGCGCGTTATGTACCATTACCGCAGTTTAGTAAACATACCCCTAGGATACATGCAATGAAGTTAAAGGGTAACCGATTTAAGACTAATAAGAGAAAATATTTTTTTCACTCAGCATGTAATGAAACTCTGAAATTCATTACTGGAGGATATAGTAAAAGCTCTTAGTGTAGCTGGGTTTAAAAAAGGTTTGGACAAGTTCCTGGAGGAAAGGTCCATAAAAGATTGGGGACCCGGGATATCCACTGCTTGCCCCAATACAAGCATTGTGGAACCAGTGTCTTTTAAAGAAATTGCTAGGTACTTGTGACCTAGATTGGCCACTGTTGGAAACAGGATACTTGACTTGATGGACCTTGCTCTGACCCAGTATGTCATATTTTATGTTCTTATGTGTGTCAGAGAAAGTCAGATTTTATGGTAAAGAGCAGACAGACTCCATTATGAGAAACTTTATAGAAAATAAACTGAAAAGAGCACTGCCAATGTTGGTGCCACTTTTTCTCTTTTCTAGCATTTTGGGGTCTTCTTGCCGAGGTCTTTGCTGCTTTGCCCCTCTCTTGGCGTCTTGAGGTCTTCCTGCTAATGCTGGTGTTATTGTGCCATTATCTTGAGGACTTCATTCCACTGTTTGTGTCACTTTTCCATTCTCATGGTACCCCTCTTTTATTGCTGTGGAGTATTTGTGTTACTCTTGATCTCTTGCAATGCTGTTGCTTCACTTACAGATACTTTTCAGAAGGTTTAAAAAATACTTGAATTTAGCTTGTACCCTTTCCATAGTAGTTCATGTTGAGTTGCATTCTAAGGGGTATGTTTACTACTACTGTTGGCTAACGCGTGTTGTACGATGTTAACGACCGTAAGTGCCATATAACGCGTGTACCGACGCGCTAACGACCGTTAATGTAATACTACGCGCGTTAAGCATAGTTAACGATCGTAAAGTCCCGCGGCGCGTTAAAAAAGCGCAGAAGGTGGAGAGTGGGCGGAGAGAAGGGGTCAATGGGCGGAGAGTGGGCGGGGAGAGGCTCCCCTCACACTAACGCACTGAATTCCTGAGCTCAATTCCAACGCGAATGAAAACCTGTCGTTAAAGGCATTTAAAGGGAAGAGAAACCATTTCCGTCAGCAATGTACAGAAAAACCGGGGAAACCCACAAAACGTGAGCAGTGTGATACATGAGCACAGAACAAAATTTCACATAAAACGTTAAAAATGACCACAAGAAACATTTTAAAAAGCATAATTCAGCTGGGAAACAGTGATAGCAATGGGCAACAAGGAACAACACTCCCTGGAAAGCACCAAATAAAAAAGAAATGATGTGTGGAAGGGTCTACGCTCCGCAGACCCTTTCAAAGATCATTTCATTGTAATGGAGCTGTCCTGGGAGTGTTGTGTAATGTTGCCCAATGATATCATTGTTGCCCAGCTTGGGTATGGGTGTGTGCCCCTTTTTTGAGGTCTTTTCTGAGGTTTATGTGCACCTTTGTCTGCATACAAGGTAAATGAGGCCACAGTAAACCTGTTGCAGAGCAGGGTTTCTGACTCGTCAGGCCGGTTTAACTAACTCCAGGGACTGCACTGTTTCTGTGGCCACAGTGTGGTGCAACAGACACAGCCAGTGCCTGTAAGACCAGAGGGTCACAGGTTCAAATCCCAGCTGGGGCTCCTGCCAACCCAGTCCCCATAGTTTTACCCACCACTAAACAGTGATAGTAAAGACACTCCTTTATTGCAGAGAACATACGCATGGCCTATATTTTACCACACCAAACACAGACACCAGAAACACCTAAAGCAGAATCCCGCAAATGCAGTCCTGGAGGGCCCCACACCATTCCGGCTTCATGCTGCCTCTAATAAAGATGCCTGTGCTGCATAGCTGTGCTGCATAGCTATGCACCACCCCCATGGTATGCAGATGTAGCTCATGCATATTTATGAGGGACAGCATGAAAACCCGAACAGTGTTTGGAACACCAGGACTGGAGTTGGGGAACTCTGCCGTAAAGCAGCAGCCAACAGGGCCACACACCCACCCACAGGCCCCATTGGCCAATGCCTCCTGGAGAGGCAAGACATTGGGCCCTGCCTGTATCTCCCAATACTAGCAGTTGCATACCTTAGCAATGCCACCCTACACCTGGGTATATGGTACAGAGCTATCAAACGTTTCCTATGATAACTGGCAGATATCAATTCCTACGTTAAGCACATTTTGCTCATTGAGCTCCACCATAACAATCATTCTGATGTCTGCGGTGTGTGCTGCAGGTCTGGTCTCTGACAGTGTTCACCACCCTGGGGAGTGACCCCCCAACAGCCTTGTGTACCATATCCATGCCTGTACTATGTCCATGACTGGTGTGGTGGGTATGGCTGCTGACCACCTCTATAGTAGCACAATGCTGGCATAGGTGTGGGGGTGGCTGTCTGTCTATCCAGTGTGTGGTGGCTGCAAACACCTTCCACAGTCCACACTGCCAGCAATGTTGCCAGTATTGGGCTGCCAATGTGCATAATGAGGAGCAAGGTACCATGGGTATAGGCCGGACAGGGTGGCCTGGCCAGGGTGCATCTGCACAGGGCATAGGGCAGTGACAGGCACATTGTAGTGCCCGGCCACCACCTACACAGACAGGGTGACCTCAGTATATCCTGCTGAGAGATCACTCTCACCCTGACTGTGCAGTGACCACAGCATGGCTAGGCACTCCCATGGTGCTATCTAGTATTTCTCTCATGTGATAAATATGGGTTTTGTTTTGGGGCCCAGTCACTGATGTATCTGCTTGCTGTGTATGCTGACATCCCAGTTCTGGGTGCAGGCATCTCCACTGGGCACTAGCAGACTGTTTGCAGCTGGTAGGTGTTGTGATGGAGTGGCTTGCAGGGTGCAGTGGATGATGGCTTGCACCAGGGGAATATCTAATAGTGGTGGGGTGCAGCATACCATATCCAGGCCTAATGTCTGTTTGCTATTGTGTTATGGCTGTGTACAGAGCTGCATTGACTGCCCTGTGGGGTGTCTGTTCCTCAGCAGGACTAGGGTTAATGTTCCCCTCTACTGCCACCTTTGCAGGGAGGTAGACTGTGGATCTTTTGATAGCAGACCCTGTTTGCCACCCTCAGCCCTGGGGGAGGGGGGGGTGGTGGTGCATGGGGGCTACACCTGACTGAAACAGACAGAGATGTCCAAGGTGTTCCTGCAGAAACTGCCTATCTCACACAGTAACACTGCTTTGGACCTGCGCCATGGCCTCTTTCAGCCATGGACGGTGCTGTGGACCTAGTGCTGGGTGCCTCACTGCACCCTCAGGGTGAGCACAGTACCCGCACAATGTGACGGTGTGTAGCTACTCTGTGCCAGTACAACACACGGTCAGTACCCCCTATCAGGCCGAGGTGCTGTGGGGGTGCACATGGTCAGTACCCCCTATCAGGCCGAGGTGCTGTGGGGGTGCACATGGTCAGTTCCCCCTACCAGGCCGAGGTGCTGTGGGGGTGCATTCCCCATGGTGTGTATCTGTGGACAGCTGATTTGCATGTGCAGTGCATCATGGGTGTGACTGGCACAATCCAACCCTGTGAAACTCCAGCACCTGCTCACAGGCTCTGATAAACCATAGGCCATCACACGTACATCTGTTAGCATAATGCATAGGTGCAAGACACCCTACAGAGTCTGTAATATAAGATGCCCACACTGGTAAAAACACACGTACCCACGCACGATTGTACGCGCGCAGCTACGCACGGGGCTACGCACGTACCAACGCACGCAGCCTCGCACGCACCAACGTACGTGGCTAGGCACACTCCGAGGGTGTGTTTCTGACACCAATACTCAACGTAAAGAAAAACATGCCTCCTCATTCCCTCTGTAATGTACAGGGTGATGCCTGGGACAGCCTTCTGCGTTAGGCACACTGGGGACTCGAACCCATGCTGCCTGTAACAGCGTTCAGTACTGTAACCATTGTGCTACAGCTCTGTTTCAGTGCTTTGTGTCTGTACGTCTTCTTACGATTAACGCGCAGTAACGCACCACGGCGCCCGGTAACGCTCGTTAATTTTTTGAACGCGCGTTAGTGGTGACGATGTCCTTATTTGAGGTTTCTGTCACTACCGCGGCTCCTAACGCGAATTGCACTAACGCAGTTTAGTAAACATACCCCTAAGTTTGTACCTGAGGCAATGAAGCATCAGTAGGATTCCAAATATCGATTTGCTTGGGTCTTTGTTCACTGCTCTAACCCTTAGGCTACTCTTCCACTCCAGCTTCGGCTATATTTCATTGAAAATGGATGGAAAGCCCCACTGTTGGGGAGCAAAATTGCTTTCTCCATTGACTGCAATGGAAATGAATCATTCAGTATCTGAAAATAAACTGAACTGAAAGAGAGACGTGAAAAGTTTTCACATGCACTTCCTAAAACTTTAGTTGGTTTGGCTGATGTAGTCCATATTCCAGTTCCACAGATATTTGCTTGAGTTCCTCTGCATCATTACCTTCAAAGAACATTTCTGATGTGGTTATCTCCTCAAAAACCTCTTCAGTAAAGATCACAACAAAGGACTCGTTTTAAAATTGTCTTTCAAGTATGTGTCACAAAGCCCAGATGAATAAAATAGGCCTTGTGGTGGATAGCACATGCTAATGCTGCCAACACATGCTGTTGGTGACCCCCTTAGGCATTTCTGAAATGGCATTGGCCTCCCTAAGTGCTCTTTTAACTTTCTGGTCATCTAGTGATCCCCTGAACTCACTCACAGTCCTCTTGTTTTAGATGTACTCAAAACATTTCTTTTGGGCCAATAAGGGAAGTTATTTGTTGGCTGCCAACGCATAACTCCTCTATCTGCAGATTTTCAAAAATTTTGAAACTCTTGCATCATGTCTGATGTTTTTGAGATATATGATGGTCTCTGATTAGCTTTTAATGTTTTCTTTTTAACAGCACCCTTATCTATCCCTTCATCTCTGAACATGTTAAATCTTGTCAACTCTTATCACCTCATGCTTAGGGATATGTTTACTAAACCATCCTAATGTTACCTGTGCTAGATGCAGCGATGATGTGAAGAATGCCATATAAGGAGTGGGCGTTCCAGTCCTAAGGTATCAAGAATATGTATCGCGAGATAGTGGGCACCGTGGCACGTTAACGCGCGTTAACCCTAAGTACATGCCAGCGTAGTGTTAGAAGCTATAACGATGTAGCCCACTGGTTACTGCAATGACTGTGGAGGCAAAAGTCATGGGTTTGAACCTGCAGCGATGTGATCTAAAAAGGCTGTCAGAGGCATTTTCTTTTAATTTAAATCAATGCTGCCAGCAAAAACACCCTCACAGTGCTGTAACCTAAGGTGCCTCATAAGGCACCCTATAAGGCTCCCCATAGGTCACATTATAAAGTGCCCTATCTGCCAAGGCACCCTATAATGTGCCCTATAATGTGCCCTATAGGGCGCTTTATAGAGCGCCCTATAGGGCACCTATGAGGCACCTTAGGCTACAGCACTGTGAGGGTGTTTCTGCTGGCAGCACTGATTTAAATTAAAAGAAAATGCCTCATACGGCCTTTTTAGATTATACCACTGCAGGATCAAACCCATGACCTCTGCCTCCACAGTCATTGATTACAGCAAAGTCACTCCATACAAACAAATAATCACAGTGGAAAATTTCCTTCAATTAATTGTTTCTTAAAAAAGATCAACACTTCTTCCTTTCCTGTTACACTAGCAGGGGTGACTAGGAATTAATATTGAAAAACAGCCAGTCTTAAAATAAGTGTATTAGCAAACTACTAACTACTAACATCATTTTTTTGGACTTATTGGTTATCAAAGAGTCTATAGGCTGGAAATCCTCAGTGTACATGAAACCCATTGCATGTAATACGTTCTTACATTACACCAGTGGCCATCCATCTAAACTGAAAAATAGTCTTCCTTTTTCCCAGTTTCTACACTTTCGGCGCAATTGCTCTGAGACTGTGGATTTCAAAAACCAATCCCGAAAATTATCTTTAGATTTTATGGATCGGGGATATCCTCAAAATATTATTAAAACTGCCTATAAAAGAGCATTGTACAATGATCGGGATTGGCTGTTGATACCAAGACCAAAACAGGGGCTGGCTGTGGACGCTGATCATATTAATTTCATTACTGAGTTTTCACCATTAAGCCACAGAATTCAAAAAATAGTGTCAAGGCATATGCACCTTATATAGACTATTCCTGGATTAACTGATAAGACTATTCGTTGCGTTTGGCAACGTAATGGTAATCTCAAAGAAAAGCTTAGTCCAGCAGTTTTACGGTCTCCTGTGGAAAGAGATGGCAATAGAGGACATGTTAAGCGTGGAGAATGTGTGATTTGCCCTGTGCCAGAAGAAGTGAAAGAATTTACTTATTTGGGGAAAACTTATGTTTTGAGGCATCTTACATCATGCACCACCACTTCAGTTATCTACGCGATCAAATGCCCATGTCATAAATTATACATAGGCAAAACTATGAGACCATTTAAAACCCGGATCCTAGAGCACAAGAGTGGTTTGTGTTGTGCAGTACTGACGGCTCCGATAGTTCAACATTGCGTTGAGACACAGCATGATTTTGATGAACTACGTTGTTTTTGTATTGACCATATTCAACGGCCCATGAGAGGCAAAACCTTAGATGAGACTTTACTTTTTTATGAACAGCGATGGATTTTTTCGGTCAATACTATACAACCCCATGGTCTGAATTCTTCAATTGAATGGCAGGTATGCCTTTAATATGACCGGCGTTTGTGTTAGGGCTTCTGTCATTGGCTGACTCCACTTCACTGAAGAAAGTTTAGTATAAAGCGCAAATTAAGATCATCAGCACGCATGCGCGGCATTTTTTGAGACATTAGAAGAAATATTTGTGAAAACGCGGGCAGCAACTTTCTTGTAAGTGCTAAAGGAATGTGTTTTTACGTAATGAGATGCTCCTGACATTCTACACCACACTATATTTTGAAATGATTTCTATTTAAGTAATCACAGTGGGTGAAAGTTTACATATATTGCGATGTTGTTTTCTTGTGTCTGTTTTTATAGATCCTCCTGATGAAACTCCTATGTGGAGTGAAACGCTATAAGGGTACCGGAGGAAGCGTTGGGGCAAAAAAGACACAAGACACAAAGTTAAGACTTTTTCCTTTTAATATAAAGTCATAAAGAGGCTTTGCTGTATGGTGGTGGCGTTTGTATCAGCAATCTTAAAAACAACAAAAATAAGAATCCAGGATGGTTATTGATGTAACCAGTGCGCTGTTGCTTTTTTACAAATAAGCATTTGTCTGAGCGCGGCAATGGTCTGAAAACTCCTGGTATGCTAATACACTTATTTTAAGACTGGCTGTTTTTCAATATTAATTCCTAGTCACCCCTGCTAGTGTAACAGGAAAGGAAGAAGTGTTGATCTTTTTTAAGAAACAATTAATTGAAGGAAATTTTCCACTGTGATTATTTGTTTGTATGGAGTGACTTTGCTGTAATTAGGATCGTTATACACTCCGTGAAGACCTGAGATATATATTTTTGTATTGATATACACATGGCGGGTCAAGAAGGATGGAAGGACATTTTGAGTTTTGCACCGGATTTTATTTTGTTACTATGTCAGGAAAAAACTCTTTTTTCTTCGGAGAAAACGATTGAAATCAATGACACTGAGTCAGTGTGGGAAGCTCTACTTAAAAAACAGAAGCAAATATTGAGGTCTGAACTTCACTGGTTGTCAATGATTGAGTACATAAGCCGGCAACAAATCCCGAGGGGCCTCCGAGTTTATAAGGAGCCACGGATGTTTACCGCAGATGAAGAATTTGTGCGAAAATGGAATTGTGTGCTAAATAAATCCTCTCTGGACCTAATGGTCCTAATAGTTGAAACCACAAAAGTTGCTTTAGATAGTTACACTAAAGAAGCAGAACAATTGATCGCAAAATTGAAAAAGGCAGAAACAGAAGATTGTTTCAAACACAAGTGGGAGGAAGTTAATAAGCAATTGGATTCTCTCCGACAAGAAGTAAAATCAGGGAAAATAAAAAAGCTTAAACAAGATCATGAAGACTATACTAGCGGTTATGTGTATCCTTGGATGGATCACAATAGGAAAAGCCGACGCTCAAGGCGGCATGTAAATTTTGACGAGACTTCTGAAGATCTAAGTAGTTCCGATTCTGGGAAAACATCCCGGGAGGATTTTACAGACGAAGCAGTCAATACCAAGAAAAAGAAAAAGATTCTAACACGCAACAGACAATAAATGTGACTTCTTCAGGGAACACTTCGCATCTCGTGGTGAATCTTTCTGGTCAAGTTCTGACTACAGCTCAATGTCAGCTTTTGGATAAAGGTCTTTCATTTGTACCTATTATTCAACACGATCCTTTCCAGTTTCGATTGGACTTGGAAGCTCTTCTCAGGAAATTAAATTTAAAGATTTATTTTGCTCAACAGTCTTTGAGCCAACCTGTAGATCCAGTTTCTGAAATTTCAGCCCCAATTAAGCGCACACCGCTCCCCTTAAAATCTACTTGGATGCCTCCTGGCCCTTTGCCCCCAGCATTACAAGTTTTTCGGGATCTAGTTTTGAAAGAGGTTACTTGGCTTGAACAACATCAACGGCTAACTAGGAGCGTATTATCCCGTGAAGAACGCGTTGCTCTGCGGGAGCTTCAGATGAGGTCGGATATTGTAATCCGCCGAGCAGATAAGGGAGGAGCGGTGGTTGTGCTTAATTGTGCGGATTATTTGGAGGAGGCGTATCACCATCTTTCTGACAGCCGAGTCTATGAAAAGTTAGCCACTGATCCCACAATTT
Organism: Ichthyophis bannanicus; assembly: GCA_033557465.1. Classification (NCBI taxonomy): domain Eukaryota; kingdom Metazoa; phylum Chordata; class Amphibia; order Gymnophiona; family Ichthyophiidae; genus Ichthyophis; species Ichthyophis bannanicus. The sequence goes on from CM066037.1 coordinate 411,774,775, forward strand.
CTCTTCAAAAAGAAATCTGCCAGAGTACTCAGCCTTCCGAAATCAAGTTATTTCCAAAAAAGAATTATTGTTTTTAAACATCAAAGTTCCCACCATAGCTCGTTTTTACTTGGTCCCAAAAATACATAAACGTTTGGAGAAACCACCGGGGCGGCCCATCGTGTCGACACGTGGCACGATTTTGGAGCCCCTGTCCATGTACTTGGATTCTTTTTTACGCCCTTTGTTATCGGATATAACTTCTTATATCCGAGATTCTGCTCATTTTTTGGAGAGATTGGATCAACGAAATGAGTGGGCACGAGATTCAGAGGTGTTGCTAGTTACTCTTGATATCACTGTGTTGTATACTAGCATACCTCAAAAAGAAGCCTATCGTACTGTGGAAATCCATTTGCAGAAGAGATGAGACTTAACAACAACTCAGTTATCATTTTTGATGGATTTGGCTCGTCTCACAATTTTTTACAATCATTTCATGTTTGAGACCACCATTTACCATCAAACTTCTGGCATAGCGATGGGAGCCACTTATGCTCCTTCTATTGCTAATCTTTTCATGGCAGACTTTGAACAACAATGGCTTCCTAGCTCCCCCTATTTCTTGAACATCAAATTGTGGGTCCGTTTCATAGATGATATTTTTCTTTTATGGAAGGGCTCTGAAGATTCTGTTTTACAATTTGTCCATTGGTTGAATAGCTGTAACACGGCGATTTAATTTACACATACTATTAAAACTACTAACATCATTTTTTTGGACTTATTGATTATCAAAGAGTCTACAGGCTGGAAATCCCCAGTGTACATGAAACCCATTGCACGTAATACGTTCTTGCATTACACCAGTGGCCATCCGTCTAAACTGAAAAATAGTCTTTATTTTTCCCAGTTTCTATGCTTTCGGCGCAATTGCTCTGAGACTGTGGATTTCAAAAACCAATCCCGAAAATTATCTTTAGATTTTATGGATCGGGGATATCCTCAAAATATTATTAAAACTGCCTATAAAAGAGCGTTGTACAATGATCGGGATTGGCTGTTGATACCAAGACCAAAACAGGGGCTGGCTGTGGACGCTGATCATATTAATTTAATTACTAAGTTTTCACCATTAAGCCACAGAATTCAAAAAATAGTGTCAAGGCATATGCACCTCATACAGACTATTCCTGGATTAACTGATAAGACTATTCGTTGCGTTTGGCAACGTAATGGTAATCTCAAAGAAAAGCTTAGTCCAGCAGTTTTACGGTCTCCTGTGGAAAGAGATGGCAATAGAGGACATGTTAAGTGTGGAGAATGTGTGATTTGCCCTGTGTCAGAAGAAGTGAAAGGATTTACTTATTTGGGGAAAACTTATGTTTTGAGGCATCTTACATCATGCACCACCACTTCAGTTATCTACGCGATCAAATGCCCATGTCATAAATTATACATACCCTACCAAAAAATCTCTCCAAAAACTCCCTAATGAAAGCCTGAAATATTTTCTTTTTGTCGGGCCACAGTGAGGGAGGTTTAGATAAACTTCAAAACCACACCAGACTACTGCAGACCATTTTAATCACCAAACAGTTCTTTAGTGAATCTTTTAAGGAAAGTGAAAACTTATCTTAATACGTGAAGAGAAGACACAACGCTTGTCTTCTCTTCACGTATTAAGATAAGTTTTCACTTTCCTTAAAAGATTCACTAAAGAACTGTTTGGTGATTAAAATGGTCTGCAGTAGTCTGGTGTGGTTTTGAAGTTTATCTAAACCTCCCTCACTGTGGCCCGACAAAAAGAAAATATTTCAGGGTTTCATTAGGGAGTTTTTGGAGAGAGTTTTTGGTAGGGTATTTATATATCTCTCATGTGGGGATTTTTTTGATTGATAAATTATACATAGGCAAAACTATGAGACCATTTAAAACCCGGATCCTAGAGCACAAGAGTCGTTTGCGTTGTGCAGTATTGACGGCTCCGATAGTTCAACATTGCGTTTAGACACAGCATGATTTTGATGAACTACGTTGTTTTTGTATTGACCATATTCAACGGCCCATGAGAGGCAAAACCTTAGATGAGACTTTACTTTTTTATGAACAGCGATGGATTTTTTCGGTCAATACTATACAACCCCATGGTATGAATTCTTCAAATGAATGGCAGGTATGCCTTTAATATGACCGGCGTTTGTGTTAGGGCTTCTGTCATTGGCTGACTCCACTTCACTGAAGAAAGTTTAGTATAAAGCGCGAATTAAGATCATCAGCACGCATGCGCGGTGGTTTTTGAGACATTAGAAGAAATATTTGTGAAGACGCGGGCAGCAACTTTCTTGTAAGTGCTAAAGGAATGCGTTTTTACGTAATGAGATGCTCCTGACATTCTACACCACACTATATTTTGAAATGATTTCTATTTAAGTAATCACAGTGGGTGAAAGTTTACATATATTGCGATGTTGTTTTCTTGTGTCTGTTTTTATAGATCCTCCTGATGAAACTCCTATGTGGAGTGAAACGCTATAAGGGTACCGGAGGAAGCGTTGGGGCAAAAAAGACACAAGACACAAAGTTAAGACTTTTTCCTTTTAATATAAAGTCATAAAGAGGCTTTGCTGTATGGTGGTGGCGTTTGTATCAGCAATCTTAAAAACAACAAAAATAAGAATCCAGGATGGTTATTGATGTAACCAGTGCGCTGTTGCTTTTTTACAAATAAGCATTTGTCTGAGCGCGGCAATGGTCTGAAACCTCCTGGTATGCTAATACACTTATTTTAAGACTGGCTGTTTTTCAATATTAATTCCTAGTCACCCCTGCTAGTGTAACAGGAAAGGAAGAAGTGTTGATCTTTTTTAAGAAACAATTAATTGAAGGAAATTTTCCACTGTGATTATTTGTTTGTATGGAGTGACTTTGCTGTAAGTAGGATCGTTATACACTCCATGAAGACCTGAGATATATATTTTTGTATTGATATCCACAGTCATTGAAGCAACCAGTAGACTACATCTCTACAGCTACTACCACACTGCTGGCTGGCTAGAGAAAGACTGCAGGTCACCCCACAAACTGTCTGCTGTGGTTAGCAGGATAGGGTAGACCCACCCGTACCCATGATGCACTGCACATGCAGATCAGCAGTCTACAGCTGATCACATAATGGGGTATGCACCCCCCACAGCACCTAGGCCTGGCAGGGGGAACTGACCGTGTGTGTTACTGGCACAGAGTAGCTACAGACCGTGACATTGTGCGGTTCCTGTGCTCACCCTGAGGGTGAGGTGGGGCACCCAGCACCAGGTCCGCAGCACCTAGCTTGGCTGTGATAGGCTATGCTGCAGGTCCCAATCAGTGCCAGTGTGTGATCGGTAGTCCCTGCAGACGTGCCTAGAATACACCTGTGTCCATCTGTATTTCCCAGTCAAATCTAGCCCTTGTGGACTATGATGCACCCAGAATAGTGCATATCCTGTATAGTCACAAATTATAGGTGAAGGGGGGTGTTTGGACCCAACGGTGGATTATATAGCACCACCCAACCCGCCCTCTGTGGCTCAGGGTGGGGGTACAGGATCTCCCACAAACAGATCCACCTTGTACGTCTCTACAATGGTGGCAGTAGAGAGGACCAGCAACCCCAGTCCTGCTGGGGAACAGGCACCCTACAGGACAGTCCATGCATCACATAAGGCAATAGCAGACAGGCAGACCACTGGAGAAGCTCAGCTGCCCCCATCACTATCTGACAGTAACCAGCAGAAGGCACAGTCAGTCTCCCCCGCTGCACCCTGCAAGGTGTTCCAGCCATGCACATGCAAACAGTCTGCTAGCTAGTACATAGTGCATGCTCCTGGAGAAACAGTGTGCACCCTAAACTGGGATGTGAGCACACACACACACCAAGCAGGTATGTCAGCAATTGGGCCCCAGAAAAGAGAACCCATAAATATTACTTGAGAGAAATGTTGCATAGCACTATGGGGGAAGCTAGCCATGCCGTGGTCACTGCTCAGTCAGGGTGAGAGTGACTTTCCAGCATGACATGCTGTGGCTACCCTGTCTGTGCAGGTGGTGGTTGGGCACTACAATGTCCCAGCCATTGCCCTATACCCTGTGTAGATGCATCCTGCCCAGGCCACCCTGTCCGGGCCATACCCACAGTACCTTGCTCCTCATTATGCACATTGGCAGACTAACTATGGAAACAGTGCAAGCAGTGTGGGCTCAGTAAGGTGTAGGCAGCCACAACACACTGGATAGACAGACACACACTCCCACACCTATGCCAGCATTGTGCAAATATAGAGGTTTGTAGCAGCCCTGGCTGCCACACCAGTCCTGGGCAGAGTGCAGGCATTGCTATGGTACACAAAACTGTTGGGATCACTCCCCGGGGTGGTAAACACTGTCAGAATCAATAACTGAAGCACACTCCACAGATATTAGAAAGGATGCTATGATGAATCTCTATCAACAAATCATGTTTAACTTAGGATTTGTTAGCTGACATTAATCATAGCAATGTTTTGAAATATGTGGAACGTGTTCCCAAGTTTAGGACGGCATTGCTAAGGTATGCAGGTGCCAGTATTGGGAGATGCTGCTCCACGCAGGGCCCAACAGCCTGACTCTCCATGAGGCATTGGATAGTGGAGACTGTGGGTGTGCGTGTTTGTACCCCTGTTGGACTCTGCTCTAGGGCTGAGTTTCCCAACTCCGGTCGTGGTGGGCCAAACACTGTTCAGGTTTTCATGCTGTCCCTAATGAATATGCATGAGATACATTTGCATACAATAGGGGCGGCGCATACAAATGCAGCACAGGCATATTTATTAAGGACAGCATGAAACCTGAATGGTGTATGGCCCTCCAGGACTGCAGTAGGGAAACTCTGCTCTAGGGATTGCACATGTTTATGGTGTCTGTGCTCTGTGGGGTAAGCTATAGGCGTTTCAGGCATGTTTATGTTATCTGCAATAAAGATTCCGTCTTTATTACCATGGTTTAGTACTGGGTAAAATATGGGGACAGGGTTGGCAGGAGCCACAGCTGGGACTTAAACTTGTGACCTTCTGCTTCTGAGCACACTGGCTGTGTGTACTGCACCAAACTGTTGCCACAGGGGCAGATCATTCCCTGGGGATACCATGACTGTTCGTCAGACAGACCTTGTCTGTTGCAGTGCACGGCACCCACCTAAATGGGGCTTGGCCGTAGTCTGCTGTGGGCAGATGCCACTGCCCCCTCTGCCACCGGCACCCCTCTGCCACCATGCTGACATGCCCTTATGCCGGTGGTGCTGGTGGTGTGCAGTCCCAGGCCATCCAGTGGGCTGGTAGGCAGCTGCCTGTGGCGTGGGTTCTCGGGTAGGGGTGCCTCCATGGACATGTGCGCTTCCCCCCAGCACCGCCTGCCAATGTTATGTGCCTTTGGGGGTACCTGCTGGGCAATCTCCCCTGTGACACTGTGGGACTCACACTCATGCCCATGTTGGACCTTCATCAGTTGCTGTCTTGCTGCTTTACAGTTTCGGCATTCCTATGTGCCACCTAGGCATTGGCCTAGCCCACACTGTGCCCCAGCTGTGCCCCACCACAGCATGTGCCGCCTGCAGCCCTCTGTAACCCATTTACAGCATCAGTACAGTTGCCCTTTCCTATATGCCCACTCTGCTGTTGCTGCACATGTGCACGCCATAACAAACCTGCCCAATATAAACGAGAAAAAACCCTGATCAGCGCTATTTCAATGTGGGATCATTCACTTTGTAGGGGGACAGAGAATAGACCCTTCCAAACATGATATCTTCTTTTCTGTGCTTTGTCAGTGGTGTTCCTTTATGTTTATCATTAATATCACTATTAGCCAGCTTGGTTATTGGGATTTCAAATGTGGTTTTGGTCATTTTCTATGTTTATTTGCCTTTTTGGTTCCTGCACTTGTATCACTACTATCACTTTTCTGGGTTTCCCTGCCTTTGCTGTACATTGCTGACTGAAATGGTTTCTCTCTCCTGCAAATGTGCCTCTAGCACAAGGTTTTCACTGCCGTTAGTTTTCAGACCCGGATTTCACAGCGTTAGTGTGCTTGGAGCATCTCCCCGCCCACTCTCTGCCCATTGACCTCCTTCTCTCCGCCCTCTGGGAAGCCTTACTCCACCCTTCAGGCCCGGATTTCACAGCGTTAGTGTGCCTTAACGCCGCCGCCATGTTATCACGCGATAAGTGACGTTGTTGCGCGATTTATCACGCAATAACATCACTTATCGTGCGATAATACCAGCGCTGCGACATTAAGACGGTTTAGTAAACATATCCCTTAGACTGCTACTACTCACAAGAGTCACACTTTACCTTTACTATTCAAAATTAATCTGCGTGACTTATTTCCCTCCATTGTTATTACTAACATGTAATCCTTTTCTCAAGCCACAAAATTGACTCCCCTAAGTTTTCAAATTTTTAGGCTGCAAACCTGGGACACCTGGGCAGAGTGGAGCTGGGAAGGATGAGGGCCTCCCTTGAGCATCTTTCTACAATTTTACACCACAATCTATGAAAAATATTCAATTCCTATGTATGTTAAAAGTACATTCTTACCACAAAATAGTTATGCTCCAACAATAATTATGATTACATGTGATTGTTATTGTTTGAATAAAACAAAGACACCTAGGGCCCCTTTTACTAATACTTAGCTTGAGCTACCTGCCACACAACCCATAGGAATAAAACAGTCCATGCAGGAGATAGCCTGAGCTAAGTGTTACTAAAAGGGGCTCGTATACTTTTCAGTTTTAGAAATACATCAAAACATTGAAATTTCTAAGATTTCCTCAGATGACATTCAATAAGTTTAAGTTTAATGTAAAAACATATATATTCTAAAGAGTTCCATTGCTTCTGTTCAATGACCTCTCCCCACCTCAGTTCTGGCTTCCTATACCTCCCATTGCAACCTACCTCTCCTCTAGTTAATCCCTTCATTGATCCAATATCCCTACTCCTTAACTTTTACCTAGTTCCATTATCTGTTCTCTTCCCCTCACTAGTTCCATTATCTCTCTTCAACGCCAACTTATTCCTTGGCCCTGCCCTTCCTGCACCATCCCATCATCCCCTGCCCAAATTCAACTACACCTCCTTCATACCATCACTCAGCACTGATTTAGTTACCTTCACAGCCCTCAGTTCTAATGCCCATTCCTTTATTCCTACCTAGGTTCCTCTGCCTCTCCCCCTCCAGGCAGGGCCGGCCCGTCCATTGAGCAAGAATGTTTTTTGCACAGGGCCCCGCGTTTCAGGGGGCCCCGCGCAAAGAACATTCTGCTTTTTTTTTTTTTAAATTACATTTTTAAAAAAAACCTGTCTCTGGCTGCTGCCGCTGCCGCGTCCATCGCAGCAGCGGCAGAATGGAGTGTCCCGCGGGGCCCCTTCTCCTCGTTGAGCCCTCTGCAAGGGCTTTCAGATTCGCGAAGGGAGAATGCTCCCTCGCGTCTCTGTAAAGCCCGCAGGGGCTAATGGGAAATTTCCCATCAGCCCCTCGCGTCTAAAGGGGCAGATGGGAAATTTCCCATTAGCCCCTGCGGGCTTTACAGAGACGCGAGGGAGCACTCTCCCTTCGCTAATCTGAAAGCCCTTGCAGAGGGCTCAACGAGGAGAGGGGGCCCCGCGGGACACTCCATTCTGCCGCTGCTGCGACGGACGCGGCAGCAGCGGCAGCAGCTAGAGCCAGGTTTTTTGTTTTTTTAAATTTGCCAGAAGAGAAGGGAAGGGAAGGGAAGGGAAGGGGGGGTTAAGACTGGTAATGGGCTGGGGGGCTGATGGAGGCTGTCTGGAAATGGGGTGATGGGGGGTTAGGACTGGAAATGTGCTTGGGGGGGGTTAGGACTGGAAATGTGCTGGGGGGGGGGTTAGGACTGGAAATGTGCTGGGGGGGGTTAGGACTGGAAATGGGCTAGGGGGGGTTAGGACTGCTAATGGGCTGGGGCTGATGGAGGCTGACTGGAAATGGGGTGAGGGGGGGTTAGGACTGGAAATGGGCTGGGGGGGGTTAGGACTGGAAATGAGTTGGGGGGGGTTAAGACTGCTAATGGGCTGGGGCTGATGGAGGCTGACTGGAAATGTGCTTGGGGGGGGTAGGACGGGAAACGTGCGGGGGGGGGGATAGGACGGGAAATGAGGGGGGGGGGGTTAGGACGGGAAAGGGGCTGGGGGGGTTAGGACTGGAAATGGGCTAGGGGGGGGGTTAGGACTGCTAATGGGCTGGGGCTGATGGAGGCTGACTGGAAATGGGGTGAGGGGGGTTAGGACTGGAAATGGGCTAGGGGGGGGGGTTAGGACTGGAAATGGGTTGGGGGGGTTAAGACTGCTAATGGGCTGGGGCTGATGGAGGCTGACTGGAAATGGGGTGGGGGGGGGTTAGGACTGGAAATGGACTAGGGGGGTTAAGACTGGTAATGTGCTGGGGGTTGATGGAGGCTGACTGGAAATGGGGTGATGGGGGGTTAGGACTGGAAATGGGCTGGGGGGGTGGTTAAGACTGGTAATGGGCTGTGGGCTGATGGGGGCTGTCTGGAAATAGGGTGATGGGGGGTTAGGATTGCTAATGGGTTATGGGGGGGTTAGGACTGCTAATGGGCTATGGGGGCGCTAGGACAGGAAATGGGCTGATGGGGAGGGGTTAGGACTTGAGGTGGGCTGATGTGGTTAGGACTGGTAATGGGCTGTGGGCTGATGGGGGGGTTAGGACTGGCAATGGGCTATGGGGGGCTGACTGGAAATGGGCTGATGGGGTTAAGACTGGAAGTGGGCTGATGGGGGGAGTTAGGACTGGTAATGGGTTATAGGGGGGGCTTAAACTGAAAATGGGTTGATGGGGGGCTAGGACTGGTAATGGGTTGGGGAATTGCTATGACTGGAAATGGACTGAGTGGACGGGGAGGCTTGAACTGCAAATAGCTGATGGGGAGGGAGCTTGGAATGGAAATGGGCTGTGAGGGAAGGGAGCTAGGACTGAAAATGGGCTGATGGAGCAGCTAGGATAGGACTGGAAATGGGCTGTTGGGGGGGAGCTAAGATTGGAAATGGGCTGTGGTGGGGGCTTGAATTGAAATGGACTCATGGAGGGGCTAGAACTGGAAGTAGGCTCATGGGGGGGCTTGGACTGGAATTGGGCTGAGTGGAGGGGAGCTAGGATTTGACATGGGCTGATGGTGGGGCTAGGAAATGACTAGAAATGGGCTGATGGGGGGCTAGGATTGGAAATGAGCTGATGAAGGGACTCAGACTGAAAATGGATGGGGGAGCTAGGACTGGAAATGGGCTGATGCCGGGACTAGAAGGGAATGGATGCTGGGTGAGACTGGAACTAGAAGGGAGCTGATGTTGGGGGAGGATTAGAATGGGATGGGGCTGGGAGAGTAAAATGGAGAGGGGAAAATATTTTGTGTGGGAGGGATGAAAAATCTACAATTGGCCGGGTATTGGGAGTAAGTGGGGATTGAGGATGGAGGGGTAAAATTAGTGTGGATGAAATAAGAATGAGGAAAGAGCAAAAGGAGAAAGATTAGTATGTTAAAGCAGATGTAGAGAGAGAGGATGGAAAGAAAACTAGAAGAGAGAAGAAAGGACAAATGGACAGCAGACGATGGAGAGTTAGCAGAAAACATGAAGAAACCAGAAGAAAGTGGCTGGAGCAATTGCAACTGAAAAAAAATGCACAAAAGGTAGAAAGATATCTCTTTATTTTGAATTTATTAACTGGAATATGAAAGCTCTGGGAAATGTGCATCATTAACGTCTGCGCTTTGTTTGGTACAAGAGGAAATTGATTTATAGTTTTATTTCTACAGTGTTGTTGTACATTCCAAGTTTGGCTTTTGGGGTTCCCAGTTTAATTATTGCCTTCCTGTTTCTAAATTGCGATTCCTTGTTTGGTGATGGTCTATGTTCTGCATGTGTAACTGAGCTGAGGTATTCTGTTTATGTAATTCCTATTTGACATTGCCACTTGTTCTCTTTCCCCAGTATTCTCTGAAATGTACTGGTTTAATATTTGCAGTGTTTCCTTTTGATAGGTAGGGTCTGGTGCTTTGTGAGTCCTGGTAATGCTGTCAGGATACAGCGGGTTTGCTATGGGTTCTAAATGGGCAGCGTTTGTAGTAGTTCCTAATGTGCCTGGCGGTTGGCACTGGATTATAGTAATGTAGAAATCTTTTAGTCTTTCTTTATCCATACACTCATTAAGAGACATGTTTACTAAAAGTTAGTGAATGGTAACATTATGCAAATATTTATGCAAATAAGAACACTTATGCAAATGAGGCCCCGCACCGAGTCTCCGCACATGGCCCCGCACCCCCCTTGGGCCGCCCCTGCCTCCAGGTACACAAGCATCCCGCTAGACTGCACAAATCAGCAGGCAGGGCTCCTCCAATACCACCACCCACTGTGAAATTTCCTTCAAATTCTTGCTGAGAGACTGCCCGACTGTCACGGTGGACCTCTCTCCTCCCACTGGAGTCCTTGTGCTGCTGCACCAACTCAACTCTCTACCCATTGCTCTAGGTTTAAGTTCTTACCTCTTCATCTCCTACTGCAGACATGACCAGCTCCCCCTCTCTTCTGCTGCAGGGTGAGACTAGAATAGCTAACTAATACCACATAGTCCTGCAGAACAGGGAATTGCCTCCTTTGACACTGAGCACAATAGGGCTGGGCCAGAATTATTGTGTTGTTGATGCCACGATTCTGCACTTGCTGCTGCCCCTCCTTTATCATATACTGTCAGAATAGTGAGGGCTGTGATTTGGGACTACCTAAGCCACAATTGTCATGCTGGCCTGTAGTCTGCTGCAACACGGCTTCCTTCATTTCACCTCCTGCTACCAAAGATAAGCCTATCTGAGCTGGAGCCAACCAAGACGTAGTGGGTGAAGGCTGCTTGCTGCTGCAGTCCCCTCAGTGAGTTGGACTGTCCATCTCTTCTCCTTTGACTGTGACTGCAGCATATAGATTTGGTGCCAATGAAGATGTGCATCATTGTGTTGCCACAGAGATGTAAGGAAGGGGGGGGGGGCGCATGTACAGAATGAATTTTCTCCATTCAGGGACAACGGCTTACTGAGGGAGGACCAATCAGATGTTTGTATGTAAATCTGGAGACAATCACCGAACATCAGGACGGCTAGTAATCTTAGGGGTATGTTTACTAAAATGCAGTAACATTACATAACGCGCGTTATGTAACGTTAACGATTGTTAAGTAACATTAACGCACGTTATGAGACGTTAATGATCGTTAACGTCTCATAACGCGCGTTAACGTTACTTAACGATCGTAGATGTTCCGCAGCGCGGTAAAACACTGCAGAAGGTGGAGAGAGGGCGGAGAGAAGGGGTCAATGGGCGGAATGTGGGCGGGGAGAGGCTCCATTCACCCTAACGTGCTGATCTGAAGAGCTGAATCCTAACGTGATTGAAAACCTGCCGTTAGATGCACATTTGCAGGGGAGAGAAACCATTTAAGTGTCAGCAATGTACAGCATAGGCAGGGAAACCTTAAAAAAGTGATAAGTGTGATACATCTGCACAGAACAAAAGGGCACATAAACATTGAAAATGACCTCAGCAAACTGGAAAAAAACATAACCAAGCTGGCCAATAGTGATATTAATGGGAAACATCAACCCCCCCCCCCCAAGAAAGCTCCAAAAAAAGATATTAATCGTGGAAGAGTCTATGCTCCGTCCCCATGCAAGGTGAATGAGCCCACAGTGAAATAGCGCTGATCAGGGCTTTCCCTTGTTATTGGACAGGTGTCCTATGGCGTGCACATGTCCCGCAACAGCAGGGTAGGCATGTCGGAACGGGCAACTGGACAGATGCCGGAAAAGGGGATACAAAGGGCCAACGGCGGCACATGCTGTGATGCAGCTGGGCCACAGTGCGGAATAGGGTGATGCCTAGGTGGCCCATATGAACGCTGAAACAGCAGAGCAGCCAGACAGCAACTGCTGAAGGCCCAACATGGGCATGACTGTGTTTCCCACAGTGTCACAGGGGATAGTACCCAGCAGCTACCCCGAAGGGCACAGAACATTGGCAGGCGGTGCTGGGGAGAAGCGTGGACACCTATGCAGGCACCCCTACCCCAGAACCCGCACCATAGGCAGCCGCCTACCTGCACACTGGATGACCTGAGACTGCACTCCACCAGCACCACCAGCAGAAGGGCATGTCAGCATGGTGACAGAGGGATACTGATGGTGGAGGGGGCAGTGGCAGCTGCCCAGAGCAGACCGTGGCCTAGCCCTGTATAGGTGGGTGCCATGCACTGCAACAGACAGGCCCTGTCTGATGAACAGTCATGGTATCACCAGGGAATGCACTGACTTTATGACAACATGGTGGTGCAGTACACAAAACCAGTGTATTCAGAAGCAGAAAGTCACAGGTTCAAGTCCTAGCTGTAGTTCCTGCCAACCCAGGTCCCCATATTTTACCCACTACTAAAATGTGCTAATACAGACAGAACCTTTAGTGCAGATGATGTAAACATGCCCAAAACACCTACATTTTACCCTACAGAGCACAGACACCATAAACATGCACATTACCTAGAGCAGAGTCTCCCAAATGCAGTCCTGGAGGGCCAAACACCATCCAGGTTCCATGCTGCCTCTAATAAAGATGTCTGTGCTGCATTTCTATGTGCCGCCCCCCATGGTATGCAGATGTATCTCATGCATATTCATGAGGGACAGCATGAAAACCAGAACAGTGTTTGGCACACCAGGACTGGAGTTGGGAACCTCTGCCCTAAAGCAGTGGCCAACAGGGGCAGACACATCCGCACCCAGAGGCTCCATTATCCAATGCCTCCTGGAGCGGCAGGATGTTGGGCCCTGCATGCATCTCCCAATACTAGTACTTGCATACCTTGGCAATGCCACCCTAAACCTGGGTATACGGTAAACATCTAGCAAACGGTTGCTATGATTACTGGCAGATAGCAATTCCAAAGTTAAGCACAATTTGCTGATTGAGCTGCATCATAGCAACCTTTTTGATGTCTGTGGAGTGCGCTACAGGTCTGGTGTCTGACAGTGTTTACCACCCTGGGGAGTAACCCCAACAGTATTGCTTACCATAACCATGCCTGCACTCTGCCCAGGACTGGTGTGGTGGCCAGGGCTACCAAACACCTCTATAGTTGCACAATGCTGGCATAGGTGTGGGGAGTGTGTGTCTGTCTATCCAGTGTGTGGTGGCTGCCAACACCCTCCTCAGCCCACACTGCTAGCACTGTTGCCAGTATTGGCCTGCCAATGTGCATAATGAGGAGCAAGGTACTGTGGGTATAGCCCGGACAGGGCGGCCTGGGCAGGATGCATCTGCACAGGGCATAGGCAATGGCTGGGACATTGTAGTGCCCGGCCACCACCTGCATAGACATGGTGGCCACAGCATGTCCTGCTGGGAGGTCACTCTCACCCTAACTGAGCAGTGACCATGGCATGGCTAGGTTCCCCCATAGTGCTATATAATGTTTCTCTTATTTGATGTTTATGGGTACCTTTTGGGGCCCAATCACTTACTTATCTGCTTGGTGTGTATGCTGACATCCCAGTTCTGTGTACATGCATCTCTGCCAGGACCATGCACTACGGACTAGCTAGCAGACTGTCTGCAGTTAGTATGTGTCTTGCTGGAACACCTTGCAGGGTTCAGTGGCTGGAGGCTTGCTGCTGGAGAATGTCAGATAGTGGTGGGGGGCAGCTATGCATTTCCAGGCCTACTGTCTGTCTGCTATTGCTTTATGGATGTTTACAGCTCTGCATTGCCTGCCCTGTAGAGTGTCTATTCCCCAGCAGGACTGGGGTTGATGGTCCCCTCTACTGCTACCATTGCAGGGAGGTAGAATGTGGATCTATTGGTGGGTGATCCTGTTTCCCACCCTGAGCCCCAGACTGTGGATTGTGTGGTGGTACATAATCTGCCTATGGGTCCAAACACCCCCCCCCCTCTTCACCTACATCAGGGGTGGGGAACCCTGGTCCTGGAGAGCCGCAGACCAGTCAAGTTTTCGGGATATCCCTAATGAATATGCATGAGATATATATGCATTAGAGATATCCTGCCAACCTGACTAGTTTGTGGCCCTCCAGGGCTGGATTTGGAGACCCCTGCCTTACACCTCTGTCATTTAAGATTGTGAGTGGGCAAGGTGCAGATGTCCTAGACATCGAAAGGGTACATAGAATGTGTCATATTCCTCCTCGATTCTCACCACCACCAAAAAGTTGTCTAATAGACAATATTTTGGTGGTGATGAGAAGTGAGGAGGAATGTGACACATTCTATCTAACCTTTTTGATGTCTTGGACATCTGCACCTTGCCCACTCACAATCTTAAATGACAGAGGTGTAAGGCAGGGGTCTCCAAATCCAGCCCTGGAGGACCACAAACCAGTCAGGTTGGCAGGATAACTCTAATGCATATATATCTCATGCATATTCAATAGGGATATCCCAAAAACCTGACTGGTCTGCGGCTCTCCAGGACCAGGGTTCCCCACCCCTGTTCTACATCATGTAACCATGGCACCAACACAGGAGATGCACTATTCTGGGTGCATCATAACCCATAAGGGCTAGACATGACTGAGAAATACAGAAAAACACAGATGTATCCTAGGTGTGTCTGCAAAAACTATCTATCACACACTGATGGGGACATGCAACATGGTGTATTTCAGCCATGAAAGGTGCTGTGGACCTGGTGCTGGGCGCCCCACCTCACCCTCAGTGTGAGCACAGTACCTGCACAATGTGACGGTCTGTGGCTACTCTGTGCCAGTACCACGCATGGTCAGTTCCCCCTACCAGGCTGTGGTGCTGTGGGAGTGCATATCCCATCTTGTGCCCATCTGTCGACTGCTGATTTGCATGTGCAGTGCATCATGGGTATGGGTGGGTTAACCCTATCCTGGTAACCACAGCAGACAGTTTGTGTGGTGACGTGCAGTCCTTCTTCAGCCAGCCAGGGGGTTTGCTGCCAGCTGTAGCCCACTGGTTACTTCACTGCCTGTGAAGCCAGAGGTCATGGGTTCAAACCCATGGTGGGGTTATTTGATAGGGCTGTCTATTTTTAATGTACATTAGTGCTGCCAGCAAAACCACCCTCAGAGTACTGTAACCTTAGGGTGCCTCATAAGGCGCCCCATAAGGCCTTATAAGGTGTCCTATGGGGACATTATAGGGTGCCTTGGCAGACAGTGCACTTTATAATGTGCCCTATGGAGTGCGTTATGGAGTGCCTTATGCGGCACCTTAGGTTACGCCACTGTGAGGGTGTGTTTGCTGGCAGCACTAATTAAAATAAAAGTAAAATGCCTCAACAATCACTACTTAAACATAAAGGGTGATGCCTCAGTCAGCCTTATGCATTAGAACATAAGAACATAAGATATGCCATACTGGGTCAGACCAAGGTCCATCAAGCCCAGTATTCTGTTTCCAACAGTGGCCAATCTAGGTCATACATACCTAGCAGTTTCCCCAAGGGACACAGGTTCCACAATGCTTGTATTGGTTCAAGCATTGATATCCTGGGTCCCTTCTTAATAATGGTTTATGGACCTTTCCTCCAGGAACTTGTCCAAACCTTTTTTAAACCCAGCTACACTAACAGCCTTTACTACATCCTCCGGTAACAAATTCCAGAGTTTGATTACACGTTGAGTGAAAAAATATTTTCTTTTATTAGTCTTAAATAGTTTACCCTGTAGCTTCATTGCATGTCCCCTAGTCTTTCTATATTCTGATAAGGTAAACAATCGATCTACGTTTACCCGTTCCACTCCGTTCATTAATTTATAGACTTCTATCATATCTCCCCTCAGCCGTCTCTTTTCCAGGTTAAAGAACCCTAACCTTTTTAGCCTTTCTTCATAGGAGTATCCTTCCATCCCCTTTACCATTTTGGTGGCTCTTCTCTGAACCTTTTCTAAAATTGCTATATCCTTTTTAAGATACGGCGACCAGAATTGCACACAATATTCAAGGTGCGGTCTCACCATGGAACGATATAGAGGCATCATAATATCTTTTGTTTTATTTTCCATTCCTTTCCTTATCATACTTAGCATTCTATTTGCTCTCTTGGCCGCCGCTGCACACTGGGACGAGGGTTTTAACATGGTATCCACAATGACACCTAAATCTTTTTCCTGGGTGGTGGTTCCTAATGTGGAACCTTGCATCGTGTAACCATAGTTTGGGTTGTTCTTCCCTAGGTGCATAACCTTGCACTTGTCCACATTAAATTTCATCTGCCATTTTGATGCCCAGTCTTCCAATTTATCAAGATCCTCTTGCAATTTTCCACGGTCCTCTTGGGTTTTAACAACTTTAAATAGTTTTGTGTCATCTGCAAATTTGATAACCTCACTCGTTATTCCTCTTTCCAGGTCATTTATGAATATGTCAAAAAGCAGCGGACCCAGCACAGATCCCTGGGATACACCACTATTCACCTTTCTCCATTGGGAAAATTGGCCATTTAGCCCTACCCTCTGCTTTCTATCTTTTAACCAGTTCCTGATCCACAATAGTACACTGCCTCCTATCCCATGACTCCTTAGTTTTGCCATAAGTCTCTGATGAGGGACCTTGTCAAAGGCTTTCTGAAAGTCCAGATACACAATATCAACCGACTCACCTTTGTCCACCTGATTATTCACTCCTTCAAAAAAACATAACATATTAGTAAGACAAGATCTTCCTTGTCTAAAGCCATGTTGGCTGTCTCCCATTAGGTCATGACTATCTACATGCTGAGTAATTTTATTCTTTATGATGGTTTCTACCATTTTTCCCGGTACTGATGTCAGGCTCACTGGTCTGTAGTTTCCCGGATCACCCCTGGAACCCTTTTTAAAAATTGGTGTTACATTGGCGATCCTCCAATCTTCAGGTATTAGAGATGATTTTAATGATAGTTCACAGATTACTAATAGCAGGTCTGCAATCTCATATTTCAGTTCTTTCAACACCCTTGGATGTATACCATCCGGCCCAGGTGATTTGCTACTCTTCAGTTTATCTAATAGTTGTAATATATCTTCCCGATGTATCAATATTTCCTTCAATTCTTCCGCACCTTTAAATAGCACTTCAGTCATGGGTAACATCCCTACATCTTCCTTAGTAAAGACACACTGGGGAATCAAACCCATGACCCCTGCACCATCAGTCAGTGTAGTAGGCATTGTGCTACAGCTCTGCTTCTGTGTTTCCATGTCTGCGCACCTTCTTAAGATTAACGTGCCATGTAACGCTCGTTAATTTATGGCACCTTGTAACGCGCGTTATCGGTAACAATGTACCACCCATTTCCTTATTTGGGTATTTCTTCCTCTACCGCGGATCCTAACGTGAATGGCATTACCGCAGTTTAGTAAACATACCCCTTAGACTCCCCGTCATCTTTCACACACAGTTCAAGCTTTATCTGCTTGCTCAAAAGTTCATTCTCTCTGCAGCTTCTATTTATGTCTCCTCTTTTCTCTCCTCCTCTATCCTGCTTCAAGAGCTCTGTTCATTAGGCAAGTTGCTTTTTTCTGTGCCCTTTTCTTCCATCAACACCCCCTGACTCTCTGCTTTACATCTTGCCTAAATCACCTTTCTGAGGTGGTACATTGCACTTCCTCGTTTGTCATATTACAATCTGACTTAAAAACTCCTTCACTTTGAGGATACTTTTAAATCTTAAATTCCTGTTTTTCTGATCATTGGCTTGTTGACTTTAATCATGTTTTTCTATAATAAATACATTTCCTGAAACATCTTTGTTGCCTTGTTTGTGCCCTTTGACAAGATAAGCTGCAAAGAGCAAGACTTTTTCTTTTATGTATGGTGATACAGAGTCAAGCTATATAATGATATATAGTAGCAACAGATTACTAGAAGGAAGGTAGTGTGGATGCCCTCCTGAGCCGGGTCCCTCCCCACAGATGCTTGGAGTCATGGTCAAGTGGCTAAAGATCAGGTCAGGCTCTCTCCAGCTGGCATGCTCATGTAAGATCTCCCCAAAATAAAGTATTAAATATTACTATAAAAATGATCTTCAATAGAGAGAATTAAATTTCAATGATGACAATTTCTTTATTTAAAACCCAATGTAGCTAGTTATTAAATGGATCAGCTTTCTCGCTTGGGGGCAAGTTTACTAAAGAACGCTATTTGCGCCGTGTCCCGTTGTCACGCGGTAAGGTACATTACCATGCGATAATGGCACTTTAACAGTGAACTCTTTCCTTTTAATCATAACTGACTTTATCTCAGTTAGCAAAAATATTATTGAGCTTCTTAGTACTCAGGCTCTGTACCAGCCTTGATAATCCAGATTTTATCAATCCTTGCATTACTGGAATTATGAATTTCTCAGGTTTATTTCACCCGTCTCTTCCCAGGGCAGAACGTTTAACAGAGTTTGCAACATTGACGCAATAGGTCAAGCACTGGTTTGATTCCAGTTTATGAAATTACAGTTACCATCCAGTCAACTCTCATTCACATTCATAGTGGCAAAAGAACATGGGACACTTTGCTTAAGCACTTACACTCCATATATTCATCTTTCATACACAAAACAGCTCTCTTTTTACCCATTACATTAGGCTTTTCAAAGGCCTAGCCCTTCAGCCACTTAAAAACAGGTCTGTACCCTTTGAATCCCTGGTGGTCTCTAGCATATTACCATGGCAATGCTCATTAATTTACAAAGGAAAATATATTTTAACATAAAATATACTCAATATAATAACAAAATCACCAAATACCTTCCTAAAAATAATCCCCATACTCTGTTCCCACTTCCATTACTCTCCACCACATAACAAAAACTTCTAACACAGTTAAGTTCCATAACCATTTTTCCTATAAAAATATATATTTTTTCACCTCCGACTACCCTCTCTTAATCTCAACACTCACACATTATCTCTGACAAGGTCCCATCAGACCCAGAAAAGTCATTTTTATGTTTGTTTGTTGTTTTTTTGGGGGGGGGGGGGGTTACTGCGCTACAGCATTTCTGTCAAAATGGGGTATTGCCCTTTTAAAGTTTTGACATTAAACCCTCAGATTGTCTCTTTCAGGGTCTCCTCTGACTACCTGTCCCATTAAAAAGTCCCTCCAGGGTCCAGATTTCCCTTGGCGCAACTTCACGAAATTACTAGGACATTGTCCCTTTAAATTTAAAAATAAGCAGAGCCATATTGCAACAGAACCCCTCTGACCTATCCTAAGCTCAAATCCCCCTTTTTTTCACTTTTCCTTACCTTCACTTTAATGTCATGCCCCCTTTAAATCACTGGAACTCAGCCAAGCACAGTTCTGGTACTTCAGTTTTAATCACGGCTTGGCCGTTGTGCAGCCCCAGATCCCGCTCCCTCCTGACACTGTGAATCAGTGGTGGAAGCCACTCAGCCAGGTCCCCAGCACCCCAGGATGTCACAAAACACCCCGGCTGCCATTTTTTTAGACAGAAATATGTGGGTCCCACCAGGAAATATCACAACTGTCCCCTCGTCACTTTTTTTTTAAACAAAAATGCTGGCTTCCTCCTGACACTGCAAAACGGCATGGAAGGCCCCCTCACCACTGCGGCTGTCATTTTTTTTAACATGCAGCCTGACTCCCTGATGCTGTGATCCACCATAATCTACCCTAAAGCCCTGAACTAGCCTGGACTCTGCTGGCCACGAACCACTTCAGCATCTCGGGACACCAGGTAAATTTCATTTATTTTTTTTAGACTATTCACAGTAGAAACTAGGAAACCAGGAAATCAAAACTGCAGATCAGGAAGGAAGAAAGGTAGGGAGAAAGAGGACTGAAGGGGAACAGGAAAAGGCTTAAAACAAATTATGCAGCAATTTACTTTCTGCACAGAGAATGGGTAATTTTTACCTTCAGCTTTTGAACCAATTTTTAGTTAAAGCACAGTGATACTTTCACTTTAAAAATGCTGAAGGAAACCATTTCCATGAATGCTGATGCCTCATTTTTCTGTGGATAATATAGCTGGCCAAGAAACACTCATACATTGAAACAACATGCATGCTTTTATATGATCAAATCTTCCGCCTAACCCCAGCCCAAGAAACACCTAGGCTAAAGGCAGAAAAAAGTATGCAGGTTGCTTGCACCTTTCCTAAAATCACCTTCCTGAAATGGTACATTATGTTTCCACTCTCAATAACTCTAGTGTATCTTAAAAACTCCTATTTTGAGGTTACTTTTAAATCCTGGAATCCGGCCAGTTACTTCTGGATTGGCAAGTTGGAAATAGGATACTGGGCTTGATGGACCTTTAAAGGCACATTTAAGAAAGGACATCTGGCTGCAAAACAGGACATCCAGTCAAAATGTCTGATATACTGTACAGTAGGTGGGGCAGCTGAAAAAGTGGTCGTAGGTAAGTCCCTTGTAAAACTGGCCTTTCTCCATCTTGAAAGATACACATGTCCTCTACATAAAAGTAAAAATGGAGATGCACAGAGGATGTGTGAAGGATGTGTCCATATTTCAGAAACTTGCACATGTTGTGTATGATCGTCCTCAGAATAGGGGACATAGTCATGCATGTGGCCCTGGGGAGGGGGAGGAGGTTTCCTAAATATGCCCCTTAGTATTTCTCTAAGGGGCATATTTGCCCCTTAGTATTTGTCTAAGGGGAGGGGGGGTGGTTTGGACCCATAGGTGGATTATGTACCACCACACAACCCACCCACTCAGGCTGGGAAACCAGATCCCCACCAATAGATCCACATTCTAGCTCCCTGCAATGGTAGAAGTAGAGAGGACCATCAACTCCAGTCCTGCTGGGGAACAGACACCCCCACAGGGCAGGCAATGTACAGCTGTACACATCCATAAGGCAATAGCAGACAGACAGTAGGCCTGGAAATGCTCAGCTGCCCCCCACCACTTTCTGACATTCTCCAGCAGCAAGCCTTCAGCCACTGCACCCTGCAAGGTGTTCCAGCAAGACACATACTAGCTGCAGACAGTCTGCTAACTAGTCCATGGTCCTGGAGAAGATGTGTGTACCCAGAATTGGGATGTCAACATAAACACCAAGCAGATAAATCAGTGATTGGGTCCAAAAAGGGACCCATAAATATCACATGAAAAAAAAACTGCATAGCACTATAGGGAAACCTAGCCATGCCAAGGTCACTGTCAGTCAGGGTAAGCGTTACCTCCCAGCAGGACATGCTGTGGCCATGCTGTCCGTGCAGGTGGTGGCCGGGCACTAAAATGTCCGAGCCATTGCCCTATGCCCTGTGCAGATGCGGCCAGGCCTGGCCACACTATCCAGGCTATTCCCACAGTACCTTGCTCCTCATTATGCACATTGGCAGGCCAATACTGGCAACAGTGCTAGCACTGTGGGCTGTGGAGAGTGTTGGCAGCCACCACACACTGGATAGACAGACACACACTCCACACACCTATGCCAGCATTGTGCAACTATAGAGATGTTTGGCAGCCCTGGGCACCACACCAGTCCTGGGCACAGTGCAGGCATGGCTATGGTACGCAATACTGTTGGGGTCACTCTGTCAGACACCAGACCTGAGGCACACTCCACAGACATCAGAAAGGTTGCCATGATGCAGCTCAATCAGAAAATTGTACTTAACTTCGGAATTGCTATCTGCCAGTAATCATAGCAACCTTTTGATAGCTGTGTACCGTATTCGCAGGTTTAGGGTGGCATTTCTAAGGTATGCAAGTGCTAGTATTGGGAGATGCATGCAGGGCCCAATGTCCTGCCTCTCCAGGAGGCATTGGATAATGGAGCCTGTGGGTGGGAGTGTCTCTGCCCCTATTGGCTGCTGCTTTACGGCAGAGGTTCCTAACTCCAGTCCTGGTGTGCCAAACACTGTTCGGGTTTTCATGCTGTCCCTCATGAATGTGCATGAGATACATCTGCATACCATGGGGGCGGTGCATAGAAAGGCATCTTTATTAGAGGCAGCATGGAACCTGAATGATGTTTGGCCCTCCAGGACTGCATTTGGGAGACTCTGCTCTAGGTAATGCGCCTGTTTATGGTGTCTGTGCTCTGTAGGGTAAAATGTAGGTGTTTTGGGCATGTTTACATCATCTGCAATAAAGGTTCTGTCTGTATTAGCATGTTTTAGTAGTGGGTAAAATATGGGGACTGGGTTGGCAGGAACCACAGCTGGGACTTGAACCTGTGACCTTCTGCCTCTGAACACACTGGATGTGTGCACTGCATCACCGTGTTGCTATAGAGACAGCACATTCCCTGGTAATACCATGACTATTCATCCAGCAGGGCCTGTCTGTTGCAGTGCATGGCACCCACCTACACAGGGCTAGGCCATGGTCTGCTCTGGGCAGCTGCCACTGCCCCCTGCACCACCAGTACCCCTCTGCCACCATGCTGACATGCCCTTCTGCTGGTGGTGCTGGTGGTGTGCAGTCTCATGCCATCCAGTGTGCAGATAGGCGGCTGCCTATGGTGCGTGTTCTGGGGTAGGGGTGCCTGCATAGACGTCCATGCTTCCCCCCCAACACCGCCTGCCAATGTTTTGTGCCCTTGGAGGTACCTGCTGGGTACTATCCCCTGTGACACTGTGATAAACACACTTGTGCCCATGTTGGGCCCTCATCAGTTGCTGTCTGGCTGCTGTACAGTTTCAGCATTCCTAAGTGCCACCTAGGCATCTGCCTAGTCCACACTGTGCCCCAGCTGCACCACAGCATGTGCCGCCTGCAGCCCTCTGTATCCCATTTTCAAGCATCTTATTTATATATTCTCTTATATACCGCGCTATTCTGCATCAGTGCGGTTTACATTGAACAAACTGAAATTACATTGAACAGGGCATTATAACTTGGAGATAACTATTTTACAGGGAACATGGGCTATGGAGGGTTAAGTGGCTTGCCCAAGACCACAAGGAGCACCTGTGGGACATGCCCGCCCTGCTGTTGCCGCACATGTGCATGCCATAGTAAACCTGTCCGATGGAGAGGAAAACCCTGCACAGCGTAATTTCACTGTGGGCTCATTCACCTTGTATGGGGATGGAGCATGGACTCTTCCAGAATTCATATCCTTTTTTTGGTGCTTTCTTGGGAGTGTTTTTTGATGTTTTCCCATTGAGATCACTATTGCCCAGCTTGGTTATTTTATTTTTCCATTTTCTTCTGTTCATTCTCACTGTTTATTTGCCCTTTTGTTCCGTGCACATGTATCACACTTATCACTTTTTTGTAGGTTTCCCTGGTTTGCTGTACATTGCTGACAGAAATGGTTTCTCTTCCCTTTAAATCAGCTCTGACGCCAGGGTTTCACTGGCATTAGTTTTGAGCTTCAGATTTCACATCGTTAGTGTGTGGGGAGCCTCTCCCCTCCCACTCTTCACCCATTGACCCCTTCTCTCCGCCCCTGGGGAGCCTTCCTCCGCCCTCTGGGAGCCTTTCTCCGCTTTTAGTGCTTGTTTGTGCCGCTGCGCGCGCTAGCGTGCACTAAGGTACCTCTGTGCCCACTAAAGCGCCATTAATGCCCATTAAGGTACCTTAGCGCGCGGTAATGTCACAGAGCGCAGATTAAGAAGGTTTCGTAAATATGCACCTTAGTATTTCTCTCTCTCTCTCTCTCTTTCCAGTAGTTCAATTTCTTATGTTCATATCGATGCACAAAGTGGGGAATTCTTCCATGGGAATGGCTTTGAAAATTGTCCTTTCCGTGCCTTAAATCATTATCTGGGTGTTAGGAAAGGGTGGTAGAGGAGTGAGTAAAACAAATCAGCCTTAAAATAAATGCTATCCAGTAATTACTCATGTCGAGCTAGAAAACTGGGCACAGGGTGGTATAATGTAACTGCAAAAATTTGCCAGTTATAGTATTTAATATTAGAAGTAAATAAGAATGCCAGTATGAATTAAAGAAACTAGATATATCATTTAAAAAATACATTTTGGTACCTTACAAATTGTTGTCTTTCTGTGATCCTTCTGGCAAATGCACTATAAGTATAATATTGATCACGTAGGAGCTAAAGAAAGTCTAACGCTATGTGTGTGTTTATGCAGAAACTTCAAAGTGGGAGATTTTGTGAGGACAATTGCTAATAGGCTGCATAGGTGCAATGCACAAGCACATTTTTAGGGGGTCATTTTATAAGGAACTTAAATGTGTAGTGCAGACTCTGGGTTCTTACAAAATTACACTGAGGGTTCATGTATGAGTAACGTAGGCACATTGACATGTTGGGGGTCATTTTATAAAGCATCTCTGTGTGAACCAAGTTTTAACATGTGAAAAGTGATGTTTATAAAATTGTACGTAAAAGTATTTGGGCCAATAAAAGCATGTGCAGTTAGCACAAAGGCATTCCTGGGGATGAAAAATAGACAGAGCTAGGGCAGTTCTGGCACTTAGGTTCATACTTCATAAAATGTGTGCATATGTACACACACATAGAAACACAGAAAAACGACAGCAGATAAAGACCATATGGCCCATCCAGTCTGCTCTTCCATACCAGCTGCCAAGCTTTACATTCCCTTTATGTTCCCTTTAGAGATCTCTAGCTGTGTTTGTCTTATGCTTTCATGAATTCCGATACAGTCCTCATCTCTACTACCTCCACTGGGAGACTATTCCATGCCTCTATCATTCTTTCTATAAAAAAAAATATTTCTGCAAATTACGCCTGAGTTCATTCTCTTTCACCTTCATCCTATGTCCCCTCGTTGCAGAACAATATTTCAATTAAAAGAGGCTCTCCAGCTGTGCATTTATGCCATTAGAATATTTCAATATCTCTATCATATCTCCCTTCTCCCACCTTTCTTCCAAAGTAAACATATTGAGATCTTTAAGGGGTATGTTTACTAAACCGTCTTAATGTTACCGGCATTAGTTGCATTCTTACTGTGACGAATGCCATATAAGGTAGTGGGCGTTCGGGTCTTAAGGTAGCATTTCGGGTTATCGCATGATAAAGTCCGTTATCGAACGATAGAGAGAGCTGTGGTACGTTAACGCGCGTTAGCCTTAATTAGGCACGCTGACCTGTAAGTACAGCAACAGAGGTGTAGTACAATGGTTAATACATTGACTGATGAAACAGGAGTCAGAAGTTTGATCCCCAGTGGGTTTAATAAGTGAGGCTGTTTGAGGCATTACCCTTTACTTTAAATCAGTGCTGTCTGAGGCATTTTCTTTTTTAATTTAAATTAGTGCTGCCAGCAGGGGGGGCGGAGCCTGATGTCCAGCGGGTAAGACGCTTCGCGCTGAAGCTCCCGAGAGGCCTACTTAGAATCCTGACATAATACCTATACAAACTTACTATTTCGCTCCGGGCTGACCGGGGTACCTCGGGGGGGATGGCGGCCCATAAACCAGCGCGCTTGGACTTCGGGTCTCCTTCTTCTTCTCACGGAAAACGCTCCAAAACAGAGGTGTCCTCTCCACAGAAGATGGTTCCATTTCGGGAGAACCCCGAAATGCACCTGGAGATTTTAGAGGAAATACGCGGCGTGAAGGAATTGGTGCAGTCCAACGGAGAAGCGCTTAGAGCCCTGCGAGAAGACTTTGGAGTGCTCCAGGACCGACTTGAAAATCTCTCATTACGGCAGGACAATATGGCGGGGGTCCTCGACTCGCACGCGGTGCGCTTGGGCACACTGGACAAGGCTGAGCGCCAGATACAGAATCTTCAAAAGGAGTTAGAAGATAGCAATAATCGAGCCCGTCGCAACAA
This sequence comes from Ichthyophis bannanicus, assembly GCA_033557465.1. Classification (NCBI taxonomy): domain Eukaryota; kingdom Metazoa; phylum Chordata; class Amphibia; order Gymnophiona; family Ichthyophiidae; genus Ichthyophis; species Ichthyophis bannanicus. Next base: position 411,800,591 of record CM066037.1, read on the forward strand.
TGTGAGGCTCATTGGAATACCGGAGGGGGTGGAAGCGGGAGATATGAGAGAATTCCTGCTCAAAACTCTTCCCTCCTTGCTGAAGATCACCTTTCATAAAGAACTGGAAATCGATCGAGCACACCGTGTTCCTACCCACATGGCGCTCAACCGAACGACCCCCCGGCCTATTATCTTTCGCTTGCTACGATATCAACAAGTGGAACAAATTTTAAATGCTGCCCGGGCGAACCATCATTTGGAATTTGAAGGTCACAAAGTCTCCTTCTTCCCTGATTTGGCAAAGCCTACAGTCGACCGACGGAAGAAACTCCTTGCTTTTCGCCCTCGACTTCAACAGCTACAGGCTCGATTTGGCCTGTTGTATCCCGCGAAGCTCCGAGTGACTCTCCACAACCAAACCAGGACATTCGAAGATCCTGATCTACTATCAACATTTTTAGACTCCAAAGAAGCAGAGCAGATGCGCTAATCCAACGACTTGGACTTTTATTTGCCGGCTCTGTCCGCCATTTTGAAGGGCCCGATGCGGCGGTCATAGTTCAGCACAGAGACTACCTGGACTTTCTTACTTTCTTTCTATGACTTTTGTTTTGTGGTCTCCTATCCCTCCATGATGTGTGCCTCGGTCGGATTCGGAGCACGCACAGTCCTACAGGTTATGTGTTTGTTCAACTTCGGCCTTCTCTGGGGCTTCTCCCCGCAGACACATGGTCGCCAGTAATTTTTGGGGTTCTGCTTCTTCTCTACCGCGTTGCGGTTTTTTCTTTTTTAATGTGGGGCGCTTCATTGTATTATCTATGCTTACTTTTTTTTATGCCATATGTACAGCCAGATACAGTCAATATGAGGGACATTGTGAAATTATGTGCGCTATCATGCTCAGAATTTTTAACTTGTCTGAATGGCTTTATGTAAAATCTTATCACTCAACGTAAAGGGCATTAATAGTCCAATCAAGAGAAAGAAAATCCTTAGCTATCTTAGCCATGAGCATGCTGATTTAGCGTTTCTTCAGGAAACGCACTTAAACTCTGCTGAAACACTGAAACTCAATGTTAAGCCTTACATGGTGGCTGCCTATTCTCCCGCCGTTTCCAAACGGTGCGGGGTAGCCATCTTGGTTAAGAAATCTTTGCAAGCTACTGTAATTGATACTAGCGCTGACAAGGAGGGTAGATGGGCCCGCGTACATCTTAAGGTTGGAGATAGTGAATTTACATGTATTTGCATTTATGCCCCGAATGTGGACAACCCTGCTTATTATGCAAGTATTGCGCAGTTGGCACAGGCCTCTGCCAATACTCCATTAATACTTGGTGGTGATTTTAATCAAGTGTTAGACCCTCTGATAGATAGACAGCCGCCTAGAACGAGTAGTCCACCCAAGAGTCTTGCTACCCTTACAGCTCTGATGCAAGATCTTGCGCTGGTAGATATATGGAGGCTGCTTCACCCCTCCGACTTAGAGTTCACTTTCTTTTCTGCCCCCCATCACTCTCAATCTAGAATAGATTTCTTTCTCATTTCCAAAGCACTGATTTCTCAAGTAGACACGACTAGGACTCATCCTCTCCATATTTCAGATCATGCTGCCATATCTTTATCATTACGTGTCACTGCGCGGGACGATTCTCCCCGAGCTTGGTTTTTTGATAGATCCCTACTGGGTCAAAAAGATTTTCAGGTTGATATAAAGGCCGCTATCCAAGATTATTTTCATTTTAACTCACCCCATGACACAGCGAGCTGGGCTTGGTGGGAGGGTTTTAAAGCATCTATCCGCGCCACTATAACTAGCTATCAAATTCGGCAGGGGAAACAAAGAAAGCAGCATTTACTGATTCTAGAGCAGCAGATACAAGCTGGGGAGCGTCTCCTCACGTCCCGTACTGACCCATGTATTTTACTCCGTTTACAACGCTTGCGTTTTCAATACAATCAGCTTCTGTACACTGCTGCTGTTAAAAATATCGAATCTCAACAAGGGCTATATTATCGGGAAAATAATCGTGCTGGCAAATTATTAGCAAATGCCCTAAAAGGTCAAAAAGAAGCCAAGCGTGTTACCGCCCTCCGTAATCCGTCGGGGGGGGGCTTGGTCACTAAAGATACCGAAATCTTAGAACTCTTTCGTGATTTTTATACCCGGCTTTATCAATCTGAATGTGATTTTGAGCCAGATGTATTTGAACGCTTACTTTCAGGGGTACAAAGACCGACCCTATCTGACGAAGATAGAGTGGCCTTGGACACACCATTTACTGTCTCAGAAATTCATTCTGCTATCAAGAAATGTGCCTCAGGTCGAGCCGCAGGCCCAGACGGTCTCCCTGCTGAATTCTACAAAACTTTTCACGCTGACTTAGCTCCAGTTTTGAAAATTTATTTTTCTGCTCTGGCCGAGGAGGGTTCTCCTTCTGGGTCCTTCTCAATGGCAAATGTAGTAGTTTTTGAGAAAGAGGGGAGAGACCCGCAACTAACAGCTAATTATCGTCCAATTTCCCTCCTAAACGCGGACTATAAAATATTTGCCACCATTCTCTCTACCCGGCTCTCGGATAGGATGCCTACCTTAATACACCCAGATCAATGCGGTTTCATTCCTGGTAGATCAACTGCTGACAATGCTCGGACCCTATGCCATGTACTGACTACCGCAGTTAATCTTGATCGCCCATTTGTTGGCCTCTCACTTGATGCTGAGAAGGCCTTTGATCGCTTAGAGTGGCCCTTCCTGTTTGCAGTCCTCCGCTGGTACGGATTCGGGGAAGGTTTTCTCCGTTGTCTTCGCACCATGTACGCACAGCCTACAGCCAGTATATGTGCCAATGCTTTAAAGTCTCAGCCTTTTCCCCTTCAACGCGGCACTCGCCAGGGATGCCCACTGTCTCTACTTCTCTTCGATCTTGCACTTGAACCCTTGGCTTTACTAATCCGGCAATCGGAGGAGATTCATGGAGTCCCCTTCACCCATAGGGAAATCAAAATTTCAGCGTATGCTGATGACCTTATGCTTTTTGTCTCTATAGACTCAGTACCGGCTGTCCTAGAGCAAATTGGTAAATACTCACAACTGTCCGGTTATAAGATAAATTGGACCAAGTCGGTGGCCTTTCCATTAAATCCTTTGCTTCATCAGGCAGATATGCAACCCTTCCCCTTTTTATGGCAACCTCGCATGGTCAAATACCTTGGGGTTCACTATTGTTCTCCTTTGGAAGACACTATCTCCTTCAATGCCAAAGACTTAATCTCTAAAGTCCGGGCGCTAACTCACCGCTGGACTCCTTTAACACTTACCTGGTGGGGTCGATTAGAAACCATAAAAATGATGATTGTTCCGAAAGTGAATTATATCTTAGAAATGTTGCCCTGTCTCTTCCCTCGACGTATATAAAGATATAGAGGGCCTTCTGACTAGATACTTGTGGCAAAACAAGACACCTAGGATAGCGAAACATAAGCTGCAAGCAGATAAGGAAAATGGGGGTGTCAGATTCCCTGATTTCCTGAAGTATCATCAATCTTTTCTTCTCAAACAAGGCGCTCGCTGGCTGGAAGATCCAGTACCGAGTAGACCTGTGTGGCTAGACATAGAAGAGGACCTTTGCAAACCGATTCCTCTTACTTTTCTCCCTGGTATGACTCTCCCATCAGACTCCCACCTTCCACCAATGCTTTTAGACACCTTAGGTGCCTTTACTACTCTTATGCACTCTTTAGACTCCCGACTCTGTCCGTTAGACAAGCTCCCACTTTGGTATAATACTCGATTTCGAATACAAAATAAGCCGATGGCGTGGAGCCCCTGGTACACTAGGGGCATTTGGATTCCTAGTCAGTTGTTCCATGAAGGTCGCTGGAAAACTTTTAGTGAATTGCAAATTGAATTTGGTCTCCCAGCGAAACACTACTTTCAGTTGGTGCAACTTCAGCATTGCCTTCGGAGTGCTAAGGTGCTCCCGCCATCGGCCTCCCCTACACAAGGTTGGTTGGAGACTATCCGATCTATCGGTAGTTCACCGGGTGTAGCATCCAATTTTTACAAAACCTTATGTAATGCTATAACTAGAGATACCCCTATAGCGCAGAAAGCATGGGAGAGAGAATTGCATGTGACTTTGACCCCGGAGCAATGGAGCCTTGTCTGGAGTAGAGTGACACGGGTCTCCCGATCCGCCTCACTCACTCAGACACTCTTCTTTCTAGCCCACCGGTGTTTTTACACTCCTGACAGATTAGCCAAATGGAACACTACTCAGGGCAATAGTTGTTGGACATGCCATGCGGCCATTGGTTCACTACCTCATGTTATGTATGAATGCCCCGCACTACAGTATTACTGGCGTCGGGTCTGGGGTCGTATCCAGTCTATTTTGCACTTTCAAGAGCCCCTCTCTTGGAGGATAGTGGGACTTCGCTCAGCTGCGGGGATCCCCTCTCTTCCAAAAACGGCTTACTTCCTTTTGGACTTTATGCTTGGCATTGCTATTTCCCTAATTACGAAATACTGGAAAAATAGCTCCCAACTGAGCCCCAATGAATGGTGGAATCATGTCTGTCTCTACAGTAAATATGAACAAATACCTCGTATGTTTGCTTCTCCCACTCAGACTCCTCATCATCGGTCTAAATGGAAGATGCTCAATGACTATATACATTCTGCTCAATGCTCTCATCTGACTGTCTAAATTTGTATATATCTTTGTCCCATGATTATTCTGTATCGCAGATACTCTTTTGATTGTTTTGATGTATAATCACTGTTGTTTGGAAGCGCTCACATGCTGACATAATCAGCTAGAGAAGAAGCGTGGGGGTGGGGGGTAATTGGGTTTACTTTTCTTTATTGTATACTTGTTTTGTCTCCTTTGGTGTGTTGTTTCTTTTGTTTGTTGCAAAATGAAAATAAAAGTTTAAAAAAAAAAAATTAGTGCTGCCAGCAAACACATCCTCACAGTGCCGTAACCTAAGGTGCTGCATAAGGCGCCCTATAAGGCACTCCAGAGGGCACATTATAAAGTGCACTGTCCGCCAAGGCACCTTATAATGTTTCCTATAGGGCGCCTTATAAGGCACTTTATAGGGTGCTTTATAGGGCGCCTTATGAGGCACCTTAAGGTTACAGCACTGTGAGGGTGTTTTTGCTGGCAACACTAATTTAAATTTAAAAAAGGAATGCCTCAGACAGCCCTATCAAATAACACCACTGTAAGATCAAACCCATGACCACTGCCTCCACAGTCAGTGAAGTAACCAGTGGGCTACATCTCTATAGCTACTAACAAACCCCTGGCTGGCTACAGAAGGACTGTAGATCACCACACAAACTGTCTGCTGTGGTTACCAGGATAGGGTTAACCCACCCGTACCCATGATGCACTGCACATGCAGATCAGCAGTCTACAGATGATCACAAGATGGAGTATGCACCCCTACAGCACCTCGGCCTGGTAGGGGAAACTGACCGTGTGTGTTACTGGCACAGAGTAGCTACAGACCGACACATTGTGGGAGTACTGTGCTCACCCTGAGGGCGAGGTGGGGCGCCCAGCACCAGGTCCGCAGCACCTGGCTTAGCTGAGATAGGCTATGCTGCAGTTTGCCATCAGTGCCAGTGTGTGATAGGTAGTTCTTGCAGACACACCTAGGATGCACCTGTGTCCATCCGTATTTCCCAGTGAAGTCTAGCCCTTGTGGACTATGATGCACCTAGAATTGTGCATATCAAGGGTGGGTGCCATAGTCACATGATTTAAGTGAAGGGGGACATTTCGATCCATAGATGGATTATGTAGCACCACCCAACCCACTCTTTGGGGCTCAGGGTGGGGTACAGGATCTCCCACCAACAGATCCACATTCTACATCCCTGCAATGGTGGCAGCAGAGGGGACCATCAACCCCAGTCCTGCTAGGGAACAGGCACCCTACAGTCAATGCAGCTCTGTACACATCCATAAGGCAATAGCACACAGACAGTAGGCCTGGAAATGCTCAGCTGCCCCCCACCACTTTCTGACATTCTCCAGCAGCAAGCACAGTGAGTCTCTAGCTGCTGCACTCTGCAAAGTGTTCCAATCATACACATACTAACTGCAGACAGTCTGCTAGCTAGTCCATAGTGCATGCTCCTGGAGAAGATGTGTGCACCCAAAACTTGGATGGATGGATGGATGGATGCGTGCACGCACACACCAAGCAGATTAGTCAGTGATTGGGCCCCAGAAAAGAGAACCCATAAACATCACTTGAAAGAAAGTGATACTATATAGCACTGTGGGGGAACCTAGCCATGCCGTGGTCACTGCTCAGTCAGGGTGAGAGTGACCTCCCAGCAGGACATGCTGTGGCCACCCTGTCCATGCAGGTGGTGGCTGGGCACTACAATGTCCTAGCCATTTCCCATGCCCTGTGCAGATGCATCCTGTCCAGGCCACCCTGTCCGGGCCATACCCATAGTACCTTGCTCCTCATTATGCACACTGGCAGGCTAACACTGGAAACAGTGCAAGCAGTGTGGGCTGAGTAAGGTGTAGGCAGCCACAACACACTGGATAGACAGACACACACTCCCACACCTATGCCAGCATTGTGCAAATATAGAGGCTTTTGGCAGCCCTGGCCACCACACCAGTCCTGGGCAGAGTGCAGGCATGGCTATGGTACACAATACTGTTGGGGTCACTCCCCGGGGTGGTAAACACTGTCAGAAACCAAAACTGAAACACACTCCACAGATATCAGAAACGTTGCTATGATGCAGCTCTATCAGCAAATTGTGCTTAACTTAGAAATTGTTATCTGCCATTAATCATAGCAACCTTTTGATATATGTGTAACGTATTCTCAAGTTTAGGGCTGCATTGCTAAGGTATGTAAGTGCTAGTATTGGGAGATGCTGCTGCACGCTGGGCCCAACAGCCTGACTCTCCATGAGGCTTTGGATAGTGGAGCCTGTGGGTGTGGGTGTTTATGCCCCTGTTGGCCACTGCTCCAGGGCAGAGGTTCCCAACTCAGGTCCTGGTGGGCCAAACATTTTGGATTTTCATGCTAGTCCCTAATGAATATGCATGATATACATTTGCATACCATGGGACGGCGCATAAAATGCAGCACAGGCATATGTATTAGAGAAAGCATGACACGTGAATGGTGTTTGGCCCTCCAGGACTGCAGTTGGGAAACTCTCCTCTAGGGATTGCACATGTTTATGGTGTCTGTGCTCTGTAGGGTTAAATATAGGCATTTCAGGCATGTTTATGTTATCTGCAATAAAGGTTCAATCTTTATTACCACGGTTTAGTACTGGGTAAAATATGGGGAAAGGGTTGGCAGGAGCCACAGCTGGGACTTGACTTGTGACCTTCTGCTCCTGAACACACTGGCTGTGTGTACTGCAGCACACTGTTGCCACAGGGACAGTTCATTACCTGGGGATACCATGACTGTTTGTCAGACAAACCCTGTCTGTTGCAGTGCACGGCACCCACCTACACGGGGCTAGGCCATGATCTGCTGTGAGCAGATGCCACTGCCCCCTCTGCCACCAGCACCTCTCCGCCAACATGCTGCCATGCCATTATGCCGGTGGTACTGGTGGTGCACAGTCCCAGGCCATCCAGTATACCGGTGGGCAGCTGCCTATGGTGTGGGTTCTCGGGTAGGGGTGCCTAAATGGACATGCGCGCTTCCCGCCCCCCCCCCCCCACCGCCTGCTAATGTTATGTGCCATTGGGGGCACTGCTGGATAATCTCCCCTGTGACACTGTGGGACACACACTCGTGCCCATGTTGGACCCTCTTCAGTTGCTGTCTTGCTGCTTTACAGTTTCGGCATCCCTATGTGCCACCTAGGCATCTGCCTAACATGCACTGTGCCCTAGCTGGACCACAGCATGTGCCACCTGCAGCCCTCTATATCCCATTTACAGCATCAATACAGTTTCCCTTTCCTACGTGCCCACTCTTCTGTTACTGCACATGTGCACGCCATAACAAACCTGCCCAATATAGACGTGAAAAAACTCTGATCAGCACTATTTCAATGTGGGATCATTCACTTTGTAGGGGGACAGAGAATAGACCCTTCCAAACATGATATCTTATTTTTTGAGCTTGGTCAGTGGTGTTGCTTTATGTTTATCATTAATATCACTTTTGGCCAGCTTGGTTATTGGAATTTAAAAATGTGGTTCAGGTCATTTTCTGTGTTTATTTGCCTTTTTGTTTCGTGCACATGTATCACTACTATCACGGTTTTTAGTTTCCCTGGCTTTGCTGTACATTGCTGACTGAAATGGTTTCTCTTTCCTGCAAATGTGCCTTAACGTGAGGGTTTCACTGGCGTTAGTGTTCAGACCCAGATTTCACAGCGTTAGTGTGCCTGGAGCCTCTCCCCTCCCACTCTCCGCCCATTGACCCCTTCTCTCCGCTCTCTGGGAAGCCTTACTCCACCCTTCAGAGCCGGATTTCACAGCGTTAATGTGCCTTAACGCCGCAGCTGCGTTATCACGCGCTAAGTGACGTTATCGCACAATAATGTTACATTATCGCGCGATAACATCACGTATCTCGCGATAATACCACCACTGCGATGTTAAGACGGTTTAGTAAACATACCCCTAAGTCTGCCTGCATAGGTCTTATGAGAAAAAACAGTGACCATTTTAGTAGCTGCCCTCTGCATCAACTCCATCCTGTCTATATCCTTTTGAAGGATATAAATATACACACACACAATTGCACAATTGCAGGTATAAATGGGTGCACTTATTTTCCCTAAGGTAATCTTATAAAGGCACATAGGCACACATGTTGCCTTCATAAACAGACACCCTGCTATAGAATTACTTACAATACACTACTATTAAAATTGTCTTTGAAAAGTAGCTAGGATTACGTATGTGTGCTAATACTGCCTGTATATTTTGTACCCAGTTTTTGTGCAGATGTTCAGTTAGAGGTAAAATAATATACATACATTTGAAAATTGAATATAGACTTGTTTTTTCCTCCCTCACCTCTTTGAGTGCTTCTTTTAACCCAGCTAAATGCATGCATGAAATAAAATGTCAAACATATGGTTTAGTTGAATAGAGAAAGACAGCTTTTAGCCAGGGCAATGTACCTGTGTAAACACAGCATATTCTTGGGTAAATGGCACTGAAAATTGTCTTACATATGTTCATTTCCAAGGCAATGCACAAAATGACTTTGAACTGATGTGATTTTACAGTATTTTACCAGATTTCTAACAACAATATGAATGAATATGTGCATGTATTTCTACCATACCACATATGCACTGAAGGGTGTTTTTAGAGAAATTTCTTGGAAAGAGTAGGAGGGCACAGCAGGAATAATAATCATAGCTTCGCTCATGATGTAACTCTATGAATATAGAAGAATTTTACAGTTCTTGATTTTTAGCATCACATTGTTTGAAAGACAGGTATAATTTGTGCTTGAAATGTGTCACAGCTTAAATTACATTTTATGTTAAGTACAAAAGAGATCACCACTCAAATAAGCAGCTCAATGCCATGAAACAACCAAAAAATGGAAGTCATAGGGACAGCTAAGTAGAAATAAGTATAAATGTATGAAGTGATGAATAAATTAAGGGGCATATTTACTAAACTGCAGTAACAGATAGCACAGGGTTTAGCATGCATTAAGTATGTTATGGTAACCATTACTGCATGTCAAATATGCAGCCACACACTAAGGGGTATGTTTACTAAACCGTCTTAATGTGCGACCGGCGATAGTGTGCAGGCTGCCATATAAGGAGTGGGCGTTTCAGTGTAAAGTAGCAAAATGGGATTAGCGCGCGATAACGTGTGCTGCTACACACATTATCGTGCAAAGCGCGTTACCGCGCGGTAATCTTATGTAGACGCACAGACATCTAACACAGAAACAGAAGTGTAGCACAATGGTTAATACACTGACTGATGATACAGGGGTCATGAGTTTGATCCCCCAGTGTGCCTAATGCATAAGGCTGACTGAGGCATCAGCCTTGACATGTAAGTATTGTTTCCTGAGGCATTTTATGTGTATTTTAATTATTGCTGCCAGCAAACACACCCTCACGTGCCATAACCTAAGGTGCCGCAGAAGGCACCCTATAAGACACTCCATAGGGCACATTATAAAGTGCACTGTCTGCCACGGCACCCTATAATGTCCCCTATAGAGCACCCTATAAGGTGCTCCATAGAACACCTTATAAGGCACGTTATACGGACTGTAACCATAAGGTGCCTCAGAAGGCGCTTTATAGGGTGCCCTATAAGGCGCCTTATAGGGCGCCTTCTGAGGCACCTTATGGTTACAGTACCCTGAGGGTGTTTTGCTGGCAGCTCTAATGTACATTAAAAAAAGACAATGCTTTGGATAGCCCTATCAAATGACCCCACTGTGGGTTTGAACCCATGACCTCTGGCTCCACAAGTAGTGAAATAACCAGTGGGCTACAGCTCCATAGCTGCTAGCAAACCCCTGGCTGGCTGCAGAAGGACTGCACGTCACCACACAAACAGTCTGCTGTGGTCACCAGGATAGGGTTAACCCACCCATACCCATGATGCACTGCACATGCAAATCAGCAGTCTACAGATGATCACAAGATGGGGTATGCACCCCCACAGCACCTCGGCCTGGTAGGGGGAACTGACCGTGCGTGGTACTGGCACAGAGTAGCTACACACCATCACATTGGGCAGTTACTGCACTCACCCTGAGGGTGAGGTGGGGCGCCCAGCACCAGGTCCACAGCAGAGATAGGCTATGCTGCAGGTCCCCAGCAGTGCTAATGTGTGAGATAGGTAGTTTCTGCAGACACACTTTGGATATATCTGTATTTCTCAGTCAGGTTTAGCCCTTATGGACCCATAGGAGGATTATGTACCACCACCATCCTCCTCCTCCGGGGCTGAGGGTGGTAAATAGGGTCTCCCACCAACAGATCCACATTCTACCTCCCTGCAATGGTGGCAGTAGAGGGGACCATCAACCTCAGTCCTGTTGGGGAACAGGCACCCTACAGGGCAGTCAATGCAGCTCTGTACACATCCATGAAGCAATAGCAGACAGACATTAGGCCTGGATATGCTAAGCTGCACCCCACCACTATCTGATATCCTCCTGCAGCAAGCCTTCAGCTGCTGCACCCTGCAAGGTGTTCCATCAAGACACATACCAACTGCAGACAGTCTGCTAGCTACTCCATAGTGCATGCTCCTGGTGGAAATGCATGCACCCAGAACTGGGATGTCAACATACACATCAAGCAGATAAGTTAGTGACTGGGCCCCAAAAGGAAACCTATAAACATCAAATGAGAAAAATGCTATATAGCACTATGGGGGAGCCTAGCCATGCCGTGGTCACTGCTCAGTCAGGGTGAGAGTGATCTCCCAGCAGAAAATGCTGTGGCCACCCTGTCTGTGCAGGTGGGGGCCGGGCACTACAATGTCCCAGCCAGTGCCCTATGCCCTGTGGAGATGCATCCTGGCCAGGCCACCCTGTCCGGGCTATACCCATGGTACCTTGCTCCTCATTATGCACATTGGCAGGCCAATACTGGCAACAGTGCTGGCAGTGTGGGCTGTGGAGGGTGTTTGCAGCCACCACACACACTTGATCGACAGACACACACTCCCACACCTATGCCAGCATTGTGCTACTATAGAGGTGTTTAGCAGCCCTGGCCACCACACCAGTCCTGGGCACAGTGCAGGCATGGATATGGTACGCAATACTGTTGGGGGTCACTCCCCAGGGTGGTAAACACTATCAGAGACCAGACCTGAAGCACACTCCACAGACATCAGAAAGGTTGCTATGATGGAGCTCAACCAGCAAACTGTGCTTAACGTAGGAATTGCTATCTGCCAGTAATCATAGCAACCTTTTGATAGCTGTGTACCGTATTCCCAGGTGTAGGGTGGCATTGCTAAGGTATGCAAGTGCTAATATTGGGAGATGCACGCAGGGCCCAATGTCCTGCCTCTCCAGGAGGCATTGGCTAATGGAGCCTGTGGGTGTGGGTGTGTCTGCCCCTGTTGGCTGCTGCTTTACGGCAGAGGTTCCCAACTCCAGTCCTGGTGTGCCAAACACTGTTCTGGTTTTCATGCTGTCCCTCATGAATATGCATGAGATACATCTGCATACCATGGTGGTGGTGCATAGATATGCAGCACAGGCATCTTTATTAGAGGCAGCATGGGACCTAAATGGTGTTTGGCCCTCCAGGACTGCATTTGGGAGACTCTGCTCTAGGTAATGCGCCTGTTTATGGTGTCTGTGCTCTGTAGGGTAAAATGTAGGTGTTTTGGGCATGTTTACGTCATCTGCAATAAAGGTTCTGTCTGTATTAGCACGTTTTAGTAGTGGGTAAAAAATGGGGGCTGGGTTGGCAGGAATCACAGCTGGGACTTGAACCTGTGACCTTCTGCTCCTGAACACACTGGCTGTGTGCACTGCACCACCATGTTGCCACAGAAACAGTACATTCCTTGGGGATACCATGACTGTTCATCAGACGGGGGCCTGTCTGTTGCAGTGCATGGCACCCACCTACACAGGGCTAGGCCACAGTCTGCTCTGGGCAGCTGCCACTGCCCCCTCCACCACCAGTGCCCCTCTGCCACCCTGCTGACATGCCCTTCTGCTGGTGGTGCTGGTGGAGCGCAGTCTCAGGCCATCCAGTGTGCAGGTAGGCGGCTGCCTATGGTGCGGGGTCTGGGGTAGGGGTGCCTGCATAGGTGTCCACGCTTCCCCCCAGCACCGTCTGCCACTGTTCTGTGCCCTTGGGGGTCCCTACTGGGTACTATCCCCTGTGACACTGTGGGAAGAACACTCGTGCCCATGCTGGGCCCTCATCAGTTGCTGTCTGGCTGCTCTACTGTTTCAGCATTCCTAAGGGCCACCTAGGCATCACCCTAGTCCGCACTGTGGCCCAGCTGCAGTACAGCGTGTGCTGTCTGCAGCCCTCTGTGTCCCCTTTCCCAACATCTGTCCAGTTGCCCATTCCGACATGCCTGCCCTGCTGTTGTGGAACATGTGCACCCCATAGGAAACCTGTCCAATGGAGAGGGAAACCCTGATGAGCGCAATTGCACTGTGGGATCATTCACCTTGTATGGGGACAGAGCGCAGACCCTTCCACAATTCATATCTTTTTTTTGGAACCTTCTCAGGAGTGCTTTTTGATGTTTCCCATTAATATCACTATTGCCCAGCTTGGTTATGTTTTTTTTATATTTTGTTGGGGTCATTTTCAATGTTTATTTGCACTTTTGTTCTGTGCGCATGTATCACACTTATCATTTTTTGTAGGTTTCCCTGATTTTGCTGTACATTGCTGACAGAAATGGTTTCTCTTCCCTTTAAATCAGCTCTAACACCAGGGTTTCACTGGCGTTAGTTTTGAGCCTCGAATTTCACATCGTTAGTGTGTGGGGAGCCTCTCCCCTCCCACTCTCCACCCATTGACCCCTTCTCTCTGCCCCTGGGGAGCCTTCCTCCGCCCTCAGAGAGCCTTTACTCCACCTTCAGCGCTCGTTTGCGCCGCTGAGCGCCGCTGCGCACATTAGCGCGCAATAAGGCGCCTTATCGCACAGTAATGCATCATTATCACGCGATAAGGCGCCTTATCGTGCGATAATGTGTCAGAGCGCACATTAAGACGGTTTAGTAAACATGCCCCCAAGAATCCCACTGTAACTGCTTAGCACAAGTTGGGATGGAGACTGGGCAGTCTGGGGCGGAGATTGGACAGTCCATGGGTGGAGATTGGGCAGTCCAGGGGCAGACCCTCTGTGTTACAGTTTGTATGGGTGTTTAAAGTACACACTAACCATCAATGTTTCATTTAGCAAGGATGCACTTACCGACATTGCAAACAGCTTTGTGCGGGTATGGTATGGAATCCACCCTAATTACATGGGAACATGCCAAGCACCTTTCATGTGATAGCAGGGTCTGGTGCTGCCCTTGCGCTATGTTTTGGGATGAAACACACAATAAGTTACTGCAATTTAAATGAACAAGTACAAGCTGAAATTGACAGAACATGCAAACAGGATATTCTGATAGTCATGGGTGACTGGAATGCAAAAATTTGCAACAAAAAGAAGGCAAAGTGTTTGGAAATATGGACTTGGCAACAGAAACGAAGCTGGAGAAAGACTGATAGAATTCTGATGATCTATTGACATATTCATAAATGACTTGGAAAAGGGAATAACTAGTGAGGTTATCAAATTTGCAGATGACACAAAACTGTTTAAAGTTGTTAAAACCCAAGAGGATTGTGGAAAACTGCAGGAGGATCTGGATAAATTGGAAGACTGGGCATCCAAATGGCAGATGAAATTTAATGTGGACAAGTGCAAAGTTATGCACCTAGGAAAGAACAACCCACACTATAGTTACACGATGCAAGGCTCCACATTAGAAACCACCACCCAGGAAAAAGATTTAGGAGTCATCGTGGATAACATGTTAAAACCCTCCGCCCAGTGTGCAGCGGCGGCCAAGAAAGCAAATAGAATGCTAGGTATCATAAGGAAAGGGATGGAGAACAAAACAAAGGATATTATAATGCCTCTGTATCGCTCCATGGTACGACCGCACCTTGAATATTGTGTGCCATTCTGGGCACCATATCTTAAAAATGACATAGTGTTATTAGAAAAAGTACAGAGAAGAGCCACCAAATTGGTGAAGGGGATAGAAGGCTACTCCTATGAAGAGAGGCTAAGAAGGTTAGGGCTCTTTAGCCTGGAGAAGAGACGGCTGAGGGGAGATATGATAGAGGTCTATAAATTAATGAATGGAGTGGAATGGATAAACGTGGATCAATTGTTTACGCTATCAGAGTATAGAAAGACTAGGGGACATGTAATGAAGCTACAGGGTAAACTATTTAAGACAAATAAGAGAAAATATTTTTCACTCAACGTGTAATCAAACTCTGGAATCTGTTACCGGAGGATGTAGTAAGGGCTGTTAGTATAGCTGGGTTTAAAAAAGGTTTGGACAAGTTCCTGGAGGAAAGGTCCATAAACCACTATTAAAAAGGGACCCAGGATATCAATGCTTGACCCAGTACAAGCATTGTGGAACCTGTGTCTTTTGGGGATATTGCTAGGTACGTATGACCTAGATTGGCCACTGTTGGAAACAGGATACTGGGCTTGATGGACCTTGGTCTGACCCAGTATGGCATATCTTATGTTCTTACATTCATCTCAAACACCTTCTTCCAACAACACAAATGCCAACTGTACATGTGGATTTCACCCAATGGATTGTACAGAAATCAAAATGACTACATCTGTGGAAGACAACGATGGAAAAGCTCAATAACATCAACAAAGACAAAACCTGGAGCTGACTATGATACAGACCATCAACTACTAGTATGCAAACTCAAGCTAAAGTTGAAAAATATCAAGCCATTCATGAACGTAGTAAAATATGGCCTTGAGAATATACCACTGGGATATAGAGACTGCCTGAGAAATCAATGTGCTGCTTTAGATAAAAATGACAGAGTTCTAGAAAAGTTATTGGATAACATTAAGAAGGTTCTGCTGGAAGAAAGCAATAAGTCTCTACATAAGATGAAAAAGCAAAAAAAGCCAAAATGGATGACTGAAGAAACTCTGAAAGTTGTCAAGAAACGTAGAGAAGCTAAAGCCAGAGGAGAAAGAGAGGCAATCACAGAACTCAAGAGATTTCCAACATGCACCAAGACAAGACAAGGGAAAGTACTACAATGACACATGCAAGGAAATAGAATCAGAAGCTATTACAGGAAGAACAAGATTAGCTTTTCTAAGGGGCATGTTTACTAAAACCCCGGTAATGTGCGGGCCGCGGTAGTGTGCGGGTGCCATATAAGGAGTGGGCGTTCACCGCTGAAGACGAAACACTGGAATTTACATATGCGTTAAGGTGCGCGGCGCCCTTGTGCGCCCCGCACCTTAGCGCATCAGACAGCTGCGTGGGAGGTATATGTGTCACGCTGATGGGCAAGCAGAAGAGCAGAGCCACAGCACAATGGTTAGGACACATACCAATGGTGCTAGAAGCAGGAGTTTGATCCCCCACCGAGCCCAATAAAGATGGCTGGCTGAGGCATTAATTTATGAGGCAGAGAAATAATGTGCAGCATAAGGCGGCGCACTAATGTTTTGGAGGCAGTCTAATACTGGGCGGCATAAGGCGGCGTGCTGATGGTCATAAGGGTGAGTGCTGTTTTAGGAGGCTTCTCAATATGGGGTGGCATAAGGCGCGGCGCTGAAGAGCAAACAGAACAGCATAGCCACAGCACAATGGTTAAGGCACATACCAATGTTGCAGGGATCAGGGGTTCGAGCCCCTACAGTGCCCAATGAACAAGGCTGGCTGAGGTGTTACTTTAGGAGCCAGTCTAATATAGGGCGGCACGCTGATGGGCATTAGGCGGTGCACTATTGATTTAGGAGGCTATTTTAATATTGAGAGTCATAAGGCGTCTTGCAGATGTGCAAGCACACAAATGCAGACACAGCACAATGGTCAAGACACCGACCAATGGTGTAGGGATCATGGGTTCAATCCCTTACTGTGGTCCACAGAATAGGCTGGTTGAGGCATCATATGTTATGGGTAACAGTGCTGTAGGAGGCATATTGATTTTGGGCAGCATAAGGCGTCGCGCTGTTAAGGTTGGGCGGCATAAGGCGGTGTTTGGGGGTTTTTTTTGGCCATAAGGTCGTGTGATGTTGTGTGGGTGGTTTGGGCGGCATAAGGCGGTGCGCTGTGAGGTGTGGATGGCAGAAGATGTTGCGCTGTTAATGTTTGGCGTCATAAGGCAGCATGTAAATTCCGTGGGGCAGAAGGCGTTGCGCTGTAAACTTTGGGAGGCATAAGGCGGTGCACTGATGACTCTGCACAGCAACAGAGCCACAGCACAATGGTTAAGACACTGACCAAAAGTGCAGGGATCATGGGTTCAATCCCCTACTGTGCGCAATGGAAAAGGCTGGCTGAGGTGTCACTTTTTATGGATAAGAGTGCTGCAGGAGGCATATTGATTTTGGGCGGCATAAGGCATTGCGCTGTTAAGGTTGGGCGGCATAAGGTGGGGTGATGTATTTTTATGGGCATAAGGCTGTGCGATATTAAGTGTGGTCGGTTGCGAAGTCATAAGGCGGTGCGCTGTGATTTGCGCACGGCAGCAGATGTTGCGCTGGTGATGTTGGCTGGCAGAAGGCGGCATGTTATTTTGGGGTGGCAGAAGGCGGGGCGCTGTAAACTTTGGAAGGCATAAGGTGGTGCACTGATGATCAATCACAGCAACAGAGCCACAGCACAATGGTTAAGACACTGACCAATGGTGTAGAGATCATGGGTTAAATCCCCTGCTGTGGCCAATGAATAAGGCTGGCTGAGGCATTACCTGTTATGTGGAATATTGCCTTACAAAGCATTTTACATTGTTATTGTATTTAATACTGTTAGCAAATGCACTCTCAAAGCACTGTAATATAAGGCGCCCCATAAGGTACCCTAGAGGGCACATTGTAAATTGCACGGTCCACCAAGCCACACTACAATGTTGCTTATAGGGTGCTGTATGAGGCGGGACAAGGTCAGAGCACTGTTTCTGCTGGCAGCACTGTCCATTGTAATGCAGGGAAATCTTAAGTGGGTGTGATGTCATGCAAGACGGAACAGCAGTGGATAACAATGGTTAAGACACTGACTGACGGTGCAAGGGTCATGCTTTCAAATCACCACTGAATAGGTTTGGCAGAGGTACATCCTTTTTCAATGTACACCAATATGTGCTGCCATCTAAAAAGGACATCACCCTAGTGGCATAAATCAATGCAACTTTTAGGGTGCACTAGAAGGCACATCCTAAACATACACGTCAGCAAAGTCTAGTTTGACTTTTTCCCAGAGGCCATGGTTAAAGGTTGTCAACTCCCAGGGCACCATTGTAGACACACCATAAGCTGCCAGTGTCAAAGGTGTGACATAAGTTTCACCAAGGATGTATAGTTAAACTAAAATACGTTTTCCAATAGCACTAAGATCACCCAATATGAAGGTCAAGAGAGATATGTGTCAAACACACATGTAACCTAAACACATCACAGAGCTAAAAGGAAAGACAATGCATATGTAAAAGAAGGACGTAGATGACAGCTGCTGGACCACACAAATCAGCCCCAGCCCATGTGTCAGCTAGAGAAATGGACACACAAATCGTGGACAGCTGTAGCTATGTACAGCGTGATGGTAATCTACGATGCTATAATGACAGTGTGTGACAGTGGATGGGAAGATGTGCACAGCAGAGGATGCTGGCATGGCAGGATAGGTGAAATTTCAGGATGACAGTGGAGTAGCAGTGCTATGCAGAGCACACACAAGAGAGGACACCAGGGAGAGCTGCAATGCAGGAATGTGTATTAGTGCAGGACGTGGGGTAGCAGCATGCACATCAGGGTAGGATGGCACAACAGCTGGTAGACAGAAGATGGACAGAAGGATGGTCCACAACTCGGATGAGGGCACAATGTGCTCAAAACACAGATATGCACACATATCAGTGTCATCCTACTGAAAACCACTTACGCAGGACAAGCATAAAAATCAGAGAGAATTGAGAGGACTCAAACCTACGCCCAATACCATAAATGGCAATGCATAAACGGGTAGTCCACACCACCAATGTGAGCTCATTAGCAAAAGATACTTACAAAAATAGTGCAGGACATCACACAAGACGCCTGCTGGCTGTCCGGACAGACAAACCCCCAACAGCAATCATGTGCAAATGCACATGCAGATCTGCTGTGTACAGATCACATCCCAGGCTGTAATTATGACCAGGGACACATGCGCACACACACTGATATGTTATGCAGTGGATACAGCAAGCTAAAGATGAGCAAAACTAAACCACAAAGGCAGCAGAGGATCCTCTGTGGAGCTGTGTAGCAATCTGGAACAGGACAGGAGAGAGCTCAACATGCAAACACGTGTACCACACACCAGCTGAACCACACCAATAACAAACCCCCAGGTGCACTGTCATGTAAACAGCATAAAGAAAGAGACCCATGTATCAGCTACGATCTGATGGCTCTGAAGTGCAGAGGGTACACCTTGGTGTACAATGAAGAGAGGGATGGGTGTGTGTAGTGGTAATGAACTTGCTGTTACCTAATGCTTAAATTAGCACCACATACAATAAAAATAAAACCCACCTGTGGGTGTCAAACATGCAAACTACAGAGGTACAACACATGCATCTAACCACTCCCACAAACAGCACACTGAGCACAATGCAAAACAAATACCCCAAAGGGAGGGTGTCTATGGGAATCTGTAATACCCAGTGATGTCACAAATGGCTGTCAGATACACAGCTGACACCTTACAAGGATGTGTGCACAGGTGGGCCATGTACATCATCAGCAAATCAAGAGATACAAGTGTCAATGTGCTGAAAGAGTGTGGTAGTATTTCAGTGGTCAGAAAAATCCCTGCTAACCCAAGCAAGCAGGGTACAAATCACAGTATCACTCCATGTGTCCTTGTTCAAGTCACGTAACCCTCCATTACCTTGGAAGAAAGACCTGACAATCTACATCTAGTGACATTATCAAAAATACCCTGGAGCCTCTGGGTCATAAGGAGTAAGGACTGAATGAAAGGCACACATTGCCTTGCATGTTTGTCACCATGATCAAGCAGAAAAATAGACAAATGTGTGTCAAATACATATCTTTATTTTGGTTATTCAACACAGATAGTGTAGACAGTGCCATCATAATATCAAGGTGAGTGCATCCCTGGTGAAAAGTGAAAATACATGTTGCAAAGCAGCAACCCACATCCTACAGAAAGGTCACTGGCAAGACCACAACTGAAGGGCACGAGATATAATGTACATCAAGTGCATGCTTTGCACAGGACAGCAGGTCCCCATCCCCCTCCAGCTGCTACATGCCTCAAATGTGTAAGGTACATATCAGTGCATGTAGACAGTACGCGCTGAATGATGAGGCCCCAACACACATCACCAGTCCCTCCAAACATATCCGTCTGGCAACACAGGAGACACAGAAATGAAAACAGCATATGTTGTAGCAATGTTTTAATGAGAGAAACGCATTCTGATAGAACTGTTTCAGCTCACAGCTAATGGCTGATCTACGAATCAAAGGTGCAACAATGTAGACCCAAACAATCATCAAAAACACCATTAGCATATGCAAACAGGTAGCAGAGTCTCATGAACACAGAGAGGATACAAACTAAACTACCTTAAAAAAACTGCAAAAAAGAACATCATGCAGGAGATCCCCCCCCCCCCCACTGTTGTTTGGGTATACAATGTTTGGGGACATATAGCACAGTACATAGAATGCACGATTGAAGGAGGACAACGGACACCAACACTACCACACTCCAAATATAATGGGGCAATGTGAGTGTCCTTACTGCAAGGGATAAACAGAACTGTACAGACGTACAATGCAAGGTGTGTACATACCTGCCCAGTGTCACGACTGCACAGTTAACACACACTAGAACCAGCATGTGAAGATGGAAATGATGGGCAAACTTCTTACAGTGACCCCCACAAAAGTCAAAGGTCAACATGCTGTGGTTCCCCAACATAGTCAGTCATTTTCACAAGCACCATACACATACCAACAACATGATACAGTGATGGCACACATGCCTGTTACCCCCCTTGCCCATGGCAAACATCAATCCAGGATGTTGGTGTGCATGAACGCTTTGGTGTGGGTAAATCTGCATCCTGTCGAGGTGGAGGGCAGGTGGACATAGACAACAGGACCGCTCCATCGTTGCCCGTATGCCACAAACATGGCTGTATGATTATGTTGAAACAAAAAGATGAGCGTATCCTGTGTGCCATGTCACACACATGTCAAAAACACAACAACAAAACAACTGGTGAGGAATGTACAACATACAGTGTAAATTTCAGTCCCTGCTGCACAGGTGTTGATCAGTACACATCGTCCAAAGGGCAAAGTGTATCAGAAATCCAAAAGGTTCCAGAAAAACTGTCCTAACAACCCTGGTCATGCATAGACACGTGTCACATTTCAATATGACACATTCCTTGACAGTTCATGTGTGTCCCCTGAAATGAGCTGGACTCCTACCAAGAGCATGGCAGCAAAAGTGTGTTGGACAGCTCTGTCATTGCCAAAGCAGCACTGCAAGGGTAATACTGTCTATCCCTGGCATGTGTCCCACTCTCAGAGGTCCAACATCCAATAGCAACATCATTCACAGTAAGGTCCATGGTGTTGTGTCCACCAACAGGTGGGGGATGGTGAGGGCAGATGCACTGTAAGAGATGTTTCCGGTATGTTTTATGCCCTGTGTCAGGATAGGATAAGTATTGTATTGTTAGACACCTTGCAAAACCAACACACATTGCAGAGATTTACACTTTAGGAAATACAGTTGAAAGGTATGCAAAGGCAGGCATTACATTAAAACAACAGAAAACACACTGCAGATTGGAGATATCAGGAATTTTAAATGCAGACACGGATATCACATGGATATGGTCATGTTCATGTCCAGGTCACACAGGCGTCACACTATATGCATCTTTTTCTGTGAACAGAGATGCAACATGACATGTACATGATACAAACAGTAAAACATCCACAGGTAAAGGCAGATGCAATCCACAAATTTACAAAACTGCAACAAACCATGTGTGTGCATCAGGAGTATGTCACCGATCCCTGGAGCCACTCAACAGCCATATCAGGTCACAGTGATGGGAGACAATGTCAGCAAAACGTGTACAATCACCATGTCAAGCCACTGTTGATGCATGTCCACATTATGGCGATATCTGGAAAAAAAAACGCAGCTCAACAGTGGTCCCTCAAAACAAAAGACACAGGTCTTCTCACAACAAACAACACATGTCGAAAATGTTCACAAGGTAAACAGCACGACAGCAGAGGTAGCACACACACCACCGCCCCCCAGGTGCACTAATCCGTTACAGTACATGATAATGTCCTATGCCTGACCACTGCATCATCCCACAGCCAACCCATAAAGACACTCCCACACAGTATGCTTTGGTCAGCGTTCCAACTGAACCACATGGCCTGTATGTGCACAAGTGGAGAAGTGTAGACATATAATCCAAGTCACTTTCAGTGGTACCCTGGTGTTGGATGATGATACAATGTGGCGTTAGGGAGCAAGTGTAGGCCACCACCAAAGAAAAAAAGTGTTCTACACACATGCTGCTCTGTTGGACATGTTCCAGAGACAGTGTTGCAGAGGACATAATGGACACAAATACATGGGGATATGTGCAACACCATCAAGGTATGGGTGTAGGAGACGTGAGGAAAAAAAGGGTTACTCACAACATGTGCCCAATATTACACATCAATGAGGACATGTATTCCTCCTGACTGCAGGCATAGACAATGTATCTGGAGATCCACATACCCCGGACCATAGCATATTGCCAGATGTATGGTCACCTGCCAATGCACCACAGCAACAGCATCCTCACAAACTATGTCCTGTGCAGTGTGAAACACAAAATAAACAAACATATGTCATGTTGTAGCTGTGCACCACACACTGCACTTTCCTATCCCCAGTTGTCAGACACCACAACATCACCGACTGACTGACTGTTCACTATCACACTGTACAGATCTCTCACAAGAGAGAGGTTGCACAGAGGTGTCAGACGCTAACTAGAGCTATCCATAATCCCTCTATCGCCTCCCTTACCTCTCTCTGTTGTTGCAAACACTGGTCAATAGAGATGTGTGCCCCCACCATGTATTTGTTTCATCCCAACGTCTCAATATTGGGCCAGTTAACCCATATTGCCACCAATACCACCTCTCCGTGTGTACTGTTCTCCCAATTTTGTCTGTTACTCCACTGTAAATATCTGTAGCACATGGAAATATCCAGGTACACCTCCTGTTTCCACTGGCCAAAGAAATATCCTGGAGTGTACATCTCACACCCCTAAATATATTGTCAGCTGTGTGCTGATGATGTTCCCAAATCTATGGCAATGTCAGCGTCACGTCTGCTAAAACACCACCCCATGTCTGCTTGTCACCTCACCATGATGGCTGTATGTCATCACACCGTGTGACAGTGAGAATGTTAAAGTATCGATAGCCTACATGTGCACCTGAAAATATTATTTATCACCTAAGTCTGTGTGTATATGTGGACATAACATCCCTTGCTATGATCAGCAAGGTAGTTGATGCTGTGGAGTGTACTCTCCTGCCCCACAAACATAAACAGCATGTAGCTGATGCATGTGGCATATGTTGAGATAGCATCATATGCCATGTCCTGCTTGAGAAACATCTAAAAAAACATTCCATGCACACATGCAGCGTACCACTTGGCAACTGTAAACCACCCTTTGCTGATCTGACTCCCATCACCTCTGTATGTGCGCTCATCTGCAACACTGCACACAATGGCTGTTCTTCAAAATCATACTGTATCAATTAGATGTCCCCCTGGCTGAACAATGCCAGGTCCCCTTCCCTCACCATATCTATGTCTGAACTACGTGATGAACTCTACATTAAGTCACTCTAACACATTAACACCAATCACAAACAGGTAATAAAATCATGGGAAAGTAGTAGTAAGCATGTGTATAGTGCTATGTATGACATGTGGCTCCACACCTAAGAAGCATACACACATAGCCAGCTGACAGGAGCTTAACACCCACCCAATCAGCTACACATAGTACAATATAACCACATATACCACAGGACAACTGACCCCAAACATGGTCTTCCCAACCACTGTGAATTACGCATCCTATACCTGTCACTGTCCTCCACCCATACCATCAGAACAACTAACTGTGTTTGCAAAGTAGCTGCTAACCTAACCAGCCAATTACTGGGAATGTTACCCCCAAAACCTCCCATAGCCGTATGAACACCCACCCACATAATCCACCAACACCTGCTGTTGTGGCATGTCCACATTGTTGATCACACACGCACGCATGCCTATATGTGACGGTGGAATTTGCAGTTAAATTACAATGCAGTGTGGTATCAAAATGCTATATTGACATAATCAACCTGTATAACCATCACACATATATAACTCCACATGTATGTGGGATTATATGCAATAATTACCAGAGAAGATCTCTTCAATCACCCTCCGCCTGACCGCTGTGCCCCCTCGTGTGTCACCACTAGCACGTACAGGTGGGCACGTTGGATCATCCTCCAGATCCTCATTAATCTCTGCAGGAATATGGTGCCTGAGAGCAATGTTGTGCAGGATGCAACAGGCTATGATTATCTCTGCCACAGTCATTGGCTTATATTGTAAGGCCCCGCCTGTCCTATCCAGACACCTGAAGCGACTTTTCAACACGCCAAAGGTGCGCTCTATGACAGAGCGGCTGTAGGCATGGGCCTCATTGTACCTCTGCTCTGCACGTGTTCGTGGCTGACGCACAGGGGTCAGCAGCCAGGGCCGACACCCATATCCTGCATCACCTGCAGAAAGATATTTTGCATGTGAATGCATGAGCTCATGTTCACACAACTTGACACAGGTATAGACGTGAAATAAAAAATGCCAACCACATCCTAACAGAAACATATGACATCACAACTATGCATTTGACACGATTACACATATGATGACAGAAAAGGAACACATGGCCTATGGAGTGTGCACATCCATGGCATAAAAACAACAGTCCCATTTATACCTGTACAGATCCTCTTTGTGGGGTACATGTGTATTCTACTGTAGTTACTGTCCTCATCTCTACCACCTCCAACGTTAGACTATACTACAGATGCACTAACCACATGTTCAAAGTATATGTTTGCAAAGTACAAACCATCAAAAAAAACATGTCAGGCAAAGGAGCCTCACACCCACATCATGTATGCCATGAAGGTCTCTCAATGTCATAACCATCACACCTCTATTTCCCCTGTCCTCCAAGGTCCCCATCTGAAGATTGAGCAGTCAGTGTCCATATGCAGCATACTGCTGACCAACCAGAATTTAAGTAGCCGTCGTCTGCACTGTCATCAACCTGTTCACATTCTTTTCAAACTGTGCTCAACAGAATTGCACATTGTAGCCCACATGAGGGTGCACCAATCAAATATACAGAGGCAGACTACATTCCTGTGTATGTGCTACTAATACCTTTCAAAATGCACCCAAGTAGCCCCCTCGCTTACACTGTCACCTTACCATAATGATCACCAACATTAGGATCATCACATACATCTACGCCTAGGTCCAGCACATCTTCAGTGGTTAAAGAGACGGCACAGCCTATATTTTGTTTATCCGCAGCTGTGACATAGGCCAAATGCATAAACACACATAGGAAAACATGTTCTGCTATTAGAAAAGGTCATGAACATCCATCAAACTTAGCTAAACCCATCCCCATGTTAACTACTGTGTCATGGGTGACTCACCCAGTAATGGGTGAGTGTGTGATCCTAAAACACACATGACAAGGGAAATGTGTATGGATGTACAATAACATAAATGTCACATAACATACACAAACTAGCTGACAAATAAGACCCTTCACAGGTGGATGTGAAAAGCACCACCTCCCCCCAACCCCCCATGTGGGCAGGTGGCACCCACCCACCCACCATAGTACCAATCCACCACAAGGACACACATATGTACACGTGCGTAATCACATGACCACCATGAGCAGGTTATGATCAGATATTGTCACAATCCAGATGTTACATATTGGATCCTGTCGCCAATTACTCTACGTGTAAACCCCTGTACCAATGTCAACTTTAAACTGTCATCTGTCATAAGAACATAAGAACATAAGAACATAAGACATGCCATACTGGGTCAGACCGAGGTCCATCAAGCCCAGTATCCTGTTTCCAACAGTGGCCAATCTAGGTCATACGTACCTAGCAATATCCCCAAAAGACACAGGTTCCACAATGCTTGTACTGGGTCAAGCATTGATATCCTGGGTCCCTTTTTAATAGTGGTTTATGGACCTTTCCTCCAGGAACTTGTCCAACCTTTTTTAAACCCAGCTATACTAACAGCCCTTACTACATCCTCCGGTAACAGATTCCAGAGTTTGATTACACGTTGAGTGAAAAAATATCAGTTAAACTTGTACTACATTGTGAACCACAGTGCTAACAAACCCCTTGCTATATAGCAGATGTTACTGAAACAGATAAATACATGCCTAACTAGATGACTCATCGTGAAATACTCTCCCAGCAAAATACAATCGCCATATTCTCCGGCCTCAAATTGGCTGAATAATGCCGAGTGATGCAGGATATAGGAGTCATGGGTGGACCCTGCAAACCTAGGATCCACATTCAAATATGCAGATTAGCATCACATACAACCTGAACATTCAGGGAATGGTAGTGTTTGCGGTTGCGGAACGCTACCTCCCTGTCTCTAGGCGGGACCAGGGCAACATGTGTGCAATCAATAGCTCCCATCACGTGTGGAATCCCGCCTAACGCCTCAAAGGCCTGGTTCAGGGTCCCCCATTGTTGCCTATTGTGGGGAAGGGCTATGTAATTCCCCACCCGGCTGACCATGGCACGCAGTACTTGGGGGAGACATCGTGAGAAGGTGGGCCGGCTCATGCCACCCACTGCGGCCACAGATGACTGGAAACGGCCAGAGGCAAAAAAATGTAAGGCATCAAGGAGCTTGACTAAACCTGGTATGGCATGGGACCGATGAGTCAGGGGCTCAAGGTCAGGTCTTAGATCCTCATAAAGCTCCCTAATAGCCCTTGTGCTCAGTCGGTACAGGGAGATGACCTGGTCCTCACGCATGCCCTGGAGCTGGGCCCTGGGCCTGTAGAGGCGAGGCTGCCGAGCCTGCACCTCAGCACGCCTTCTGCGCTGTGCACGCACAGCACCTGCCTGGACCGCCTCCACAGCTGCAGGTCTGTGTTGCTGCGGGACTGCACCCATGCCCTGTGCCTCAGCCCCGTGGACACCTTCTCCCCTGTCCTGCAACCGCAGCATCTGCCCACGTCTCAGGACACATGCAGTAAGATAAATAGCCTCCATAAACTCCTCCCGTCCAACTACACAAACACAATCAAGCACGCACACACACACACACACACACACACACACCTCACTAAACAGTGGACACCTTACAAACCACACAAGACAATACACACGAGAATACAATACAATATAAATCTCAATACAATACACAATACAACCAAGACTCACAATCCACTCCACACCACACTGTCTTGCTCTCTCTGTTCCTCACGCCAAACACACACCTCGCCTACAAAACAACCCTCAATGTGGTCCAGGTGTGCAGACATTTTTATAGCTGCTTGTGATTTTCTGCACCTGGCGCATGCCTAGTGTTGGGCGTGTGCGGCATATGTCCCACAGCGCATGCGTGTCTTTACGCGGCACGCATGTGCAACAGTTTGTGCATGCGTGTCTTTACGCGGCATGCATGTGCAACAGTTTACGCATGCGCATCTTTACGCGGCGCGCATGTGCAACAGTTTGCGCATGTGCGTCTTTACGCAGCACGCATGTGTAACTTCTTGGCGCATGGGTGTCTGTCTGTACGCGGTGCGCATGTGCAACTGTTTTTGGCGCATGGGTGTTCGTGTGTACTTGGGGCGCATGTGCAACTGTTTGCGCATGCGCGTGTCTGTATGCGGGGCGCATGTGCAACTGTTTGCGCATTGGCGTTTGTACGTGGTGCACATGTGCACATGTTTTACGCGTCGCACATGTATACGCCCATGCGCAAAAGGTTTGACATGCACGAGCGCACACACGCACATGCGCAGTTGCACATACGCGTCGCAAATAAAAAACGTCATTGCGCAACATACGTAACGTGAAAAAAACTATAAAAGACCCTGCACAGCTGGTCCACGTTGAGGTTGTTTGAGGAGTGCTAGGTAGTGAGGTGTGAGAAGAGAGTTGTGCAGCTGGTGTGGAGGTAGTGGAAGTAGTGGAGGTAGGTGTAGGTGTTGGAGGTTGAGTGGAGGTTGTGTTGGAGTTTGTCCTGTCTTGTCTTGTCTTGTGTTCTTCTGGGTCTGTGTGTATTGAAGTTTTTAGTGTCTTTCTTGGTCTGTGGTGTGAGCCGTGCTTGGTGTTGGTGAGGGAGAAAGGGTGAGGTGAGGTGAGGTGTGAGGAGAGGAGAGGGTGAGGTGAGGTGAGGTGTGTGGAGAGGAGAGGAGAGGGTGAGGTGAGGTGTGGGGAGAGGAGAGGAGAGGGTGAGGTGAGGTGTGGGGAGAGGAGAGAAGAGGATAGGAGAAGAGAGGGTGATGGAGAGGGAGAGGGTGAGGGAGAGGGAGGGTGATGGTGAGGGTGAGGGGGTGGAGGAGGTGGGAACACCTGTTGATGGGGAGGCAGGGACTGCAGGGTCAATGGGACCTGAGCCAGCGCCAGGCCCATCTGGAAGGCCTCAGGCTGCACAAAGCAGCCACACAGGGAAAAGAAAAAGAATACCAGTGCCAGCTGCACAACGGAGGAGGGCTATACGTTTCACCGATGCGGAGAACCACAACCTCCTGGCAATGGTGTTAGAAAATTATGAGGTTCTGTATGGGCGGCTCAGTAGCCGCACAACTGTGGCAGCACGGAATGCAGTGTGGGAGGAGGTCCGTGTGGCAGTAGCGGAGACAGGGGGCCCTCCACGAGACATAGAAAGTTTAAAAAAAAGATTTTCTGATATAAAAAGAGGTGTGCGGCAGCACATGGCTCGGCAGGAGCAACATGCTAGGGGCACTGGTGGCGGAGGCCCCCTCCCACCAATGCTCACGCCCCTGGAACAGGAACTTGCAGAACGACTGGGGACTATTTACATCTCTGGGCTGCCTGCAGCCCTAGACACAGCCCATCCGCATGCAGGTGAGTATGCTCTGGACACCTATTTGCTCTCAAAACATGCCTGAAAGCACCATGGTGTAGACAGCAGACATCCGCAAACACAATCCCATATCTGTCTTCAAACCCGCAACAGGTACCTATACATGTGTCACATGTGTGTGCGTTACCCCTGCACACCCTGTTGTGTTGCCATGTTGCTGTGCCACATTCAACATGTGACCCTCATCCAAACCCTCTCCACACCTGCAACAAACATGTCCATGGCCACCAGCCCCTACCCTACACCCACAACAGTGAGTGTTTTCCACTGTAATATTGTGTGGGCCTGTGATCATGGCATGTCTGTGACATACTATCCACACAGTAGAGCATGTGCTTGCCAGTGGGCCCAAGGTGATGAGCAGTCGCAGTCCACTGCATAGTGGGTCCGTGCCAAGCACATGTAGCACTGTAAGGATATTATGTCCTCATAACATATGCCATAATCAAAGGCCTGCACAGTCACACAGGGGATAGCAATAACAGATGTAAGGGTAGTGTATGAGTAGCCATGCATTGACATATTTGGCCAAGATGGAGGGGAGGGTTTGAATGGCGGCTACATGCCTAAACGTACCAGCAAAGGAACCATGGCAACCAAACAAGGTGTGCAGGGGTACAACACACACCTGGACCCAGCGTATAGGTACATGCCTGGGACAGACAGGTATGGGAGGGTGTAGGGGATCCTGCTTGCAGCACACATGCATGGACGTCCTACATCATGTCTGTGGTGTCTGCAGCACACACGGATACATAGCTTGAGTGTGTAAACATATGTGTGCTGTCTCTGTTCACAATGCAGGTGATTACAGTACCATGGGGACCCATGAGCAGGAGAAGGAAGAGGAGGAGAATGAGCAAGAGGAGGAGGAGGTGGGTGTCCCTCACATCATTGAGGAGACTGAGGCTGCTGTGTCAGAGGGAAGTACATGTTCTGCAGAGGAGCCCCTGGAGACGAGCACTAGCAGCCGGCCAACACTGGGGGATGGAGCAATGGGGGACATCCCACAAACAAGACAGGGAGCTGTTACAGAAGATCAGCTAATTACGGAGCTAAGAGCACACGCTGCAGCATCACGGAAGGATGCAGAAGGTGGGTGACCATCAATGTTTCCTCAAATGGTCTGTGTAGGCTGTGTGTGCATAAGGCACACTTACGTACCCGTAACACGTGATATGTGGTAACATCAGAATTAAGTATGCAGATATGGGTATGTTGGTCCCATCAGAGCCTGCGGGTGAACGCTCACCAGATTCCCAAAAATGGAATGCTGTTGGGAGCATTCATCAACGGTTGCATGCTGCCTTTCCGCCTTCCCCACGGCCAATCCAGAGTTACAGTTTCAGAGGTGAGACAAAAAGAGAGGGAGAGGAATTTGGAAAGATAGAGCGAGAGACAAAGTAAGATACAACTCCTAGGGTAGGTGGGTGTGTTGCGTATACCTTGGTTTTGCTGTTTCCACATATCAACTGTGATATGTAAATAATTGCGTTATCTCCAGAATCAAGCAGGAATGAGTCTTCACATATAGGGACTCCACAACTAGAGATGCCTGGGAGATTCCCATGGTTGAGAGACCCTGGAAGGGCTGTACCTCCCCCTTGGATCACAGGCATCCAAACAGGGCTGGAGGGCAGGAGTTGCTTAGGTATGGAACAGGTACCCGAAAACAGCCTGACCAAACACGGCATCCCGGAAGCAGTCCGTGTCCAAAGAATAATGTGCTGTGAAGGTATGAACAGCTGCCCATGTGGCTGCGTGACAGTTGTTGGTGATGGACACTGACTTTGGGAGAGCCATAGAGGTTGCCATGACCCTCACATTGTGAGCTGTAACATGGCCCTCCAAAGAAAGGTCTTTACTTTGTTATGCAAAATAAACACACTTGCAAATCCAACTGGACAATGTTTGCCTACAAACTCGATGTGAAAACAGAGAAGGATCCAAAGACAAATACATATGGGAAGATCTTCTATGTTGCTGAGTCCTTTGTAAGTCATAGGCAATAGCCCGTCTACAATCCAGGGTATGAAGAGTCGATGTTGCTCGTGACGCATGAGGACATGAACAGCAGACAGGTAAATACACATCATGATACAAATGAAAGGGTGCAACCACAGTAACCAAAAAGTGTGGATTGCTCCTGAGGACTCTCCTATCATGATGTGACCCTATATAAGGTGGATTTGGCAATGAGGCCTGCATCTCACTGAAGCAACAAGCAGAGGTGACTGCAATACGGAAAATAACCTTCTGTAAAACTGTTGTAAAGAAAGTGATAGCTAAGGCTTAAAAGGGTGCCCTCCTAAGCTGACCAATAAACCTGATTCACGTCCCATGACACAACAGAAACTCCAATGGTAGGTTCAGTTAGCAGTAGGTCTGTCATGAATCATTCAATAAGAGGCTGACAGGAAATAGGCTGTCCATTGAGAGGCATAAAGGCTGCTGCAATAGCGCTCAAGTGGACACCTAAAAAGTTTGTGTTAAGGCCTGCATTGGTGAGATGCAGGAGATAATTAAATAGGGAATTCAAGGGTCCTGCTAGAGGGTAAGGACCCTTCTCATCGCACCTATTTGAAAACCCTTTCCATCTCAAAGCATGGCAACATCAAGTAGAGGGCCTTTTAGAAGCATGGAGGATATCCTCCACATTCTGAGATATTGCAATCTTGTAGATCTAGACCTTCAGCAAAACAGTTGTGAGGTGACATGCTTTGTGGCTTGGCTGGCACAACGTTCCCTGCTCCTGGAAGTGGAGGTGTGGAGCAGCTTCCAAGTTTACTGTGGAAGTTTGGGAGAGATGCTGAGATTGACGTTAACACACGTGGCGTGGCTAGCGTGGATCTATGAGGATCTTGGATCTGTGATGTCTCTGGATCTTGAGAGGAGTCTGGCGGATTAGGGGAATGTTTGGAAAGGCATCCCGGAAGGCATGACCACGGTGAAGGTGAAAGCCATACCTGTCCTGAACTCCCTGACATGGAATTATGCAATTGAACTGGGGAATTGAGGCATTCCATGGACTGCCAATGAGATCTATGTCTGGGGTACCACACTCTTGAAGGATTCTGAGTACCAGATCCATGTGTAAGGACCATTTGTGTGCAAGCAGAACCAAACGGAGTCTGTCAGTTACAGAGTTTTGCATTCCAGGAAGGTAAACGTCCAGGAGATGGATCTGATGCTCTCTGGTGGGGCCCACTACTTTAAAGCTGTGTTGCCAAGCCTCAAAAAGCTACATCCTCCTTGCTTGTTTACGTAAAATATGGCTACCTCATTGTCGGTATGAATAAGCATTTTTCTGTAGCTGAGCAGGGTATGGAGGACCTTGAGAGCTAGTACATGTGCTTGCAGCTCCACCTGTGTGATATGTGGAGAAGTCACCTGTGTATACCAAATGCCCTGAGTATAGAGGTTTGGAGATGACCTCCACAAACCCTTGCAGAGGCATTTGTTGTGAGGGTTGCGTGCAGAAACAACTGTTGGAAGGGGGACAACAGCAACAAATGGTGGGTGCCTTCCCACCGTTGCAGAATACAAACTAGACACTTGGAGGTTGTTTTTTGGTCTGATACAGACCCTGATGCTTGAATCCACTGGGTGGACATAACCCCTTGAGCTGCTGTCATGTGAAGGCAAGCATAGGACACCACTTGCACTGTGGATGGAAGTTGGCCTAGTAGTTGTAACATCTCCCTGACAGTAAACTGTTTATGTGTCATAAGCTTGTATGCTAACTGCACCAGGCATAGGCAATGGCCCTGAGGAAGATAGGCCCTTACAATGTTAGTATCTAGCATGGCCCCTAGGAAATGCAGGGATTGAGTAAGGGTAAGTTGGGACCTTGTAAGGTTGTACACAAGTACAAGATACTGTAGAGGGCACAGTGTGCATTCCTGGGACGTCTGGCCCTCTGATTGCAATGGAGCTATGATGAGCAAGGCATCTGTGTATGGTAATGGAAATATTCCCACACTGCGTACAAATGCAGCTAGAAAACCAATGCATTTGGTAAACTCTCTTTGTCCAGAGGTCAGACACAAAGGAAGCACCCTATATTGGTAGTGCTTCCCTTTGAAAAGGAGATGGTGTAACCCTCTGTGAGATGGATGGATGAGCACATGAGTGTAGCCATGCATTACATCTCTTGCACAAAGCCAATCCTGATTGTGACGGTATGGGAGCAGAGTACTCAGACACATCATTTTGCATTTCTCCTTGCATAGGAATGTGGTCACATCTCAGAGATCTGAAATGGGTCTGCAGCCCCCTGTGGTCTGTGTGATCTGAAAATATGGGGACTACACCCTTGACCCTTGTGGAGTTTGGGGCACCTATGCTTTTGGCCCTTGGCCAAGAATGGTACCCTCCCCCTGACCTTGAGGGTCTAGGAGAGGTGCTGGACATTTGTAACATATCATCATGGTGTATGTTGGCAGGTTTGGAAAGTGAGGTTTGTAGCCCTCCGTTATGATGGATAGGCTCCATTGGTCTGTTGTGATCTGCTCACATCTGGGAGCAAAGTGACCTTACATTCGTGGGATGGTGATAGGCTTTGGTTGTTCCTGAGACTGATAAAACAAGTTATCAAACAGCAGGTCCAAAACCCTGAGGAGGTTGAGGCTGCAGAGATGTACCAGCCCCTACAGACGTCGTCAAGGCCTGCTTAGGTTGCTGACGCTGAACAGCAGAAAGAATTGTAGTAGATTGCTGGCTAAATGCACACCATCTTCCTTTCCTGAGGAAACGAAACTCTGTAAAAGGATTGTGTTTTGTCAGGAAAGGCTGTGGACTTTGAAGGTAAAGTGCAAGCAAATTTTCTGCATGCATTTCTGTGGCTCTTAATTTCCAGTCTTTGAAAAACAGGTTTCCTCATGTACAAGGAAGATTAGCCAAACCAATCTGGTCCAACAATTATAAATCTTAGGTTTAAAGCCAAACAATTATTCGTGCATCTATGGGAATGGCGGAAGCCCTGCTGGCAACCTCACAGGTGTCTAAGGCTGCACGGTTTTCAAATTGTGAAATATCTTGCGTATGCCTGAGGCAGAGAAGGAAGTCCTCCCTTTTGTCCTGTGGAAGGAAAGGGTGTGAAGTGTGCAGTCTTTTGGCAACGACCTTAAGTAACATACCCATATCGACACAACAGGAGGTTAGTCTGTCAATGAACATCCTTATTGTGTTGAGTTTTCTAACAAAAGCAACCAAGGTACTGGCCCTTTACCTGGAGGAGCAGAGGAGTGACTCTTTGTACTCTTTATATTTTTCAGACCAGACGCACCCACAATAGAATCTTGAAAAAGGTGTTTTATTTTACATTCCAGGAAAAGCTGGGACCTAGTACATGGTGTCTAACCTATAACAATGAAGAGAGATGGTGAGAGGGGTCTCCCAGAGGTCATACATGGCATTATGACGAATCTCATTAATTGGCAAGGTGACTGCCTCCATGTGAGCCTTGGGATAACCTACAATATGTAGTTTAGGAGGCCTAGGCTCTGTTTCAAGGGCTACTGACATAGGGAGCCCTCAGCTACCTCCCTTATGAATTATTGATAGGACAGGTCTTCGGGAGGAGGCTCAATTCTTTTTGGTGATGAAGGCTCTTCTGGAAGGGCTATTGATACATCAGCAGATGCCTCCCATGCATCAGAGCCCTCAGTGGATGGAAAGTATCAACTGACAGGATGCTCTTTTCAAACTTGATACGTGTATGGGGCTGTATTGACAGTGTCAGCTAATGTTACCGTTTTGATCACAAATGGCATCCCTCAACAGGGAGCCAATGCATTCTACACCATGGACAATCTGGATGCTATATTTCCCATTCCTGGCCCTGGTGTTGATACATAGGAAGGTACAGATAATGGCACTTGTTACCCTTTCAGTGGTGTCGCAGCCTGTGTAAAGGCTGTGATGGGCTGCCGCATGCACAAAACAATCTGATGCATCCATGCCATGAATGTCTGGGACTTTGTTCCAGATGGTTGTACCAGTAACTCTGAGCAGTCTAACAGTTGAACAGTGGAGGCCGTGCCATCAATGTCAACCTGTGACACCATAGGTGGAGCTTTGGACAGCGCAACCTCACAACGGGATATTTTGGCTGCTGCAGGATCCTCAAAGGCAATGTTGGAGTCATCTTGATGGTGTGCCGTAGATGTAACCTTTGGGGACTGTGTGGAGTTATGTTTGTTTACCTGAGATCCATGGGAGGCAGACAAAGCCATGAGAGATGTCACAGATACTGTAGTTGATTCAGAGGGGAAGAGGTCATTGAGTTTGGCTGCTCAGGTCTGTGAGCCGCGTGTGGACATCAAGGAGTAGGAGGACGAATACAAAATGACGTTGCCAGTCCACAAACATGTGAGACAGCAGGCATGTGTGTCAGGAATAGAAAGACTACCGCTGCACTTAGTCCATTTTCAACACTTGGAGGCTTGCATTACCTTGTGGAAAAGTTCCTAAGAGGCCTAAGGTCCAAAATAGAGAATGCACCCTAAATGTGCCAAAATATAAGAAAATATTTGTATGGTGTAAATACAGGACCTGCAAGACCGGCGGTACCGTGCAAGGGCCAAAGAATGCAGACACGCGAGACACAAAATAACGTTACCACAAAGAACCTCTTTCGCAGTGATACGGACACGGCCTGCTGACTGTGTGGAAAAGATGAACTTGAGAGAGGCGGGTGAAAAGGTGGGAGGGCAGCGCGTAGGCGCTGTGGAATACTTCCAAGATCTATAACACCTTGTGCAGCTGGTGAGCATTCCCGCGTAGGCTACATTGCTAACAACATACCCATATGTGAGGGTTTTTTCATGCTCCATCCTTGAGATGAAATCAGGTGTGTAGCATATGCAGGAATGTTATATGTGCGTACTCCACAGAACAGCACTCTAGGTTGTATACTGTAAAGGTTGAGTACATGTCTGCATACAGTAGGTACACCACATTGATTGAACCTTTAAAATACTGTTTTGCATCTGAAAATAATCAAAACCACAATAACCCTTAAAGTCAGAGACATATATTTTGTTGTCTATCAAGATCTGAAACATATTTGAGGTGCACTCAGTCATAACGTATGTGCGGTTGCTCAGCAAGGTGTGGGCGCACACACGCGCACAGCTAAGAGGTAACAGTGGTGACAACAGACTGTCATAACCGCAACGGAACAACCAGTCGTCTCTGTTAGGGGAGGGTGTGGTGGATGTGGCAACATCTCTCCGCAGCTGTGATATGTCTGAATCCCATAGACGGTACATATTGTTGGGAAAAAATGGTATGGTTTTTGCTAGATGATGTTACTGTGAGACACAGTTGAACAGACCAGGGTCAGCTGACACCTGTAGATGCAGACATAAGAGGTATGTTGTTTAGGGAACAGCATGTTCTCAGACAATAAATGTTTAGCTGCAGAGCACTTGCAATAGTCTGCCTCATCGCAGAGGCCCAGACGTCTCACCGAAAACAGGTTGCCACCTGTCCCAAACTCCTTGTACAATCCAACCTGGCATACACAAACCTAAGGATGGTATGTCAGCAAACGTCACACATACCCCATTCTCACCAGTCTGCATCTCCAAGTGTTATACAATCATAACACATGAGGTTAACAGTCATAATGTGGTGCCACACCCATAAACGCCCCTTAACAGAGATGACAGGGTCAAAATGCATGTCCATATGTTGTGGGAGACGTATAGGTACCTGGAGACTGTCTGTCTGTCCATGACTAGGATTGCATGGCTGACATACAGACACGCCCATCAACATGTCCCCTCCGTGTATCTCTGCCAATGCATCCCCTAATTGAATGGTTTGGAACTCACTCACATAATCACAGAGGTCTGCTTTTGGCCCCTGTTTTGTTTTTACCGACTGAACACCTCACAGCTGACACCCCTGATGCCAGCGTCATCACGGAGGCCCCCCCCCCAAAACCTCTGGGGATCACTGCAATTCGCTAGGGGTTACCATCTGCTGTTGATTCCACAACAATACCGTCTCTATGCACTTTGATGGACTACCCCCCTCCGTTGCAACCTCTGTCGTCCCCCATGCTGTGTTTAGCAAGGTGTACATGCACTGTTATTTGACTGCTTCCTCTTAGGCCACAAGGTGTATGTGAACCCCTCTGCCATCACACAGGTGAAGCAGCAGCGTTATTGGCCCCGTAAGGGACCTTATCCTGGTGTTACCACTACATCCCTCTGAGTGACTAGCGCTGCACCTGTAACCTGTCTCAGCTGCGTTTATCCATCCAAATGTGTCCCCACCTGGTATGGTTGTTGTTTACCTACCTATGTTCATCTATGTGTCACACCAGGTGTGGTTGTTGTCGGTCATTAAGGCTCCAACATCCATTCACAATGGACACGTGTTTGCTAAATGTCCTAATGGCTATAGGTACATCTGCTCTATGTGTATGTTTCTGGGCAGCCTGTGGATCCCTGTGTTTTCCACCCACATCATGGTAATGCACCATGTCCTGTGTTTGCTTTTTACTTATACTACTGTGTCAATTATGGAAGGTAACCCTACCCATGTGTCCACTACAGGTTTCCATAACTCAATGAAAAACATGTGGAATGTGTGTGACATGTTTGTGTGTGTCGGTTGATTACTA
This sequence comes from Ichthyophis bannanicus, assembly GCA_033557465.1. Classification (NCBI taxonomy): domain Eukaryota; kingdom Metazoa; phylum Chordata; class Amphibia; order Gymnophiona; family Ichthyophiidae; genus Ichthyophis; species Ichthyophis bannanicus. The sequence continues at coordinate 411,838,266 of CM066037.1, forward strand.
GTGAGGTATCTGATAGCCCACCCTGTGTTCCTCTCACAGCAAATCGTCAAGCCATGCAAGATATACGCCGATCCGTAGATAGTAACACACGACAACTCTGCCAGCTGACGGAGGAGGTTCGGGCCCTGCCCTTCAATAGGATGTGTGATGCACTGGAGGGCATTCTAGCTGTGCTGAGCCAAGCAGTCCCGGTACCGGTTACGGCACCGGCACAACCACCACCACCACCACCACCACCAGCCCAGGACGAGGGTGCAGCACGGGGGGGTAGGGGTATGCGACGAGGCAGATGTGGGCGGCCACGCCGTCAATATATGTGATAATAAACATATGAGATAACGTACATGCAGCGTGTGGTTCAAATATGTGTCTCTGTGATTTCGTAGGTGGTGTGCACATGCATGTTTTGATCATGACCATATGACCTTTACCGGTGTCCCTCGCTGGTGGGTTGTTTGCTGTGGCAGTTATCACTCCACACATACAAGCACATGGCATGTGTGACCTGCACAGTGTGTGTTCATTGACCTTTGTCTGTAGCGGGGTGGTTTACCCAGACAGCCATGTTGCAACAAGGAGACTGCTCCGAGGTGGCATGGACATTATTCAGATCCATCACTGTGTCGCCCCCCTCATACACCCAACATTGAGTGCATATGTGGGACCATGTTCCCTGTCAGTAGCACTGATTATATGTTGACGCCCCCTTAGGCATCCATGTGGCACACACAGACATGGGTGTCATGCGTATGTGGGCAGCTGATGGAAGCAACAACATATGGTTACACAGCAGCCAGCCCTATGACATGGATGTTTATGAGGCACCCTTACATTGCAACTTCACATGAGTCTACCTTCCTCCCACGCTCCAACACACATGTTTAGGACACATTACTTAATGGGGAGCTAGTCCACATATCATACCCATGGCTACCTTTGCTGCTTATGCAGGTCCACACACATGTCCCATGCTTGCATCCATAGTGAGTGTTTAAGGGAAACATGTGACCATTGTGTCATAGAAAACACTTTATTTTGTACAAAAAAACCAGCTGGCAACATGCCATAAAACCCCCTGGCCCTGGTTGTGGCTCGAACACAGGCCAGCACAGGGCACATGTGTTCGACACAGGAGCCATCACTGACTCCTGTGACGTCGTTCAACAGGTGGTAAACGACGGGACAGGTGTTCCATCTCATCACTCACCTGCTGAACGACTGCCGTCAGCCAACGGCAGCTGTGCAGCATCAGACGCACGTCCCTGTGCACACCATCCACTGCCTCCATCAAATCATGTATGCACATGCCAGGACACAAACAGACACTGGCCATTGTTTGTGTGCTGGCATGTGCACGTCTGACGTGTGTGGCAGTGGATGGTGCACTAAGGGGATGGCGCCCATCCCCTGATGACAACTGCCGGGTCTGACGGCAGACCACATTGCCCTGTGCTGGGCTGTGTTCGCCACCACCCTCCACCCACCCTGCTACCCTCCCCCCTCCCCTTCAAGCACCCTCCCTCCCTCAGCGCCATGGCCCACACCCACTTGGCCCACAGGCCCCCACAGCCCTGAGCCACCCTCCCCACACACCCCCCTTGTCGCGCTGCTGTCCTCTTCAGGGGAGAATTGTGCCTCCTCTTCCTCCTCCTCCTCCACATCCTCTACCTCCGGCACCTCCTCAACCTCCTCCTCCTCCTCCTCCTCCTCCTCTTCCTCCTCCTCCTCCTCAATCACCACCACCTCCACCTCCTCCCTTCCACTGTGGGTGGTGGGCCTGCGTAAGGAGTAGGTGGAGGTGTGTGCGTCCTCCACGCTACCATCACCCTCTGTTGAAAAAAGACACACATTAGGACAATATCATGTGTGTCACATAACACATGTACATATGCAGGTGACACACAGGCTGGTGGGCCAATATGACATTATCACCTGTGAAGCATGTCTGGCAGTACTCACCATCATTTTGTGGCTGTGACCCTCTGGCATACCTCTCCAAAAATGAGGCATGGTGCTGGCGCAACTCACGCCCCTTCTTTCTCAGATCCTCCACCTGTGGATATGCAAACAATGGGTGTCATCAGCAATGAAGGGTTCATTCAGGTGTGTGCATAACATAATCTTACACCTGTGTGGGAACTATCATACTTCTCCCTCTCCACTGCTGTGTGTGGCATGAGTAGCATAGGTAACCACTTAAAACAGTTGGTCTCTGCAAAATGAGGGGATAGGTCTGCACATGTGTGTGTTGGCGGGAAAAACGGGGCCTGTGTTGGTATGACAGCCATTGCTGAAGACGACATCAGGTAACAGCATTGCACAGCGGCTGCATGCTCTCTGCCCCACATAACCTATTATGCTCTACACATGAGTGAAATAGTGGGTCAAAGAGACATACAGAGAGAGAGAGAGGGAGAGGGAGAAAGAGGGCGGGTGAGAGAGTCATAGAGGGTGGGGGGGGGGGGGTAACCCATTCCCTAGGTGAGATGGGTATTTGTGTGGACCCATCCATGCTATTGGCTGACATCAAGTGATACAGGTGGGTATCTATGCAATCCCCAGAAACAAGCAGGTCATAGTCATCACTGGTGGGTACCACACAGTTGTAGATGGCAGGTACATGTCCACGAAGAGTTGGGGCCCGGTGTAAGGTTTTCACTACATACCATGGATCTCTGGCATCCACTATGGGTGGCGTTTCCAAGTTGTGAGGGTATGGGAGAGGTGTGCTCACGTGGCCTTAACATACATTGCATCCCTGTGGGAGACTCTATCTGAGCAGTAGTGGGCCATAAGGGTGTAAACTGAGCACCATGCCTCTGTTTGTCAAATGTCTTTCACACAGGTGGTGTGGCATGGGGCCCTACAGGCTGCATGGCTCTCACATTGTGAGTGGTGGCATGGGCATGCAGTGCAAGTGTCTTGCCATGACAGAGGTATGTGGGACCATTAACAGACCAGTATGTTTCTGCTCACTTTTACACATCTGTACTCACATGGGATGAATCAGAGTGTGGGGATGGCTAAGGGGTACATATGTGTTGCTGGGTCCTCTGCAGATAGACAGCCAGGGCTCCTACACATTGCACAGTATACTGATTCATCCTTGCATCTGGGGCATGGGGATGTTGGATGGATACAGATAGCTGAAGCTCTGTGCCCTAATGAATGTATGGAACCCCCATAGGCATGACATGTGTCTGTGTCCGTAGGACAAGCTTATCATGGTGAGACCCGGTGTATGTTGTATCAGGCATTACAGCTTGCAGTTGACTGATACGCCTTGCAAATGTGATTGCTATGATGCGTGTTCCCATCAAGAACATAAACATTATGGACGTAGTGATTAGGAACTATGTGAGCCCCTGCATAAGCTACACCACAACATGATTGGGTAACCATGCCACTGTGGCTGGTTCCAGGGGAGGTGTCATGGGGGGCATACCCTCCACAACCCATGGTTTGTGCTGATGGGAGGAAACTATTAGGGCATTGATGGGTGGAGATGGAGCAGCAATGGCCTTTCAAAGGTATTGCAATGACCTCTGCTTTACACCAGTGTTTGATGGGTTACAGTGTGACCCCTACAATGCTGTGTGAGGGATGGCACCGGGGTCTAAGGCCGTTTGTTGACAACAGCTGGTGACTCTCTTCCACGTTAACGCATGGATACGCTTTGTGGCATGTCTTGTCGGAACATAAAGGACATATCACACATCATGGTTAGGGTGGTGGGGTATACACGTTTCAGTCACCCGTTAGCAGGCTCTGGAGTATGTAGACTGGGGTTTGTCATGCCATAGTGCCCCCAACCCATGCAACATTAGGTCTATGGCAGACCAACTGTCCAGATGTGATACTTATGACAGACATGGTTGCATAGGGCAGAATACCTAGCGTTGCCAGCATGGGGCTATGTGGATACTGTTGTCTCTGTCCCTCTGCACCTTGCCTGGTGTCTTATCAATCCTGGGAATGTCAGACGGTGCATATAGGGAGTGTTGGCCCCAGGTGTGTACGAGTCATCCCTTGCTATGCACCCATGAATGAGGATTAGTGGAAATAACTTTGTACTTGTGGCATTTGATTAAGCTGCAGAGCAGTATATATGTGAGGTTCCACAAAGTCCAAATATTCAGGGAAGCTGCTCCTTGTGTCGTCACCAGTGTTGCCTATGCACAGCACTAATGATTCTGTCTGAACATTATTTGAAATTGCCTGGGTGATTGCCCACACGGAGGTAAGTCCGATGCTCTACGACAAATGGCCAAATATTACGGCCTTTGTTGCAAAGTGACCGAGAGGATGGTTCAACTAATTTCTTCACCTACAACATGTGTCTTTGATTCTCTGCATGACCTAGTCGTGTGTTGCCCTTTCAAGGGGGATGGCATACCTCGGAGGCCATCCGCATTGCTGTTGACTCCTAAATATTTGTGCGTGACTAACACCCATGACCCTCCAGGTGGGTGGGACTGAGTTGTGCAGTGGATGAGCACACCACCCCACTTTGACAGCATCTGCTGACAAGGTGAACAAAGGTGAGGTTTGCAGGACAGCTTGCACCTCCAAACATTATGGTGTTGAACGTCAGCACGCGATGGACTGGGTGGGACAGTCTGAAAACATTCTCCAATCTGAGTGATGGACTGTTACATGAGTCCACTGGGTGGTGAGCCACCCTTAGCCCACTTCCCTGTGCTGACGTGTATGGGGGACTACATGCACGGTAGCTGACATGTGCCCATCTACTGGGGGATCACTCTGTCCAAAAGATGTGTTGTTTGCAGTGTTCATGAAAGCTATTGCACAATGCATGTGGAGCGCGGCTCCAGGAGATATTTGGGAGTCTGTGTGCTATTTTGCCTTGCTTGTCTGTACTCCATCAATTGCGTGGGTGTCTGGTTGATTATCGGAGATATCTGTGACGCCATACATATTGGAGTACCACGAGTGTGTGAGTGGGAGGGAGGCATGGTCATGTGACAGTGACTGTGTCCAGATGGTTCACTCGTCAAGGTGTGGTTAGACACAGATTACCCTGGTACGGGGAACAGCAGCTCCCACAGACATGCACTTTGCCCATGCTCGGGGGGCTGAGGTTAGGCATTGGGGGACAGCTTTATAGTGATGATGCCCTGCCTGATAGCAGACCCCGTGGGACCTACGTGATGATTGGTGCCTGAGAATATAGCTGTGACCATCCGTGTGATCTGGGGAGAGAGGCCAGTCCAGCCTGTGGGTCAACAGAGGTACATTTACTATGTACTTGCATTTGAGGTTTTGTGGGTCACATAACCTGTGCAATCCTCAGGGATCACAGATGTGTCTATGACCTCCTGTTGTATCTGTTATGTGGTAATAGGGTGTGCAAGACACATAACACTGTTAAGGAGGTATACCCAATGGTTTACAACCTGAGCTAGGTTACGCTTCCCCTTTTGAGCTAGTTGGCATGCATTTGACACAATTTAGCATCCTTAAGGTTTTGTGGGGAAGGAGGATTTGGAAATGTGGCCTGTACCACCTTCACTGATGGACAGAGTCCAGGGTTCTTATGTTCTGTCCCAGCATCTGTGGATGAGGTGATATAAAAGTTCTGTCATTTTAAACATATGTGTGATGGGGACAGCCAGGGGGGGCATGTACTCTATTGATGACGAAAAGGCCCTGTGTGGACAGCCGCTGCTGGGTAAGCTGTGGCTGGGTGGTTCTCTGATATCGTGCCATTGGAGGTTGTTGACCCTTTCTATTAGCTTAGATGGATGGTGGTCCATGCTGATCATATGACTGCTGGTATCCATTCGCTATAGACAAGGACATCTCTTTGACATCTTCCCTCTTTGCAGCATCACATATTTTACACAGGCTGGTCATGGTTGATGTGTCTGAATCCTATAGTTTTGATGTTTGCAGACACCTTGTTTCAGATACATTTCAATAGGTACAGGTGTTTTTGCCCAGTCTATTCTGTAACCAGTGTTCCAGGTTGAGGATTGACAGGCAGGCACGTGTCCTTGACATGATGTCACTGGTGGAGGCCTAGCCTATGCCCTCACAACAATACAATGTTACCCTGATGACAACGTTTGGTCTTTTCAGGCCATGTTTGACAGGTGTTACATATATCTGTCCTATGTCATACTTGAGAGGCTGACTTGGATGTTAGAGTCGTCATGGGATATCCATCAGGACCCTGCCCATGTACAGGATATTAACTAATATCATGACTGACAGCATGGCGGCATGGCAGACACGGTGACCCAAAACATTGACGTCCCTATGCCCCTACCAGACAGGTTAACGGCATGACATCTGTGCCATTATACTCACACCATAGCAGACTACAACACAATGGATTGCTGAGGGAGCTATGTTGTCTTTGAGGCAGTAAACAGAGGGATCAGGGTACATAGTATTCAGCTTTTAAGCATATGGAGAGGTGGTGAGAGGTGTGTGCCATCCTTATTTGATGAGAATCCTGTATGTTAGAATGTCTGGTCAGAGTGGGTGCCTCCTTTGGCATTTGGGGGTATTGGTGATGTAATGGCTCCTGTGGGCTGTACTGGGATTCAGTTGCCACTAAAACATAGACAAACCTAACTACATGTCTCATCAAATCATGGTGGGACATATGCTCAGGCACCAACAAAATTCTCTTGGGATATGCAGGCCCCTCCTAAAGAGGTGCATTACCACCCTCTGACCTGTCACAGTCAACATAACCCTCAGAGGACTGGTTGCATATTATCATTGAGGGCTCCGTTTTAGTGTTTTTTGATAACCTATGTGCGTGTGTACTGGCATAACCTGGTTCCAGAGGTTTGGAGACAACACCCATCAGCAATTACTGACTCTTTGGCCATGCTGGTACCACAATCTGTGTGTGTAGCAGTGGCACAATGTGTGTGGGGTGGGTTGGTGACTATGACCTTGATGCCACATAGATACCCACAGAACTGCGTTTGCTGGCCACCATCCTCTGATCCAGTGTCAATGGCTATGCCTATGTATTGGTAATGGCCACAGCCAGTACCCCAAAGCAAGGTCCAAGAGTTTTGGAGGAGGGTGCGGCCACAAGACATGGCTGTAGTCACAAGGTGCCTTGTGGAGGGTGGGGAATCACACCAGGACAGTTTGGCCATAGTACGTTCTCTAGAGCCAACACCACGGCATCCCCATGTTTGGAGGGGGATGTCTGCTTTCCGAAATGGCCAGGTTTAAGTTTGTCTGCATGGGATCCACAGGATGTAGATAAGTCCCCTGAGGACATGGATGCCACCACAGACACGTCTATGGGTTTGGGGGTACTGAGCTTGGCTGTTCTTGTCAGCCATCCACACTTGCATACCATTCCACAGGCCAAACAGCCACACATGGAGTGAATGGCCCCTATGGAAATGGAACAACAAGCATGGCTATAAGTTACAGTGGCGGCACAGGCACATTTTTACCATGTCTTCTGATAGCTGGAGTGACTTTACACAATGACGGCCAACATAGGGCCTATGCACAAACCGTGGGAAGATGTGCAGGAATGTTTACACTCTTCCTGTGTTATTTTGTTGGTGAGAGCACAACACACAGGTGGCAGTTCTAGTAGAACAGTGTTACCGGTAAGGGAGACGTCAGCAGGTGCGGGCACAGGATTTGAAATACCATAGAAGTGTTTTTCATTGTCATTGATGATGAACTGATCACTCTGTGAACCATGATGAACTGGGAAGCAGCATTTGGGAGAGGCATCAGGGAAGTACGTATGCGCTGTCAGATGGACCCATATGCTTTCCTCTTGGACGCTGCAGAGCGGCCACACGCAGGCTGAGACAGGGCACACATGAACAACATGTGATAACACATTTCTGGTTGCTCCTGGAGATTGACTGTTGCCAGTCCCAGATGCATGCATAGCTGCGGATTAGGGCATGTGTGTAGTGAGACCTATGTGCATTGTGTGTGGCACCCTGAGCTCACCATTCCATTTCTCTGTGACCCCCTTCAATGACATGCCATGGAGGTAGCACATTTGGTTTGGCAATGATGACGTTCAGCCTAACCCCCCCCCAACCAAGTATGTGTTATATTTCCCACATATGTGTTGACCTTAGCTACACATGTCATCCAACCCTCACCCAATGGCAACATGATATCCCATCACACCTGGGTGTTTTGTACATACATGTGACATTTGTTGAGTGAACCTATGCACCTTACCATGGACAACGTCCATGACATGTGGCTTTCTAAAGAACCATGGATAGCAATTTTTTACGACATACAAGCGTGGTGTGATGTGTCTGTTGCACGCAGCATACTGGTCTCAGTGGACCTGCATCTGTCCCATTCTTAACTATGTGCTGTTGGTATTTTTCTTGGACCTGAGCCCTGGATGGGTATGGCTGGTGTGGTTGGGCACACTGGGAGCAGGGGACAATGCATGGGTATGGACCTTTGACACCTGTGCTCATGTGTTTGATTCAGGCTGTGGGGTGCAACCTAAACAGGTGCATGTATCCATCAAACAGCATCTGTGATGTTCATCTGCAAACACATGTGTGATACCTGGTGGATGGGCGGATGTGTGACCTGACTCAGCATGCATATCTGAGGACATGTCTCAATTAAAGACCCTCACCATTGGAGCTCATAGATGATGTGGGTGAGGTGTTCATTACACACATCCACATCTGCGCCTCACAAATCTTCTGGATACAACAATGGTGTGTGTGCTGAGCTGTGGACTTCATGGACTGTGGGAGATGTGCTACCTACCCACCATACCGGTAGAACAAATGTTAGTGACATACCCTCTGTTGCAAACAGCTCTCAGGCCCCCTGGGTTTTGCATGTCCTAGGACACATCGTCAGCAACATACAGCGTAGCAGCAGGGTGATTGCCAGGAACCCATACGCAGGTATCAGGAACGCCTGGGGATGTGCAGCATGGATTCAACAGTCTAGGCACACTGCACCATAGCACCAGGGTGTTTGAGAGGCCACTCTGATGGTCTCCCAGGACTCCTGGGGATAGGGTGAATGGATTGAACAGTCTAGGCACAATGCACCATAGTACCAGGGTGTGTGAGAGGCCACTCTGATGGCCTCTCAGAACTCCTGGGGATAGGGTGAATGTATTGAACAGTCTAGGCACACTGCACAATATCACCAGGGTGTGTGAGAGGCCACTCTGATGGCCTCTCAGGACTCCTGGGGATAGGGTGAATGGATTGAACAGTCTAGGCACAATGCACCATAGTACAAGGGTGTGTGAGAGACCACTCTAATGGCCTCTCAGGACTCCTGGGGATAGGGTGACTGGATTTAACAATCTAGCCACACTTCACCATATCACCAGGGTGTGTGAAAGGCCACTGGGATGGCCTCTCAGGACTCCTGGGGATAGGGTGAATGGAATGAACAGTCTAGGCACACTGTACAATATCACCAGGGTGTGTGAGAGGCCACTCTGATGGCCTCTCAGAACTCCTGGGGATAGGGTGAATGTATTGAACAGTGTAGGCACACTGCACAATATCACCAGGGTGTGTGAGAGGCCACTCTGATGGCCTCTCAGAACTCCTGGGGATAGGGTGAATGGATTGAACAGTCTAGGCACACTGCACCATAGTACGAGGATGTGTGAGAGGCCACTCTAATGGCCTCTCAGGACTCCTGGGGATAGGGTGACTGGATTTAACAATCTAGCCACACTTCACCATATCACCAGGGTGTATGAAAGGCCACTGGGATGGCCTCTCAGGACTCCTGGGGATAGGGTGACTGGAATGAACAGTCTAGGCACACTGCACAATATCACCAGGGTGTGTGAGAGGCCACTCTGATGGCCTCTCAGAACTCCTGGGGATAGGGTGAATGGATTGAACAGTCTAGGCACACTGCACAATATCACCAGGGTGTGTGAGAGGCCACTCTGATGGCCTCTCAGGACTCCTGAGGATAGGGTGAATGGATTGAACAGTCTAGGCACAATGCACCATAGTACCAGGGTGTGTGAGAGGCCACTCTGATGGCCTCTCAGAACTCCTGGGGATAGGGTGAATGGATGTAACAATCTAGCCACACTTCACCATATCACCAGGGTGTGTGAGAGGCCACTGTGATGGCCTCTCAGAACTCCTTGGGATAGGGTGAATGGAATGAACAGTCTAGGCACACTGCACAATATCACCAGGGTGTGTGAGAGGCCACTCTGATGGCCTCTCAGAACTTCTGGGGATAGGGTGAATGGATGTAACAATCTAGCCACACTTCACCATATCACCAGGGTGTGTGAAAGGCCACTGTGATGGCCTCTGAGGACTCCTTGGGATAGGGTGAATGGAATGAACAGTCTAGGCACACTGCACAATATCACCAGGGTGTGTGAGAGGCCACTCTGATGGCCTCTCAGATCTCCTGGGGATAGGGTGAATGTATTGAACAGTGTAGGCACACTGCACAATATCACCAGGGTGTGTGAGAGGCCACTCTGATGGCCTCTCAGAATTCCTGGGGATAGGGTGAATGGATTGAACAGTCTAGGCACACTGCACCATAGTACCAGGGTGTGTGAGAGGCCACTCTGATGGCCTCTCAGGACTCCTGGGGATAGGGTGACTGGATTTAACAATCTAGCCACACTTCACCATATCACCAGGGTGTGTGAAAGGCCACTGGGATGGCCTCTCAGGACTCCTGGGGATAGGGTGAATGGAATGAACAGTCTAGGCACACTGCACAATATCACCAGGGTGTGTGAGAGGCCACTCTGATGGCCTCTCAGAACTCCTGGGGATAGGGTGAATGGATTGAACAGTCTAGGCACACTGCACCATAGTACCAGGGTGTGTGAGAGGCCACTGGGATGGCCTCTCATGACTCCTGGTGATAGGGTGAATGGATTGAACAGTTTAGGCACACTGCACAATATCACCAGGGTGACTGCGAAAACACTATGATGGGCTGCCAGGACTCCTGGGGATTGGGAGGATGTGTGGCAGAACATTGGCACACAACCCCATATCACCAGGATGACTGACAGACCATGTGATGAATGTTTCACAACCCCTGATGGTGGACCACATGTGTTACCCTGTAAATGCAGATCACACCATCAGTACAGTATGTTTCTGATGGCTCCACAGATCTATGGACTACCTCTGTTACAGCGTGCTGTATCACATCTACAACAGCAGATGCCATGGCCCCAAGATGGCATCATGGCCTCTGTGACCACATCCGTCACCACCTTGGGACATGCCAAACCACTCTGATGTGATACAGCAACAATATAGCATGTTGTTTCACCTGCTGCACTTTCATGATATGGACTAGCTCCACACAGCAGAATGGACATCTGCAATCAACCCTGTCTGTGTATATGTTGATTATGACCTGTGGCTATACACTTACCTCACGGGTGTTGTCTGCCAAACGATTGTAGCGTCTGGTGAGTCGCTCCCACGCCCTGCACACTTTACCCATGTCCCTTCTCCTGGAGGCCCCTGGGAACAGCCTGTGCATCTTAGGGCCAATGAGCCTAGCCAGGTGGCACAGCTCACGGTGGCTGAAGGCAGGCTTGCGTGTGCGGCTAGCCATTTTCCAGTATGGGCTTCTTGACACGCTGACGCACGCAACGCAACTTCCACACATGCGCATATCAGTGCACGCACATGCGCGCCACATGGCTGCGCGATAGCTTGTTCCTGCGCCCCGCATGGCTGCGCGACAGACACTCGTGGTCTTGCGCCCCGCATGGCTGCGCGACAGGCACTCCTGGTCTTGCGCCCCGCGTGGCTGTGTGACAGGCACGCCTGGTCCTGTGCCCCGCATGGCTGCGCGACAGAGGCAATGGCGCTCTTGCGCTCCGCATGGCTGCGCAAGAAGAAATTTGGAAATGCACACATCTTTGTACCACTCAGATTATGGTGTCACCAACAGTACATCTATGAAGGTCTGCAGACACACATAGCACCAATGTGTTTCCTCATGTGGAAAAGATGTCTTCGCTTGCTTTGAATTATTCATGTTTACACAGTGTGTGTTAGAACCTCCGAAAACATATCCACTAATTCCTAGTGCATTTTCTGATGATGTGTGCTATGTGTGTCACCTAGCAGATACTGGCAAGATACTTACAACAGGGGGTGCTGACAGACCATCAGCGTCAGCTATCAGTCACCCTGGTGTTATGGGGTTGTGTGTGCCACTGGAGTATGTTTAGTGGTGCATCTCGATGTGTGGGCAGCAATGATGTGGATGTTGCCATAGGGGGGTAGGGGGGTGCTTCATATCTGACCATTGGACATGCACAATAGGTTGCTTGATGTCCATTATGTGACAATGTAGGTCGTCATGTCACCTTAATGCATATTATCCTTTAGTATGTGTGCTGACATACAGTCCCAGTGACAGAGGTGTAGCACAATGGTTGGTACATGGACTGGTGAACCAAGGCTCATAGGTTCAAACCCCCAGTGGGGTTCAGCATTACCTGTCTCACGCAGCACACATTATTATACAGCAGTCTTACATTACAACATTATTACCTGCGGCAGTCTCCTTTATACATTTCAGCAGTACTGCCAGGAGAAAAGCCTTTACAGTGCTATATATGTCAGGTGTAGTGCAGCATTGTTACTAAGGGATCAACACAACCCTGATAACCACAGCACACAGTCTGCTGGTTTGCCTCTTTAGCCAGCCATGCATCTTTTCTCAGCTATGGAGCTGTGGCACACAGCTTACATTGCTGCATCTGACGCCAGAGGTAGTGCGTTTGCCTCCACGGTGGGGGTATTTGCGAGTGCATCCGATGGCAGGTTTTGTAATGTAAATTAGTGGTGGCAACTGGAACACCCTCACAGTGCTGTAATCTTGAGGTGCCCCATAAGCGACCTTATAGGGCACCCTAAGGTTACAGAACTGTGTTGTTTTCTCTGTTGGCAGTAGAACATGACATTAAGCACATACTGCCCCTGACAGCACCCAATGTACCCTGTAAAATACTTATCAGCACTTTACAAAGGCCTGTTCAATGTATGTCCAGTTTGGGCAATGTGAACACTACTGATGCTGAGAAGCACAGTATATGTACCAATGTAAATATCGAAATTAATTTTCTTGAATTTGAAACAACAGCCTTTTGCTTCACAGGCATTGCAGTCACCAGTGGGCTACAGCTCTATAGCTAGGGGGAAAGGTCTGGCTGGCTGAACTATAACTTCTGCAGACTGTGTGATACGGTTAACAGGGTAGGGTTAGTCCACTCACACCCATGATGCACTGCACATGCAAAGCAACAGTCTACAGATGGCCCGAAGATGGGGTGTGCACCCCCACAGCACCTAGGCCTAGTAGTGGGTACTGACCCTCTTTGTTGCTGGTACATAGTCACTACAAAACGTCAAAGTGTGTGTGGCCTGTGCTCACCCTGAGGGTGAGGTGGAACGCACAGCACCTGTCCTGGCTGAAATGGACTATACATCAGTTCAAAATGTCTGCCAATGTCTGATAGGTTCCCCCATCAGACATACCTGCAGAACACCTTTGAACATCTGTATCTCCCAGTCACATCTTACTGTTTGTTGACTGCAATGTTCACGAAGTAGTGCATATCCTGTGTGTGTGGCCTGTCCACATGATATATGTGTGGTGGGTGTGGGAGGGAAGGAGCTGTTTGGTCACATAGGCGTAGTGTGTTGGACCCCAAAACCTGTCCTCTGAAACCCCCAGTTCACCAAACAACAGATCCACATTCCATAATCCCAGTAATGGTGATGGCAGCAGACAGAGCCATCAAACTCGGGCCAGATGAAGAAGAGACAACCTACAGGGCACTGGCTGCAGTTCTCTATGCATCCATATTGTAAAAGAGGACACACAGTGGCGCCTGAAACACCCAGCTCCCCGAACACCATCAGAGATTTTCCAGCAGCAAGAACAGTGAGTTCCCAGCTACTGAACCCTGCAAGGTGTTCCAGCCAGACGCACGCTAACTGCAGACAGGCCACTAGCCAGTCCATAGTGCATGGTACCAGAGAAAATGTGTGCACCCATAACTGGGATATGAACACACCCACCACGCAGTTAACTCAGTGATTAGGCCCCAGATATACAGAACCCATATACATCGCATGAGAGAACTACTATAGGGCACTATGGTCGAACCTAGCCATGCCGTGGTCACTGCTCGGTCAGGGTGAGAGTGACCTACCAGCAGGACATGCTGTGGACACCATGTCTATGCAGGTGATGGCCACCCACTACAATGTTTCAGACATTGAACTATGCCCTGTGCAGATGCATCCTGCTCACACTGCCCTGTCTGGTGTATACCCACAGTACTTTGCTCCTCATTATGCACATTGCCAGCCCAATCATGGCAACACTACTATCAGTGTGGCCTGCGTAGGGTGTTGGCAACCACCACACACTGGATAGAAAGACCCCCCCCCCCACACCACCTATAACAGCATTGAGCTGCTATAGAGGTATTTGTCAGCCCTGGACACCATACCAGTACTGGGCACAGTGCGTGCATGGCTATGTTAGGCAATACTGTTGGAGTCATTCTCGAGGGTGGTGGACTCTGTCAGACACATGACCTGTCACACATTCCACAAACATCAGAGACATTGGTCTGATACAGCTCCATGAACGGATTGTGCTTAACTTAGGCATTTCTATCAGACAGTAATCAAAACAAGCTTTGGATATCTGTGTACCGTACCACCATGTCTAAAGTGGGTTTACTCATGTATGCACATCCTAGTATTGGGAGATGCACACAGGGCCCAACATCCTGCCTCTGCATTGGTCTTTGCATAATGCTGCCTGCAGGTGCAGGTGTTTCTTGCCCTGTTGTCCGCTGCTCTAGGGCAGAGGTTCCCAACTGCACTCCAGGTGGCCCAAACAGTGGTCGGGGTTTCATGATGTCCCTGATGAATATGCCTATGATACATCTGCATACCATGGGGGCGGTATCTTACATTGGAGCACACGCATTTTTTTAGAGACATCTTCCAACCTGAGTTATTTGTGAACCTCCATGTCTGCATTTGGCCGACTCTGCTGTAGGTGAAGCATATATTTATGTGGTGTGTGCTGTTTAAAGTAACATATGAGCTTTTCAAAAACGAGTATATCCTCAGCAGTAAAGGTTCAGTCTTTACTACCATGTTTCCTTCATGGGTAAAATGTGGTGACTGGGATGGCAGGTGCCCCAGCTGGGATTTGATCCTGTGACTTTCTGGTCTTAATGGAACTGGCTGAGTTCACTGCACCACCGCCTTAGCACAACAACAGTACATTCCCTGGGGAGTCCATGGCTGTTTCTCACACAAGGGCCGTCTGTTGGAGTGCACTGCAGCCATGTGAAGTGGGCCAGGCCACCATCTGTTGTGGCCAGCAGCCACTGCCCCCTCTGCCAACAGTAGCCACCCGCCACCATGCACACATTGGCTTATGTTGTTGACAACATCACAGATGAATGATATGTTGCCCCCCAGGACTGCATTTTGCAAACTCTGCTGTCGGTGTTGCGCATTTTTCAGTTGTATGTGCTCTTTAGGGTATAATAGAAGTGTTAGGAACATGCTTTTGTTCTCTGCAATAAAGGATTTTCATTACTATCACGTTTTAGTGGTGGATAAAATATGTGGACAGGGTTGGCGTAATCCACAGCTGGGACTTGAACTGGTGATCTTTGGCTCTTGGACACACTGTCTGTGTTCAATGCAGCACACCTCTGCCACAGAGACAATCAGCTCCCTACAGATACCATGTCTATTTGACACACAGAGTCTGTCTGTTGTAGTGCAGTACACCCACGTGAAGGGGACTATGCCACCGTCTTCTCTGAGCAGCTGCCACTGCCCCCCTCCAACACCAGTACCCCTCTGTCAACATGCTGCATGCCCTTCTGCTGATGGTGCTGGTGGTGCACAGTTTTAGGGCATACAGTGTGCAAGTTGGCAATTCCATATGCTGCACGTTCTTGGGTTGGGGTGCCGCCATAGTCGTCCACACTTCTCCCCAACACCGCCATGCTGTTGTGGAACATGTGCATGCCATAGGAGACCTGTCCATTGGAGAGTGAAAACCTGCTCTTTCCTATGTCTATGTGGGATCATTGACCTTGTATGGTGCAGGAGCGTGGACCCTTTGCACATTCATATCTTTTTTTTCAGGGCTTTATTGGGAGTGTTTCGTAATGTTTCCCATTGCTGTCACCATTGCACAGCTTTGCCATCTTTTGTACTACTATCGAGGGGTTCAGCAGCCCTGGCCAAAACACCAGTCCTGGGCACAGTACACACATGAATATGGTACCCAATACTGTTGGGGGTCGCTCACCACGGTGGTAAGCACTGTCAGAGACCAGACCTGCAGCACACACCACAGACATCAGATAGATTGTTATGATGGAGCTCAAGCAGCAAACTGTGCTTAGCATAGGAATTGCTATCTGCCATGACTCATAGCACAAGTTTGATAGCTGTGTACCGTATAACCAGGTGTAGGGTGGCATTGTTAAGGTATGCAGGTGCTAGTATTGGGGGATGCACACAGGGCCCATAGTCCTGACTTTCCAGTTGGCATTGGCCAATGGGGCCTGTGGGTGTGGGTGTGTCTGCCCCTGTTGGCTGCTGCTTTACGGCAGAGGTTCCCAACTCCAGTCCTGTTGTGCCAAAGACTGTTCGGATTTTCATGCTGTCCCTCATGAATATGCATGAGCTACATCTGCATACCATGGGGGTGTTGCATAGATATGCAGCACATCCATCTTTATTAGAGGCAGCATGGAAACAGAATGGTGTTAGGCCCTCCAGAACTACATTTGGGAGACTATGCTCTTGGTAGTGGACATTTCTATGATGTTTGTGTTGTGTGGGGTAAATTATAGGCATATTAACCATGCGTATGTACTCTGCAATAATGTTTCAGTCTTTAATACCATGTTTTCTTCATGGGTAAAATAAGGGAACTGGGTTGGTATGCACCACAGCTGGAATTTGAACCTCTGACCTTCTGGTCCTAAAGGCACTGGTTGTGTCTGCTGCACCACCATCTTAGCACAGCAGAAGAGCATTCCCTGGAAGTTCCATGGCTGTTTGTCAGACATGGCCTGTCTGTTGAACTGCACTACACCCATGTGAAGGATGCTAGGCCACCATCTGCTGTGAGTAACATCCACTGCCCCCTCAACCAACTCTACCCCTCAGACACCATGCTGACATGGCCCTTTATTGGTGACAACATCACAGCTGAATAATAGGTGGCCCTACAGGACTGTATTGAGGGTACTGTGGTGTAGGTAATACGCATGCCTGTGATGTCTGCGCTCTGTGGTGTAAAATATAGCTGTTTGGAGCATACTTATGTTCTCTGCACAACAGGTTGATCTTTACTATCATGGTTTAATGCTGGGTAAAATATGATAATTGGATTTGCAAGAAACCCAGCTGGGACTTGAACTGCAGACCTTCAGCTCCTCAACACACTCTCTGTGTTCACTGCACCACAATGTAGCCACTGAGACAATGCATTCCCTGGAGTTGGTTAACCTGTCATAAGGAGTAATAAACCCTGCTCTGCACAATTTCACTGTGGGATCATTCACCTTGTATGGGGATGGCGTGTAGACCCTTCTAAAATTCACATTTATATTTTTCACCTTTCTTGGGAGTGATGTGTGCTGTTTTCAGTAACTATCAATGTTACCCAGCTGTTTGGCAATTTTTAATAATTTTGTTGTGGTCAATTTCATTGTTTTATTTGCACTTCTGTTCTGTGCACATGTATCACACTGCTCACGTTTTATAGGTTTCCCTGGATTTGCTGTACATTGCTGACAGAAATGGTTTCTCTTCCCTTTAAATCGGCTCTAACGCGATGTTTTCACTCGCGGTAAATTTTAGGTTGGTTTTCAGCCCTGCTCCTGTGCGGGGAGCCTCTCCACGCCCACTCTCCACCCATTGACCCCGTCCCCCCACCCCTCCGGAGACCTCCTCCACCCTCGCAATTCCTTTCCATGCCTCTATCGCACATCAACGCGCCGTGCACTTTTGCGGCCGGTGCGCACGTGTACGGCCGGAACGCACGTGTGCGGGGCACAAAAACCGCACTATTAACGTGCGCTAAGGTACCTTAGCGCACGCTCAGGTGTGCCCCGCACAATTGCGCAATTTAGTAAACATACCCCTAAGAGTTAAAGAAAACTTTCCAGCCTCAAATTGGAATGCTAGAAGATTCTCAAGGATCCATGTTGAATGATGCTAAGAAGATCAAGAAAAGATGGAAAGAATATACAGAGTCATCATACCATAAAAATCAAGTGGACCAATAGCTGTTTCAACCTACACCTTATGATCAGGAACCATTGGTGATGAAAGAAGAAGTCAAAGCAGCATTGAAAGCCTTATCACAGAACAAAGCACCAGTCATTGATGGCATTCCAATAGAAGCATTATAGCAATCTGATGCAGCTGTTACCATACTTGCAAGGCTCTGCCAGGAAATTTGGAAGACAAATTCATGGCCAATTGACTGGAAAAGATCTGTGTTTATACCAATATTGAAGAAAGGTGACCTGAATGACTATGGAAATTATCGTACAATCACTCTGATCCCACATGCCAGCAAGATTCTACTCAAGATCATTCAGCAGAGACTACAACCATACCTGGAATGAGAACTGCCTGAAGACAAGAAGGGTTCAGGAAATGGCAAGGAATGAGACATTATTGCGGATGTGAAATGGATCCTTGAAAAGACAAAAGAATACCAAAAAGATATCCATATGTGTTTTATTGACTACAGCAAGGCTTTTGACTGAGTAAGCCATGAGAAACTCCGTACAAAGATTTGAATTCAAGCCATAGCATTTTCAATAACGCCATATGGATGTGAAAGTTGGACAGTGAAGAAGATAGACAGGAAGAAAATTGATGCCTTTGAATTATGGTGCAGGCGATGAATACTGTGTATACCATGGACTGCCCAAAGAATAAACCAGTCAGTACTAGAGGAGAAGACTTTGACTTTCATACTTTGGACACATCATGCAAAAAAAGAGATCATTAGAGAAAGATATCATGCTTGGCAAGGTAGAAGGTCAGTGCAAAAGAGGAAGACCAGCAATGAGATGGATCAAAACAATAACAGCAGTTACAGGTGCTAGTCCATCAACAATGAGCTGCCTGACTGAAGACAGACCACAATTCAGGACAACTATCCAGAGGGTCACCATGAGTCGACACCAACTTGATGACAATTTACAATCTGAGAGTGATCGGGTTGATCAGTATTGAATGGGTAAAGATTATAATATCATCTGCGTAAATCTCATCGTTGATATTATACTATCTTATCACGGAGCAAAGTGGTTGTAAATAAATGTTAAAAAGTAAAGCAGACAGCTCTGAACTCTGAGGAACACCTTAGCATAGAGTAAACAGATTTGATTGATCATTTCCACATCTGATCTGCTGCTTTCTATTAGTTAGATATGAAATGAACCATTTCAGGACCTTACCTGAAATTCCAATGTCACTGAGCTTTTTAATTAATGTATAGTGGTTTACTGAGTCAAAGGTAGCTTTGAGGTCAATAAAGATTAAGATATAGCTTACTCTAGTATTGTCTATACCAGAAAGGAGGGTGTCAAGAAAAGATGTAAATAGCGTTTCAACACTGTAATTGAGCCTAAAGCCATGTTGATGAAGATGAAGTGGAGCATGTATATCAATGTGATATTGCAATTGAATCTGAACTACTTTCTCAATTATCTTTGATAAGAAAGGCAAGCTTCATATTTACCCTTTACCCTCGCCCTACTCTATACTCTAGCCAGCTCACTCTACGATTCGGTTGTGTCTGCAGAGGGCTGCAACCCTATTCAGCTACTAAAGAGCACAAACGGTAAACACTACAATAGCCAATACCACCAACATGCATACCCCTACCACCGAAGACAGTCGCACCTACTTTATGTATCTATGGAGACCTCAACACCACAAAACATATAAATGCAAAACATCAGCAAGAACTTAAGTGCGCCCTTATCAATGCACGCTCGGTCCAAAATAAATGGCCTGTAATCACTGACCTAATCATTACACACAATCTAGACATACTAATGGTCACAGAAACATGGCTCTCTGAATCTGACAACATCATACTGAACCACCTGACACCTCCTAACCTCTCGATCTACACCTGTAACAGGGAAAACAAAAGAGGTGGAGGTGTACTGATTATTTCAAAAGCAGAGCTACAATACCGAGCTACCCTTACCAAGAGCACACAACAACTCAACACACTAACTATCGCTAATAAATTCCACACTATTACCTCATTTACAGAGCACCAGGTACTGGGTCAGATGAGCTCTCAGAAATCATTGACTTAGCATGTAATCCAGAAGACCCCTCCAAACCCAACTGGTTAATGGGTGACCTCAATCTTGCTTCTATGCAACCCGCCCTCACCAAAACCTTCCTAGAAGCAATGTCTAACCTCAACTACAAGCGAGTAATAGCTGACCCCACCCACCAAGGAGGGAACCCCCTTGACCTAATTTTCATCCCCCATACAATTATGGATACGTTAAATCAATTTGACCTTACCATCTCACCAGTCCCCTGGTCAGACCATAGTCTCATAACATTTCAGATACCAATGCAATTAACTACACGCCACCACTTAAATACAATGGCTACATCAAGAGTTGCACTCTTTAAACAACTCGACAGGGAAACAGTCATTAGTGATATTCTACCAAAACTTTCTCAACCAACAAACAACCTTGATGAAATGCTATCCAACTGGAACAGGACCCTATCTCAACACGCTCAAGAGCCTGCTAACAACAATAAAGTCACACCCAACACAAGATCCACTAAGAAGCAGACCGCCCCGTGGTTTTCATCAGAACTACGAGCTTCACTACTCAAACTTAGAAAACTTGAAAGAAAATGGAGGGTCACTCATAATACCTCAGACCAATCCATATATTTACAATACCTGAAGACCCACCGCGAATCAACCTGCGCCAAAAGGAAGCAATATCATGCAGAAATCCTCAACCGCTCACTAAATAAACCAAGAGACCTTTTCAACCTGGTGAAATCCCTTACTAGCCAACCCTCCCCACCTCAACAAGACGGTATTCAACCTCAAGCATATGCAAACTACATCCAATCCAAAGCAATAAAGATCACTACAACTACACCACCACCACATCTCAGCCATACCTCAGATTCCAAAACTATTCATATTCAGCCTACAATCACCAAACTTTCCCCCCCATCATCGAAGGCCATTGAAGAAGTGATCGCCTCAATCAACGCTACGACTGCTCCATCTGATCCCTGCCCAGCACACTGGATCAAGACGATGCACAAGGAGCTCAGCCCTTTCATAGCCAATATTACCAAGTTGTCCTTTGAAACCGGACTCTTCCCAGATGCACTCAAGCACACATCCATTCGCCCTCTACTAAAAAACAATCAACTCGATCCAAAGAAAGAAGACTCGTACAGACCAATCTCTAGTATCCCATTACTTGCTAAAATTCTTGAGAAATTAACCCTAAGACAGATTCAGCAGCATGTTGACTCATCCTCACCTTTAGATCCTGCCCAACATGGATTCAGGGAAGCTCATGGTATTGAAACTCTGCTAACAACATTAACCAGTTCATTGATAAATGGAATAGACAGCATAAAGAAGGACTTTGCGCTAATCTTCCTCGATATAGCAGCAGCGTTTGACTCCATAGACCATCAACAGCTCCTTACGAGGCTTCACGAGAAGGAAATTCGTGACCAAGCTTGGAACTGGTGCAAATCCTACCTCGAAAACAGATGGCAACAAGTCCGTATTGGGAATACCACCTCCGAACCTTTCCGGCAGACTCAAGGTGTACCCCAAGACTCTTCCCTCTCTGCGCTGCTCTTCAACATCTATATGCAGCCCATTTGCGACATTGCCCGTTCATATGGCATGATGTTCTACTATTTACACCCATAACCATCACTTGTCCTGACTACACAGTACTAGTCAACTGCTTCAATGCAATAACGGACTGGCTACTCACTCAGAACCTCCAGATAAACTTCAAAAAACCCGAAGTCCTAATAATCACAAGGAATAAATGTCATTCTTCCCCACCAACGCTCAAAATCAGAGACGCGGAACTCCCAATCAAACCCAATATACGCTATCTCAGAGTAATACTTAATCAACACCTCAACTTCAAGGAACATATCAAACGAACAGTCAAAACCATATACTTCAAGATCAAGACCCTACGGCATCTTCGACCCATAATGGAACCCAGCGATTTCCGCACCATCTTCCAGGCACTAATCACACCGCACTTTGATTATGCCAACATAGTTCTACATGGTCTCCCAAAGAGTACCCTTAACCCTATGCAGCTCGCCATGAATACAGCAGCCCGTGTGCTCTACGGAGCCGCAAGGACCGAACACATCTCCCCCATTCTAAAGGAACTCCACTGGCTTCCCATAAGCAGTAGGATCCTATACAAAACCCTCCTCATTACCTACAAGGCATTCAACAAGATATCTCCAGCTTCCATCTCTGACCTCATCACACACTATCCAAACAACAGATCCAGAAGATCACTGGCCGCTGACATGCTACTAATTCCAATCGAATCCACAAAGCTCAACCAGATCACCATTAATAGGGCATTCTCAAACTACGTCCCTGCATGCTGGAACAAAATCCCCCCTTGCATTAGAGCTATTAAGGACCTTAGTCAGTTTAGAAAAGCCCTCAAACACCACCTTTTCCTATTGCATTATACTCACCTTGATATCCCTCCCCGAATATCTCCCACACCCTCACTAAGTCAAACAACCGCTACATGATGCAAAACTATACTGTATATTCATCTCTAACATGTAATGCATCTGAATTGTATATAGTTTCACCAAGTTTATGTATATCGACTTGATTGTATATAATTTCCCCAAGTTTACCGCCATGTTGATTCCCTGTTCTATGTAAAAGATGGCCAAACGTTTTGACCAAGTGTTATGATGTTTTAATGTAAACCGCACTGATGACAAATAGCGCGGTATATAAAAAATGTTAAATAAATAAAATAAATAAATAAATATTGGATGATATAAATTAGGGCCCTTCTTATCTAGGTTGTTGCTCTTCACTAAAGGTCTTATGGATGCTTTCTTAAGAATCATAGAGAGGGTACCTTGAGTAAGAGACAGATATGTAATATAAAGTAATATCAGAACCCGTTTCTTGTCTGCTTGATCCAAAATACTGGACAAGGATTCAGCAGAGACGTGAAGCATTTAAATTGACTATTATCTTATCAAGTTGGTCTGCAGAAGGAACATGAAAGGTATTCCATAGATTGCTGCTATTATGTTATGATAGAAAATCTTCAGATCTTCTGCTGTGTTTTGAGATTGAATTAGACTTTGCTTCTAAGAAGTTAGCAATATCTTAAGGCTTTAATGGAATGGATAATGAGTCAGATATTGGCTCTTTAATTAGGGTACTTGTGATGTTGAAAAGTTCTCTTGCCTTATGGAGAGCACCCGTTATGAGGTTTGTATAATATTCCTTCCTGCAATTATTTATTAGGTCTTGATATTTCTTTTTCATATCATTATATCTTGTGAGATGCTCTTGACTCATAGGGGTATGTTTACTAAACGTGAATAACGCACGTAGTATGACGTTAACGACCGTAAGTGCAGTGTAACGCGTGTAAACACGCGCCAACGACCAGTAATGTCGTACTACGCGCGGTAACTGCGCTTAACGATCGTAAAGCCTCGCGGCGCGTTAAAACAGCGCAGAAGGTGGAGAGTGGGCGGAGAGTGGGCGTGGAGAGGCTCCCCCTCACTAACGCGCTGTAATTCTGAGCTCAATTCCAACGCGAATGAAAACCTGCCGTTAAAGGCATTTAAAGGGAAGAGAAACCATTTCCGTCAGCAATGTACAGAAAAACCGGGGAAAACACACAAAACGTGAGCAGTGTGATACATGTGCACTGAACAAAATAGCACATAAAACGTTAAAAATGACCACAGGAAACATTTTAAAAAGCATAATACAGCTGGACAACAGTGATAGCAATGGGCAACAAGGAACAACACTGCCTGGAAAGCACCAAATAAAAAAGAAATGATGTGTGGAAGGGTCTAAGCTCCACAGACCCTTTTAAAGATCATTTCATTGTAATGGATTGTCCTGGGAGTGTTGTGTAATGTTTCCCAATGATATCATTGTTGCCCAGCTTGGTTATGGGTGTGTGCCCCTTTTGTGAGGTATTCTCTGAGGTTTATGTGCACCGTTGTCTGCATACAAGGTAAATGAGGTCACAATAAACCTGTTGCAGAGCAGGGTTTCTGACTCGTCAGGCCGGTTTAACTAACTCCAGGGACTGCACTGTCTCTGTGGCCACAGTGTAGTGCAACATACACAGCCAGTGCCTGTAAGACCAGAGGGTCACAGGTTCAAATCCCAGCTGGGGCTCCTGCCAACCCAGTCCCCATAGCTTTACCCACCACTAAACAGTGATAGTAAAGACACACCTTTATTGCAGAGAACATACGCATGGCCTATATTTTACCACACCAGAAACAGGCACATTACCTTAAAGCAGAGTTCCGCAAATGTAGTCCTGGAGGGCCCCACAACATTCCGGTTTCATGCTGCCTCCAATAAAGATGCTTGTGCTGCATAGCTATGCACCACTCCCATGTTATGCAGATGTAGCTCATGCATATTTATGAGGGACAGCATGAAAACCCAAACAGTGTTTGGAACACCAGGACTGGATTTGGGGAACTCTGCCGTAAAGCAGCAGCCAACAGGGCCACACACGCACCCACAGGCCCCATTGGCCAATGCCACCTGGAGAGGCAAGACATTGGGTCCTGCCTGTATCTCCCAATACTAGCAGTTGCATACCTTAGCAATGCCACCCTACACCTGGGTATATGGTACACAGCTATCAAACGTTTGCTATGAGAACTGGCAGATATCAATTCCTCTGTTAAGCACATTATGCTCATTGAGCTCCACCATAACAATCATTCTGATGTCTGCGGTGTGTGCTGCAGGTCTGGTCTCTGACAGTGTTCACCACCCTGGGGAGTGACCCCCCAACAGTCTTGTGTACCATATCCATGCCTGTACTATGCCCATGACTGGTGTGGTGTGTATGGCTGCTGACCACCTCTATAGTAGCACAATGCTGACATCGGTGTGGGGGTGGTTGTCTGTCTATCCAGTGTGTGGTGGCTGCAAACACCTTCCACAGGCCACACTGCCAGCAATGTTGCCAGTATTGGGCTGCCAATGTGCATAATGAGGAGCAAGGTACCATGGGTATAGGCCGGCCAGGGTGGCCTGGCCAGGGCGCATCTGCACAGGGCATAGGGCAGTGACAGGCACATTGTAGTGGCCGGCCACCACCTACACAGACAGGGTGACCTCAGTATGTGCTGCTGAGAGATCACTCTCACCCTGACTGTGCAGTGACCACAGCATGGCTAGGCACCCCCATAGTGCTATCTAGTATTTCTCTCATGTGATATATATGGGTTGCCTTTTGGGGCCCTGTCACTGATTTAACTGTGTATGCTGACATCCCAGTTCTGGGTGCAGGCATCTCCACTGGGCACTAGCAGACTATTTGCAGCTGGTATGTGTTGTGATGAAGTGGCTTGCAGGGTGCAGTGGCTGATGACTTGCACCAGGGGAATATCAGATAGTGGTGGGGTGCAGCATACCATATCTAGGCCTAATGTCTGTCTGCTTTTGTGTTCTGGATGTGTACAGAGCTGCATTGACTGCTCTGTGGGGTGTGTGTCCTTCAGCAGGACTGGGGTTGATGTTCCCCTCTATGTCCACCTTGCAGGGAGGTAGAAGTTGTATCTTTTGATAGGAGACCCTGTTTGCCGCCCTGGGGGAGGGGGTGGTGGTGCATGGGCCCTCCTAGGGGTCCATGGGGGCTACACCTGACTGATACAGACAGAGATGTCCAAGGTGTATCTGCAGAAACTACCTGTCTCACACTAAAACACTGCTGTGGACCTGCACCATGGCCGTTGCTGTGGACCTGGTGCTTGGCGCCTCACTGCACCCTCAGGGTGAGCACAGTACCCGCACACTGTGACGGTGTGTGGCTACCCTGTGCCGGTACAACACACGGTCAGTACCCCCTACCAGGCCGAGGTGCTGTGGGGGTGCACATGGTCGCTTCCCCCCTACCAGGCCGAGGTGCTATGGGTGTGTATTCCCCATCTTGTGTTTATCTGTGGACAGCTGATTTGCATGTGCAGTGCATCATGGGTGTGACTGGCGCAATCCAACCCTGGGGGAATCCAGCGCCTGCTCACAGGCTTTGATAACCTATAGGCCATCCCACGTACATCTGTTAGCATTGTGCATAGGTGCAGGACACCCTACCGAGTCTGTCATATAAGGTACCCACACAAGTAAAAACACACATACCCACGCACGATTGTACACGCGGAGCTACTACGCCCGTACCAACGCACGCAGCCATGCACGCCCCAATGTACATTGTTACGCACACTGCGAGGGTGTGTTTCTGTATGCAGTACTCGACGTAAAGCAAAACATGCCTTCTCACGGCACACTGGGGACTCGATCCCATGCTGCCTGTAATAGTGGTCAGTACACTAACCATTGTGCTACAGCTCTGTGTTAGTGCTCTGTGTCTGTACATCTTCCTACGATGTACGTCCGCAGCAACGCACGCACGTACGCCCACAGTAACGCACGTGGCCATGCCCCCAGCAACGCACGTGGCTACGCACCCAGCAACGCACGTGGCTGAGCAGCAAAGGCATTTGGAAGAAATGACATCCATGTCGAGGAAGCCTCCCTTCAGCCAGAGGGACATCTACCTGCTAACAGAGCTGTTCTGCCTCCGCCAGCAGAGGCTCTTCCCTGGCTCATCCAGGAGGCAGAACCTGGCAAGGGTCAGGAGGGCCTGGGAGCGCCTGGCCCATAGGTTCAACAGGAGCTCAGACTACCCACGTGAGGTAAGTGCATGGAGACAAGTCCCCAAAATGATGAGACAAAACAAAACACACCCAGTAACGTCAGCACAAATACACAATGCACTGACAGGGAATAGCAGGTGCTGACACATCCTGCGGCTAGGAAAGTCTGCCACACACCCCAGAAAAAGGCACCCCTGCCCCAAGGGGTAGCTGCAACCATGGCAGAGGAGCACCACAGATCACAGAGGTATGGTATAGGGTGCCTTTGCAGGCCAGGGATGTCCCCCATCCACAAGACACCCCAGTCCCACCTCTCAGGCCAACAGGAAAGGAAGGGGGTCTGCACCATGTCTCCTTTAACCAACACATTTGCAAAATGCATCCTCTGATGCTGCAAGCCCCAAATGAGGGCATCTCTCCCCCACCCTGCCCACTGTCTGCTGGTGCCTTGTGTGATTACAAAAGACAACCCTCAGCTCCAAGCAGATGTAGGCCCCAAATGAGGGCATCTCTCCCCCACCCTGCCCACTGTCTGCTGGTGCCTTGTGTGATTACAAAAGACAAACCCCAGCTCCAAGCAGATGTAGGCCCCAAATGAGGGCATCTCTCCCCCACCCTGCCCACTGTCTGCTGGTGCCTTGTGTGATTACAAAAGACAACCCTCAGCTCCAAGCAGATGTAGGCCCCAAATGAGGGCATCTCTCTCCAACCCTGCCCACTGTCTGCTGGTGCCTTGTGTGATTACAAAAGACAACCCTCAGCTCCAAGCAGATGTAGGCCCCAAATGAGGGCATCTCTCCCCCACCCTGCCCACTGTCTGCTGGTGCCTTGTGTGATTACAAAAGACAAACCTCAGTTCCAAGCAGATGCAGGCCCCAAAAGGGGGTCCCCTGCACCAACCCGGTGCCCTGGGAAACAGGCCCTGTATGGGATCACAAAAGACAAACCACAGGCTAAGGGGTTCCCAGTGAGCACTGTAGGTGACAACCTCCCACCCCAACAGTGGCTGATTGGCACATGCAGATGTGTGTAGGTGGCACCCAAAGCTGTGATGTGTTGTGTACGTGGAGCGCACATACAGGGCACATGGTGCACCGACCAGGGTGATGTGTGTGTGGCCCACACATGGGGCTGTCTCACATTAACACAAGGGGGCATGAGCGCCCACCCAATAGGGGCAGGCGCTTGTTGTATGCAGTGAGAGTGTTAGATGCAGAGGCAGGGACCCACCACGTGTCACCACGGTAGCTAAAGGCAATGTTCGTTGTCACCCCTACAGGTGGAGGACCTTCGAAAGAAGGCTCGAGAGCTGAGGGCCCGGTACCCCCGCTTCGTTGCCAGGGTGCAGCGCGAGAGGATGGCACAGCAGAATGGTGAGTACCGGGACATGGCCATGTAGGGGAACGAGTGGTGGAACCACAGGTCCACAGTGACAGGGGAAGAGGATGTTCCCCCAGGGGATGACATGTGTTATCCCTCCCACAGCTGATGCACGTGCAGCCATCGTGGACGAGGGGCCGGAGGAGCCTCCAGACGTTGCGGCCCGGGAGGGAGACCAGGAGGAGCGCGAAAATCAGGACGGCGGACCAGAGCGGAATACCGAGGATGGGGAGGATGGGAATGAGCGCGCATCCCCACGCCACGATGAGGGAGTGGAGGGGGATGATGATGGGGGCCAGATGGGAGGGAATGTGGGGGATGCTAGGGAAATGGGGACTGATGGTGTGGAGCCTGGGGAGCAGGATGAGGAGGGGGGGGGATGTGAGTGGAAGGGAAGGGGAAAGGGGGGAGGTGGTTGGCAGGGAGAGGGAGGGGGAGGCAGGGGGGGAGGGGGATGGGATTGTGGGGAGGGTGTTGGAGGCAGGGGGGAGGGAGGGGATGTACAGTGGAGAGGGTGGGGCGGGGGCAGGTCCCCAATGGCACGCTCCGCCACAGGGCACTGGGGGCACCAGCCACCTGCCCCATGATCAGGGCGCGGCAGGCCCTCTGGACGTGTGCCTGCCACACATGGCCGCAGGCAGGTCTGCTGTCCATGCAGCCACACAGACACGGGGAGATGTGTGTCTGTGTGGCTGCATGTGCGGCCTGCGCCTGGCTGCAGCTGTGCGTGCCCAGGCACAAGCCCAGAGGCAGTTCGCCCTAATCCAGGGGCAGGTGCTGGCGACCATGTCCATGGTGGCTGACCGTCTGCGGGAGCGTGATGAGCGCCCTGAGCGTGCCTCACACGGTCAGCCACCATCCGACAGGGGTCCCCAGGGTGTGTGATATGTGGACACACATAGCACACCCGCCCTGTGATGGAGCGTGCCATTGCGTGTACATGACAAGGGGCACAGGGAGGAGCGGGGCCATCAATGTTTGTATGAGCATGCATTGTTGGCCATGCTGCTGTCACCTGCCATCAGATAGGATATGTGACGCATGGCCCATGTGTGGCCGCATGTAAATGTTGTAAATATGTTTCACACCCAGGTTTATAAAGATGTTGAATGTTAAACATACCAACTGTGTGGTCAGATGTCCCTCATTGCTAGGTGACAGTGATGTGCGAGTGATGGGTGTGGCTGTGTTCACTATGAGAGGCAATGGCCGATGTGGAACAGGTATGGTCTATGCTGAGAGCACCCCCACAGACATGTCACTATTATGCTGCTGCGAGGGTGGGCCAACTAGAGGGGTGGTGAGTGGCGTGCATGACTGACGTGCAACAGCATATGTGTGGGTCCCTGTGGTACACACAGCACAGAGTGACAATGATACATATGGTGGCGTGGTGCGGTTGGCCTTTGTGATCGGTACAGCAGGACCCCATATTGTTGGCCTGTCTTGCCAAGTGCAGGACGACTGAGGTGTATGCGTGGCGGTGGGGAGAGGGGGGAACCACATAGTGTGCACCGCAGGGGCTCCTGAAGCTGATGCCTGAGGGGGGGGATGGAGCTGAGAGTGTTGTGCTAGGTGTGACTGTGTAGGGCCTGTCAAAAACGCTCAATATGTCAGGCACGTGTACCAGCATGCAGGGCGGAAATGGTGGATGTTACACGATAGTCAAAACGTCTGCTGCGAAACGTACGACCAACATGCTGTATGTTGTCATGGGTGAACGTGCTGGGCCAGGGGGGTGCAGGAGCATATTATCGGTGGAGTACATGGGGCCATTGGTGGGGGCACTCAAAGGGGTGTGGGGGTGGGGGGTGCACACAGCAGAGGGTCGGGACAGGGGCTCAGCGGGATGATGGCCAGAAGGGTGGCACACTGTGGTGTGTTTGCGGATGGTGTGTGCTGGAGTGTGGATGGTGCGACAGGTGACAGTTGCTGCATGTCGTTTTGGGAAACCAATGTGTTATTGGGATGTGCCAGGATGGGTGGAAAGGGGGTGTAGGTGTATATAGCGGCCACTGGTGCACAGGGGGACGGGTAGCCCTTACCGGGGGTTGACACAAAGGTGCTGGAGCATGCATGCCTGTGCCCAGGGATCCACTGTGCACATGTGTGACGGTTGAGACAAGGTGGATGTGTGTGGGCGCTTGTAACCCAGAGTACATGTCCTGTGTCACCTTCTCTGGCTCCCTTTACGTTACCTTATGGACTGCTCTATGGGGGACATTTTGATGTGCCTCAGTGGACACTCCACTTTATAATGTGGCATATGTTGTGCGTTCTGGGGTGCCTTCTGCAGCAACCTTGGGTCCGCCACTGTGTATGTGTGTTTGCTAGCAAATGTACATCACATACATGACATATACATGCCCCCTCACTCATTAGATAACGTGTGGGTGTGTTTACTTGCACCCCAAAAGGAAAGGGGACATTGACATGCCCCCTCACTCACTATCTGATGTGTGGGTGTGTTTGCTTGCACCCCTCCTAAACTAAAACAAATATATGCCCCCTCCCTCACTGTGTCATGTACAGGATGCTACATCAGCCAGCCTTCTGCAACTGGCACCCTGGGGACTCGAACCCATGCTGGCCGTATCAGCAGTCACTGCAGTAACCATTGTGCTACAGCTCTGTATTGATCATGTATGTCGGAGTGGCTTATTATACTTAACACGCGGTGACCAGCTAACGCGCCATGTAACGCTCGTTAGTTTAGTAACGCGCGGTAGGTGTTCCACTGTCCCGCCCATCTCCTTATTTGGGGGTTTGTCTTATTAACACGGATCCTAACGCGAACTGCAATAACGCGATTTAGTAAACATACCCCATAGACTTACACCATCTACGCTCTAACTTCCATAGGGCTCTCTTTGATTATTAATTTCTTGGGAATACCATGGAGCAATAGAACATCTCTTTTTGGGAGACTTCTTATGTGGAGCTACAGCAAAATCTTGTATTACTTCATTCCAACTTCTAATAAATGCGTCAAAGTTCATTAGGTTCTTATCGAGTCGAGGAAGTACATGCTCTGGAAAGGCCTCTTTATCAAATTGTTTAAATCTTCTAATAAAAGTTGGAGAGCGGTCTGCTAATTTGCTTGCTCTGGTGACTAACACATCAAAGCTGATCATATAATGATCCGACCAAGGAACAGCTGTCAATGTAGTATTGGTAACACGATTTTGGTCGAAAACTAAGCTGCTTACAAAGTTAAGGTCGCGTATAGAACCTTTCATGTGAGTAGGCTTATTAATAATCTGCATAAAATGTATATCATGCATAGCCAGTAAAAATGCATTGGCTACATTGGTTGAAAGAGAAGGGAGGTTTATATCACCTAAAAATATAAGAGGTTTCCAGACATTAGTTTGAGTGCATACTAAATCTAGGATTATTGAGAGCTCATCATCACCTGTGTTTGGGGCATGGTATGCCAGATAAATTAAAAGATTCTTGTTTGTGATGGTTATAATATTGCAACCCTTGGAGCTGTATGTCGAGAGAGTATTAAATTTCAATGTGCCTCTTGAAATAATAAGCAATTCACCTCCTCGGTATGTAGACCTAAGGCAGTTGTGTATGGTATATGGTAATGAAGCAATTTGGTTTAAAATGATGCTATCTGTAACATTAAACCAAGTCTCAGTACTACATATTGAATCTAGCCTGTGCTCCTGTATGTAGTCTAAAATTATCTGAAAAAGTGACTTTTAATGACATGTCCTGTAGAACTATATTTGAATGATGTTGATAGTTAGGGTTTGTATTTATGTTAAGTAATCTGCGAGTTTTCGAGTTTCCCAGATGGTATCCATTTTGCCATCTAGTTCTATTTCTTAAAGTTTGAATAATTGGGATTGAATGAATTATCTTAGTTGAGGATAACTCTCCTGCAGCCTTTGTATGGGGTATTTAATAGAAGAAGGAGATTAACATTAAGAGAATACTATGAAAACTCATGATGGGAGCACTGTTCCCTGTAAGCTGTGCGCGTGTGCGCGCACACACACCTCGCCGAGCGAGCGCACATACTTTACAACAGAGCGCACAAAAATTACGACTCTGATTCTGATAGAAAACAACACAGACGTCTTAAAATTTAAAAGTTATGATTGTAATTACTAGAAATTTCCCGCTTCATTTAGTAATCATCTATTTTCATTTATTTTGATTAAAATCAATGTGGTGTATATACTGTATTCTGACATGTAGTCAAATTTTAAAGTATATAACTCCGAGTGTCGTTATGTGGCGCACAAAAATTTAAAATGAAATGATTTTTGAAGGGGTCTACGGAGCGTAGACCCTTCCAAAAATACTTTCATTTTTTTGGAGATTTCCTGGGAGTGTTTTTTATGGTTGCCCATTAATTTCACTGTTGCCCAGCTGGATCATAATTTATTTGGAATTTGTTGTGGTCATTTTCAATATATATTTGCTATTTTGTTCTGTGCACATGTATCACACTGCTCACGTTTTGCAGGTTTCCCCGGTTTTGCTGTACATTGCTGATGGAAATGGTTTCTCTTCCCTTTAAATCGGCTCTAACGTGAGGGTTTCACTCGCGGTATTTTTTTGCCGAAATTCAGCCCCTCTCCTGTGCGGGGAGCCTCTCCCCTCCCACTCTCCACCCATTGACCCCATCCCCCCGCCCCTCGGGAGCCTTCCTCCGCCCTCGAAATGCCTTTCCACGCCTCTATCGCACATCAACACACCGCGCACTTTTGTGGGTGGCGCGCACGTGTGCGGCTGGAGCGCACACATGCGGGGCACCAAAAACGCACTATTAGCGTGCGCTAAGGTACCTTAGTGCACGCTCAAGTGCGCCCCGCACAATTACGCTGTTTAGTAAACATACCCCTATATATACCAAACCTTAAAACACCCACTAATTACTCTTGGGAAAAACACTTTAAACTGACTTCTAAAACTTCCACCATACAAACATACAACACATACAAACAGCGTCTCAAGTTCACGCAAGCCTGCCAAATTTGCATAACAAGGAGTTATACGGAATTCCACCAAAGTTGTAATCTCTCACCTAAAAGAAAGAAAAAATAATTAGGCAAAAAATATATGGTAGCGGGAAAAGAATTTTGCTAAAATTAAACAAATTTTCTTCACACCCTACAGAAGCTTCCGTTTCGCCGAGATATGGCTTCTTCAGGGGTTTAATAATAAACCATCCTCTATATCTCAATCAGTTAGCTCTGCCGCCATCGAACAAGACGGCGTGTGATGCACTATTTAACAAGAACCCACATCCAATCAACATCTCAACGCCCCCATAACGTCATCATTAAACTCCCGTTCACAAAAACCAACACCTAAAATTCTACATTGAAAGAGTGATTGGATCGAAACTGCACAGTCCTTCCACACCAAAATGGATATGGCAAGAATTACAAAAGTCAAAAATTTTTTAAAAAATCAAAAAAATAATGTCCATTCGATCTTATCATTAAGACCATTCGGGTGTAAAGTATTCAAACGATAAATCAAACGCTGTTCTTTTTGTAACAATAATTTGTTACGATCACCTCTTCTAATATGTTGAGGAACATATTCCAAAACAGTACAACGAAGGTCGTCAAACTGATGTTTCGAATCCAAGCAATGTTGTATTAAGGGAGTATCAATACGTGCTTTATGAAGACTATATTTGTGTTCAGCCAACCGAGTCCTCAAGGGCCATGTAGTTTTACCAATATACAGCTTCAGACAATTACACCATATGCCATACACCACATAGGAAGTATTGCAGGTTGTAGAAAAAGGTACACATCGCACATATTGTTGATACTTCGCACAGACCAAGGCACACATCATATTACAAAATGAACATAGATGACATGCTGCATGACCCGTCCCAGCAGGAAGAGTGTCCCGTCGCAACACAGCAGGACATAAATGATCCTTTAAATTATATCCGCGACTGTATGCCATTTGTAATGTGCAGCCCAACAATTTAGGATGAATATTAATCAAATTCCAACGCTTCCACAACACTGTTGCTATCCAATGAGAAAAGCTAGAATATGGCAACACGCAAGTAATTGTAGAAGATGGCATATTTGCTGGTCTCTCATGGTTAGGACACAACAACCATTCACGATGGTTGAAGTGAGCTCTTTTATAGGCTTTATGTAAAACATGAGGAGGATATCCCCGATATAAAAACTTTTGCATCATGAAGCTAGCTTGTGTTTTAAACTCAGCCACTGTAGAACAAATGCGTCAGCAGCGCAAAAATTGTGAATAAGGTAAACTTTGTTTTAAATGCAACGGATGAAAACTGTCAAAATGAAACAGGGTATTCCTATCAGTAGGTTTAGAATAAACTTTAGTTTGTAAATATCCATGATGTTCAATAATCTTGACATCCAAAAAATGCAACGTAGACGCTTGAATATTAATCACAAATTTGATCGAAGCATTGCAACTATTTAAATACATAAAGAACTCATTCAAAAGATCTTTAGAGCCATGCCGTAAGAGAAAGATATCGTCAATATAATGGTATTGTGGGGTGGATGGTACCAAGGTCTATGATGCCGCAAGGATAGCCCCCAGACTGCGTTCGATGGCCACGATCTTCAGGTCCATCAACACTGCCAATGCCTGTGTATGAGTACCGGCCAAAGCCAGTACCCCAGAGCATGGCACCAGGCGTTAAGACGAGGTTGAGGCCTCCAGAACTTCCTGGAGCCCCAAAGTGGCTTTGGAGGCCTGGGACTCCCACCAGGGCTGTTTGGCAGGAGCATGCTCCTCAAGGACAATGCCGGAGGCATTCCAATATTTGGAGGGGGATCTACTCTTTGAGGAACGGCCAGATTTGTGTTTGGTTACCTGAGATCCACGGGAGGAAGAGGAAGCCCTTGAAGACATGGCTGCCACCGAGGCCGCGTCGGAGGGAAAGAGGGTAGCGAGCTTGACTGCTCTGTTCTGCAAACCCCTCTTGGATAACATCCCACAGGCCAAACATTCAGACATGGAGTGATCCGGCCATAAGCATTTGCGACACCAATCATGGTTGTCAGTGACGGAGAAGGTACCGGCACATTTTGAGCATATTTTTAAAACCCGAGGAGTGCTTTTCCATGATGGAGGAAGGATTAGAGCCTAATGCCAAACCGGGGGGAGACCTACAAAGGGGATTTTCCCTCTTTGTTTTTTTTAAATTTTGTTTGTGTGAGGAAATCTGACCTTTTATAGAAAGAAATTACAAGACTGGTGGTACCGGTAAAGAAAAAAAGGCAGACGCTGCCACAGGAGTGGCAATACAATAGCTGTTTTTCAGCAATGACAGGAACTATGACCTGCTGCCTCTGTGGAAAACAACAAACTGGAGAGAGGCATTTGGGAAAGGGGGGAAAGGCAGCACGCAGGCACCTGTGGGATGCTTCCATCAGCTTTCCTATTGGACACTGGAGAGCGTTCCCACACAGGCTCCGTCGCTACCGATGATACCCACATGTGAGGACTACTTCCTGCTTGTTCCAGGAGATTAACCATTCCCAGTGCCACCTGCATGCGTAGCTGTGGCTCTGGGAATGTGTGCAGTGACACCTATGTGCAGTGTGCGTGGCACCCTGAACACACCATTCCAGTCCCCTGTGGCCCCCTTGCATGACATGGCACGACCATGCCATGTTTGGGTTGCCAATGATGGTGTCCAGGGTAACCCCCCTAACCCCATATGTGGTCTGGTGAACACATTTGTGTTGTCATGATCTACACACATCATCGGACCCAACCCCACTGGCAACATGATATCCTAACAAACATGGGTGATGTGTCCATACATGGGACATTGGGTGGGTGGCCCTATGCACCTTGCCAGGGGCCACTACCATGACATTTGGGTTTCTACGAGCCCCAGGATACCAATTCTTGACCCACTACAAGCATTGTGGGACCTGTCTCTTTTGGGGATACTGCTAGGTACGTATGACCTAGATTGGCCACTGTTGCAAAGCGCATACTGGGCTTGATGGACGTGGGTGTGACCCAGTATGGCTTATCTTATGTTGTTAAGTTCCTATGACCTGGCCCTTGTATGCTTAGGGCAGGTGAGGCTGCCAACACCAGGGGCAGGGGCCATTGCACCAGAATAAGCTATTGCCACCTGTGCTAATGTCAGGGTTTCAGTCTGTGTTGTGCAACCACAACAGTAATGTTCATCTGCTACCAGGTGTGGGATTCCTAGCAAGTGGGCAGATGTGTGACCTGACTCAGCATACAGTTCTGGGGACATGGCTCTGTTACAGGCCTTTGTAATCAGATGTCATAGCTCATGGGGGTGGGGTGCTGTTACGCACATCCACATCTGCACCTACCATACCATCTGGATACATCAAAGACGTGTGTGATGAGGTGTTGACCTCACAGACTATGGGAGATGTGCAACCTA
This sequence comes from Ichthyophis bannanicus, assembly GCA_033557465.1. Lineage (NCBI taxonomy): Eukaryota > Metazoa > Chordata > Amphibia > Gymnophiona > Ichthyophiidae > Ichthyophis > Ichthyophis bannanicus. The sequence goes on from CM066037.1 coordinate 411,875,112, forward strand.
CCCGCCATAACCTAACACAATATCTGAATGACATACCCACCATTGCAATCAGGTCTCTGACCCCCTGGGGGTTGGGTGTCCTAGCACACATCATCAGCACCATACACCATAGTACCAGGGTGACTGACAGCACACCTTACGCAGGTCTCAGGACTCCTGGGGATAGGGAGAATTTATTGAACTGTTTAGGCACACAGGACCATATCACCAGTGTGACTGACAGCCCACTTTGATGGGCTCTCAGGACTCCTGGGGATAGGGAGAATGTATAGAACTGTATAGGCACACAGGACCATATCCTCAGGGTGACTGACAGCCCACTTTGATGGGCTCTCAGGACTCCTGGGGATAGGGAGAATGTATTGAACTGTATAGGCACACAGGACCACATCCCCTGGGTGACTGACAGCCCACTTTGATGGGCTCTCAGGACTCCTGGGGATAGGGAGAATGTATAGAACTGTATAGGCACACAGGACCATATCACCAGGGTGACTGACAGCCCACTTTGATGGGCTCTCAGGACTCCTGGGGATAGGGAGAATGTATAGAACTGTATAGACACACAGGACCATATCACCAGGGTGACTGACAGCCCACTTTGATGGGCTCTCAGGACTCCTGGGGGTAGGGTGGATTGGAAAACAGCAACAGCAGCATAATCCATACCACCAGGGGTGCTGGGGACCCACTTTATTGGACTTTCTGGGCAAGTGGGGGTAGGGCAGATGTTTTAGACTGCTGGGCCACACACACCCATATCACCAGTGGGACTAACATACCATTTTGGGCAGGTTTCACAACCCCTGGGGGTGGGGCAGATGTTTTACCCTGCAACTGCAGGACCCATCATACCAGCATGATGTTTGTTGTTGTTAAGTGCCATCGAGTCGGAGTCGACTCATGGCGACCCTCTGGATGATGTTTAGAAAACCTCTTTAGTCAGATCTATGGGCTACCTGTGTTACGGTGTGTTGTATCACATCAAAAGCAGCAGCTGCCATGACACCAGGATGGCATCAGGAACTCTGTGAACAGGTCCTTAGCCCCCTAGGTACAGGGCAAACCACTCAGATGTGATATATAGACAATATGGCATGTGGGTTTACCTGATACACATAACTGAGATAGACTACCTACACACAGCAGCATGCACAGCTACAATCAACAGTGGATATGTATATGGATCTACTGACCTGTCCCCATACACTGACCTCACGTGGGTAGTCTGCCACACGATTATAGCGGCATGTCAGCCACTCCCAGGCCCTCCGGACCCTCACCAGGTCCTGACGCCTGGAGGAGCCAGGAAACAACTTGTGCTGCCTCACAGCAATGAGCTGTGCCAGGTAGCGCAGCTCCTGCCTGGTGAATGCAGGTTTGCGTGATCTTGTCGCCATGTTAACAATGTCAACAATGAGAAACACACGCACGCGCATGCACACCGCAAAACGCGCCGTACGCAGTTGGGCCCCGAGCCGCACGTATCTTTCTGCCGCACAGGATATGGTGTCGCCAACAATATTTATACAGATCTATGCTGCAGACACACATTGCACTGATGTGTCTGACATTTAAAAACAGAATTAGAATTTTAGCTTGTTGTTTACACACTTGGGTCTGGAACCCATCACCACTGGTTCCTATGGTACTGTTTGAACCGGTGTGCTATGCCTTTTCACATAGCAATGACTGGCTAAACAGTTACACCAAGGAGTCCTGAGACCCCATCAACGTGGGCTGTTAGTCACATTGGTGAGATGGGGTTGTGTGTGCCTATGGGGTATGTTCACTAATCCATCTTAATGTGAGCACAGCAATGATGTGCAGGATGCCATAAGGGGGGGGGGGGCCTTCTGGTCTAAACGTAGGACTCACGCAATAGGTTGCATACCACAAATTATGACAAGATGGAGGTAGGTGTACCACATTGATGTGTGTTAATCATAGGTAGGTGTGCTGACATACAGACCTAGTGGCAGAGGTGTAGCACATTGGTTGACAAACTGCCTGATGGTACAGTGGTCATGGGTTCAATCCCACAGTGCAGCTGTTGCATATCACTGCCTGAGACATTACCCTTTAATATCAGCTGTGCTTTGTGAGGCATTTGGGTTTTATTTTGATTTGTGCTGCCAGCAAACACACTCTCACATTGCCATAACCTAAGGTGCCATATCATGCGCCCTATGCGGCACTCCTGAGGACACATTATAAGGTGCACTGTTCACCATGACACCATAAGGTGCACTGTCCACTACGACACCTTATAATGTTCCCTATTGGGCACCTTCTAGGGCACTTTATAGAGCGCTTTCGAGGCATCTTCAGGCTACAGCACTGAGGGTGTTGTTGCTGGCAGCACCAATTTAAATTATAAAAGAAAATTCCTCAGACAGCCCTATCAAATAACCCCACTGTGGGATGAAACCCATGACCTGTGGCTCCACAGGCAGTGAAGTCACCAGTGGCCTACATCTCCATAGCTGCAAACAAACTCGTGGCTGGCTACAGTAGGACTGCAGCCCACCACACGAGCTGTCTGCTGTGGATACCAGGATAGGGTTACACCACACATACTCATGATGCACTGCACATGCAAATCAGCAGTCTACAGATAACCACAGGATGGGGAATGCACCCCCACACCACCTCATCCTGGTAGGGAGTACTGAACATGTGTTGTACTGGCACAGTGTAGGTACTGACCATCACATTGTGCGGGTCCTGTGCTCACCCTGAGGGTGAGGTGATCCGCCCAGCACCATGTCCACAGCACCTGGCTTAGCTGAGATAGGCTATGGTGTGGGTCCCCATCAGTGCCAGTGTGTTATAGGTAGGTCTTGCAGATACACTTCCAAATACACCTGTGTCCATCTTTTCTTTCACAGTCAAGTTTAGCCCTTGAGCACTTTGATGCACCCACAATACTGCACATCCTGTGTGGGTGCCATGGCCATATGATTTATGTGACCCATGGGGGGAGGGGCTGTTTGGACCTATAGGCGGATTATGTAATACCACCCAAACTGCCCGCTGAAGCTCTGGATCTCCCACCAACAGATCCACATTCTACATCACTGCAATGGTGGTGGTAGAGGGGACCATCAACCTCAGTCCAGCTCGGGGACAGACAACCTCGAGGGCAGTCCATGCATTTCTGTAAGCATCCATACGGTGATAGCAGACAGACAGGAGGCCTGGAAATGCTCAGCTGCCCGCCACCACTATCTGACATTCTCCAGCAGCAAACACAGTGAATCTGTAGACGCTGCACCCTGCAAGGTGTTCCAACCATACACATACTAACTGCAAACAGTCTGCTAGCTAGTCCATAGTGCATATTACTGGAAAAAATGTGTGCACCCAAAACTGGGATGTCAGCACACCCGCCAAGCAGATAGGTTAGTGATTGGGCCCCAAATAAAACCCAAATGCCTCACAAAGGGAACCCATAAATATCACATGAAAAAAATACTAGAGGGCACTATGGGGGACCTAGCCATGCCATGGTGACTGCTCAGTCAGGGTGAGAGTGACCTCTCAGCAGGACATGCTGTGGCCACCCTGTCCGTGCAGGTGGTGGCCGGCGAATACAATGTCCCAGCCATTGCCCTATGCCCTGTGCTCATGCATCCTGCCCAGGCCACCCTGTCCGAGCTATACCCACAGTACCTTGCTCCTCATTATGCACATTGGCAATCTAACACTGGACCAGTGCGAACAGTGTGGGCTGAGTAAGGTGTTCCAACCACCACACACTGGATGGACAGACACACATTCCCACACCTATGCCAGCATTGTGCAAATATAGAGGCTTTTGGCAGTCCTGGCCAACTCACCAGTCCTGGACAGAGCACAGGCATGGCTATGGTATGCAATACTGTTGGGGTCACTCCCCGGGGTGGTGAACACTGTCAGACACCAGACCTAACACACACTCCACAGACATCAGAGAAATTGGTATGATACAGCTCAATGAGCATATTGTGCTTACCTTAGGAATTTCTATCTGCCAGTAATCATAGCAAACATTTGAGATATGTGTACTGTATTCCCAGGTTTAGGGTGGCATTGGTGAGGTATGCTAGTACTAGTATTGGGAGATGCACGCAAGGCCCGATATCCTGCCTCTCCATGAGACTTTGGATAATGGAGCCTGTGGGTGCAGTTCTTTCTGCTCCTGTTGGCCATTGCTCTACGGCAGAGGTTCCCAAATCCAGTCCTGATGGTCCAAACACTGTTCATGTTTTCATGCTGTCCTTAATGAATATGCATGAGCTACATCTGCATACCATGGGGGCGGTGCATGGAAATGCAGCACACACATCTTTATCAGAAACAGCATCAAACCTGAATGATTTGTCGTCCTCCAGGACTGCATTTGGGGGAATGTGCTGTAGGTAATGCGCATGTTTCTGGTGTCTGTCCTCTGTAGGGTAAAACATAGGCGTTTGAACCATGCTTATGTTCTCTGCAATAAAGGTTTGATTTTACTATCACGGTTTAGTTGTGGGTAAAATATGGGGAATGGGTTGGCAGGAGTCCCAGCTGGGGCTTGAACCTGTGACCTTCTGCTCCTGAACATGCTGGCAGTGTTCACCGCACCACACTGTGGCCACAGAGAAAGTGCAGTCCCTGGAGATACCATGGCGGTTTGTCAGACAGAGCCTGTCTGTTGGAGTGCACGGCACCCACCTGATCAGGGCTAGGCCACCGTCTGCTGTGGGCAGCAGACACTGCCCCCTCCACCACCAGTACCCCTCCGCCACCATGCTGACATGGCCTTATATTGGAGACAGCATCACACCTGAATGATTTGTGGTCTTCCAGGACTGCATTTGGGGGAATGTGCTGCAGGTAATGCACATGTTTCTGGTGTCTGTGCTCTGTAGGGTAAAATAGAGGCGTTGGAACCATGCTTATGTTCTCTGCAATAAAGGTTCATCTTTACTATCACGGTTTAGTTGTGGGTAAAAAATGGGGACTGGGTTGGCAGGAGGCCCAGCTGGGTCTTGAACCTGTGACCTTCTGCTCCTGAACACACTGGCTGTGTTCACCACACCACACCACACTACGGCTGCTAAGACAGTGCAGTCCCTGGAGATACCATGGCGGTTTGTCAGACAGAGCCTGTCTGTTGGAGTGCACAGCACCCACCTGAACAGGGCTCGGCCACCGTCTGCTGTGGGCAGCAGACACTGCCCCCTCCACCACCAGTACCCCTCCGCCCCAATGCTGACATGGCCTTCTGCTGTTGGTGCTGGTGGTGCACAGTCTCAGGCCATCCACTGTGCAGGTAGGTGGCTGCCTATGGTGCGGGTTCTGGGTAGGGGTGCCTGCATAGCTGTCAAAGCTTCCCCCCAGCACTGCATGCCAATGTTCTGTGCCCTTGGGGGTACCTGCTGGGTACTAGCCCCTGTGACACTGTGGAGGGCACACTCGTGCCCATGTTGGGCCCTCATCAGTTGCTGTCTGGCTGCTCTGCTGTTTCAGCATTCCTATGGCCAAGCTAGGCATCACCCTAGTCCGCACTGCGGCCCAGCTGTACCACAGCATGTGCCACCTGCAGCCCTCTGTGTCCCCTTTTACAACATCTGTCCAGTTGCCCGTTCCGACATGCTCGCCCTGCTGTTGTGGAACATGTGCATGCCATAGGAAACCTGGCCAATGGAGTCAGAAACCCTGCTCAGTGCAATTTCACTGTGAGCTCATTCACCTTGTATGGGGACGGAGCATAGACCCTTCCAAAATTCATTTCTTTTTTTTGGAGCTTTCTTGGGAGTGTTTTTTGATATTTCCCATTGATATCACTATTGGCCAGCTTGGTTATGTTATATTTCCATTTTGTTGAGGTCATTTTCAATGTTTATTTGCCCTTTTGTCCCGTGCACATGTATCACACTAAATCGGCTCTAACACCAGGGTTTCACTGGCGTTATTTTTGAGCCTCGGATTTCACAGCGTTAGTGTGCGGGAAACCTCTCTCCTCCCTCTCTCCACCCATTGACCCCTTCTCTCCGCCCCTGGGGAGCCTTCCTCCGCCCTCCGGGAGCCTTTCCCCGCCTTCAGCGCTCGTTTGCGCCGCTGCGCACGTTATCGCACGATAAGGTACCTGTGCACCTGCAGATGCGCCATTATTGCGCGATAATGTTACAGTGCGCACATTAAGATGGTTTAGTAAACATACCCCTTAATGTGCCCATTACTGGAAAAGGTATGAGCTAAATCCAAAAATTTCTTGTTTACATTTTTTCAGCAAAGTGGTTATGAGCCTCATTTCAACATTTTGAACACTTTTCTGATTTGAGAATGTTTAGAAACTATTATTGCAACAATTTTTGTTTCAGTAGGCCCCATGTGTCATCAGTGACGAGCAGAATTAAATTTAAATTATTCGTATTAACTCATAAGACATTTACTTCTGTTTATTTATTTATTTATTTATTATTTATTACAGGCTCTTATATACCGCTCTATTCAGCATCAGCGCGGTTCACAATATAACAACAGACCAGAACAATAAACTGTTTGGTTTTACAGAGAACAAGGTCAGAGAACTTGGATAAAACATGGGACGTCATTACTGCAACTATTTACATGAGTATTTACAAGTATACACAACAGGATTTGTTATTAGTTATAGGGTAAGGATAGAGATTGGTTAGCTGTTGTCCGGATTCTCTACTTATCCCTTATAACCAGCACATTCCTTACTTTTTTATTTATTTATTTATTTGAACAGCTTTTATATACCGCTGCTTCCAAGGATCAGCAGCGGTTTACATTACAACAAAAGTCAAAACAGATACATAGAACATTATAAACTATATTACATTATAACATGAATTGTATGGAACAGATTGATGTATTACAATATAACAGAAACATTATTAAACTATTAAACTATATTACCTTAAAATTGTGTAACAATAATGTATTACAATATAACAGAAACAATTATTGAACTATAATACAATTAAACTGTATAATACATTTGAACTGTATAACAGGTATCAAGGGTTACTTTGATTTTATTTATAGGTGGGAAGAAACATTATTAAGTTAATTATCGTTTGAGGATGACGTTGTTCATGTTGTAGATATACATTTGGAAAAGGTAAATAAAATCGATTATGGTGGTTGGGAAACTACAAATGTTTCTCCATTGTTGTAGTGTTGGCTGAATAGATGGGTTTTTAGATCTTTTCTGAATGTTAGCAGATCTTTAGTTTCTCTTAATTGGTCTGGAAGGTTGTTCCACAATATTGGAGCAACAAACGAAAAGTTATTACCTATACCTTCATACAAAGGGGTATGTTTACTAAGCCATCTTAGGGGTATGTTTACTAAAGGGCGTTATTTGCGTTGCTGTCACGTTATCGGGCGATAAGGCACCTGGCATTTGGGCGACACACACTCATTGAGCAGATTGACAGACACACACTCCAACACCTATGCCAGCATTGTGCAACTATAGAGACTTTTGGCAGCCCTGGCCACCGCAACAGTCCTGGGCACAGTGCAGGCATGGCTATGGTACGCAATACTGTTGGGGTCACTCCCCAGGGTGGTAAACGCTGTCAGACACCAGACCTGAAACACACTCCACAGACATCAGAGAGGTTGCTATGATACAGTTCAATGAGCAAATTGTGCTTAACCTAGGGATTGCTATCTGCCAGTAATCATAGCAACCTTTTGATATATGTGTACTGTATTCCCAGGTTTAGGGTGGCAGTGCTATGGTATGCAGTGCTAGTATTGGGAGATGGTGCTGCATGCAAGGTCCAACATCCTGCCTCTCCAGGAGGCTTTGGATAATGGCGCCTGTGGGTGCAGGTGTTTCTGCCCCTGTTGGCCGCTGCTCTAGGGCAGAGGTTCCCAACTCCAGTCCTGGTGGGCCAAACACTGTTCGGGTTTTCATGCTGTCCCTAATGAATATGCATGGCTACATCTGCATACCACGGGGGCGGCGCATAGAAATGCAGCACAGGCATCTTTATTAGAGACAGCATGACGCCTGAATGGAGTTTGCCCCTCCAGGACTGCATTTGGGAAACTCTGCTCTAGGTATTGCACATGTCTATGGTGTCTGTGTTCTGTAGGGTAAAATATAGGCATTTCAGGCATGTTTATGTTATCTGCAATAAAGGTTCCGTCTTTATTACCGGGTAAAATATGGGGATGGGTTGGTGGGAGCCACAGCTGGGACTTGAACCTGTGACCTTCTGCTCCTGAACACACTGGTTGTGTGTACTGCACCACACACAGCTTATTCCCTGGGGATACCATGACTGTTCATCAGACAGGGCCTGTCTGTTGCCGTGCATGACACCCACCTAAACAGGGCTAGGCCATGGTCTGCTGTGGGCAGCTGCCATTGCCCCCTCCACCACCAGCAGCCCTCTGTCGCCATGCTGACATGCACTTCTGCTGGTGGTGCTGGTGGTGCACAGTCTCAGGCCATCCAGTGTCCTGGTAGGCAGCTGCCTATGGTGTGGGTCCTGGGGTAGGGGTGCCTGCATAGACGTCTACGCTTCCCCCCAGCACCGCCTGCCAATGTTCTGTGCCCTTGGGGGTACCTGCTGGGTACTATCCCCTGTGACAATGTGGGAAACACACTCATGCCCATGTTGGGCCCTCATCAGTTGCTGTTTGGCGGCTCTACTGTTTAAGCATTCCTATGGGCCACCTAGGCATCACCCTAGTCCGCACTGTGGCCCAGCTGCACCACAGCATGTGCCGCCTGCAGCCCTCTGTATCCCCTTTTCCAGCATCTGTCCAGTTGCCCGTTCCGACATGCCCGCCCTGCTGTTGCGGGATATGTGCATGCCATAGGAAACCTGTCCAATAGAAAGGGAAAACCCTGATCAGCGCTATCTCACTGTGGGATCATTCACCTTGTATGGGGACAGAGCATAGACGCTTCCAAAATTAATATCTTTTTTTTGGATCTTTCTTGGTAGTGTTTTTTGATGTTTCCCATTAATATCACTATTGACCAGCTTGGTTATGTTTTTTTTCCAGTTTGTTCAGGTCATTTTCAATGTTTATTTGCCCTTTAGTTCCGTGCACATGTATCACACTTATCACTTTTGTAGGTTTCCCTGGCTTTGCTGTACATTGCTGACGAAAATGGTTTCTCTTCCCTTTAAATCTGCTCTAATGCGAGGGTTTCACTGGCGTTAGTTTCAGACCCGGAATCCACGGCGTTAGTGTGCAGGGAGCCTCTCCTCTCCCACTCTCCACCCATTGGCCCTCTCTCTCTGCCCCTGGGGAGCCTTCCTCCGCCCTCCGGGAGCCTTTCTCCACCTTCAGTGCTCGTTTGCGCCGCTGCGCGCGTTATCGTGCGCTAAGGTACCTTATCGCCCGGTAAAGCGCCATTATCACGCGATAAGGTGCCTTATTGCCCGATAATGTGACAGCAGCACAAATAGCGCCCTTTAGTAAACATATCCCAAAGTGTTAAGATTTCAAACAAGGAGAGAATTCTGCTTTCCGTGTCAGGCGCACATGTTACAGAACAGCCTACCTATGTATCTTCGAATGCAACTTTCAGTAGGAAAGTTCAAGGCCGGATTAAAACCATGGCTTTTTAAACAATCTTTCCAAGGACACTGATCCAAGTAAGGCTGGCTTCCAAATCTCACCTTTATACCCTTCTGTGTTCTGTCTTATTTCTCGCAGTAGTAACAGGTTCTTGTCATCCTATTCCACTCTCCTCCCTCTCTATATATGATTGTGTGCCATTTGTGTTATGATGATGTAATATAATCTATGATGATGTACACAGGATAATATAAACTGCTCTGCTATGACTTTAATGCTACAAATAAATAAATATGTCCATACAGCAAGAAAAGTACTACAAATGCAAAATGAAAGCAAAAATAAAGTGCACTTTTAAAACTTTCTGATGCATATGTATTCAAGCTACATTAATTGGACCAGACTGATGATCAAGAACATTTTTTGTTTACCTGTTTTGGATATTAAGTCCCGCTTTGTAAGAGAGAATGAGTAAGTCTCTTTCATTGTCAGTGTGAAAATAATGACTACATTCAGCTGGATAAGACACTAATTAAGCCAGTAATTGTTATTGTAGTGTCTCCATGAACGTCAGTTAATGCCTAAAACCCTAATATAGAACAACTTGCTCAGATATTCTTTGCATCCAGTTTGGATGACATTTTCTCCTGATCTAGAAAAGACAAATTTACACTAGCAAAAAATAGACATGGGAGGTTCAGAGGAAATGTGAGGTCATCTGTCTTGACAGAGAAGATAGAGTATGCCGGGAATGTCAAGGCCGCGGAGCCCACGTGCGCGCGGCCGGCTATAACCAGGGTGGTGACAGAGTGCATCGTCCCCTGAGGTGGCGAAGTAATGCCGGGGGGGGGGGGGGGACTGTGCGTGTGTTGGCGCACCGTGTCATTGGCTCCCGCGAGCCGTTAGGAGGCTCGCGAGCCAATAAGAAAAAGGACTGTTGGAGGGTAGAGCAGGAACGCAGCATGGCTCCGGCCTCTTGCGGTTTGCGGCCAGAGACGCCGGACGTGTTCGGAGCGCGTCTGAAGAAACGGCGGGGCCTAAAGTGTTTCGGAGTTGAGAGCGGAGGCCGAGGAAGCAGAAAGTCGGTGAGCGGAGGACGAGGAAGTGAGCGGGAGTGGAGGACGAGGAAGCTGATTTTATCGGGGAGCAGAGGACGAGGAAGCGAGCTGTGCTTTGGGGAGCGGAGGAGGAGACAGCTGAGCACGTGGCGAGGCTCGCACCAGCAGGCAAGTTGGGCAGGCGGTGGTTTTAAATTGATAATAATAATTTATCATTTTTTCTGTCCCAGTAAGCGGACAGCAGTGGCTGCGGTTTACAAACCAGCTATAAGAAGGAGTGAGTGCTGCAATGCAACCAGGCAAGGAAAGGGGGGGGGGTCCAGGAAAAAGAACAGGGGTTAGCAGGGGGAGAAGGGTGGAAAGGGTGGCGCGGGGGGAGGATCAAAGGGGGCATGAGTCAAGGGAGGAACTAGAGGGCAGTGGGAGCAGAGGGCGGGGGGCAGGCCACGAGGTGCGACGACAGAGGGAAAAAAAGGGCAAGGTGGAGCTAGGGGCAGAGTGCCTAGCCGGAGCAAAGGCGGGAGGGGGGGCAGGAGACCGGTAGAGGGGCCAGCTCATTTACAGAGCATAGTGGAGGAGGAGGTGGGGGGGTTCGAGTCCGAAACGGAGGGTCGGGTGGCTCAGGGTTGTCGGGGCAGGAGGGATGGAGGGCCCACAGTGGGTGCTTCAGGGATAGGAGCGTTGCGGGGGTCTGATGGACACCTGAGCGTAGGGCCAGTTCCCCCAGAAAGGGGGGCGGGTGCATCGGGGGGGATGGGGGGAGGAGATTGGTGGGGGTTAGCGGGTTCGGCGGGATGGCGGGGGCGGTACGGGGGGGGGGGTGTCCTCACCGGCTTGGGAGCATTGGCAGGGTGGGGGCAAGGCTCTTCACGGGCGGAGTGGCTGGGGGCGTGGCAGCCACCGTGGGCTAAGGCGGGTGTCTCTTCGCCTTTCGCTGTCTTCTCTCCCCAGGTTCCCCCAGGATGGCAATATGTGGGAAGTCCCTGGTTGACTGCTTCCCGACAACTGGACGGCGTGACGGTGCGCAGGGACGGAAGTCACGTGGCTGGAGGTTTGGCGGGAAAAACTGAGACAGCTGTTCAGACAGAGACGGAGTGTCAGGAGACCTGTGCCTCTACGGACACGGTGGATGGTGCAGCAGGTGAGTTAGCAGTGGAGCAAGGAGCGGTTGTGGGGGACGGCTCAGGGATGGCCGACAAGGGGCGGAAGAAGGTGGGCAAAAAGCGGAGGCATTCCTGTCATCGGCGGAGGAGATCAGGGTCCTCTTCTACTTCGACCTCCGATTCATTGTCGGGTTTGACTTCTGAGGAGGGCAGCAGGGGTAAAGATCAAAGCAGGAATACGGGGCGGCGCAACACAGGCAGGGCTACGCCTATGGTGGTGGTGTTCTCTGAGTTATGGGAGGGCGTGCCGAGGAATCTGCGGCGGAAAATTCAGAAGCGGCGCTATATAGACATTTTCCGGTTGTTGCAGGGCCGGAAACGGTCGGTGGACAGTCGAAGGAAGAGAAAAGAGGACGAGAAGGCGGGTAGGGTGTGGAGAGTAGCCCGTAATGTGGTGAATTGGACGCGGGCTTTTCTTTGGCTAGCTAGTGTTTGGGGGCACTTGCATCCGGTGCAGTACGGTATGCTTCTGGCTTACGCAGACTCCATCTTAGAGGCTTCCCAGATGCATGAAGGTTGGGCCTGGCTCAACTATGATGAGAAGTTCCGTGATAAGATGGAGGAGAATCTGGTGCTATCATGGGGGACGCAAGACATCAATTTATGGTTGACGCAGATGGCAGCCAGACTGGGCGGCGGGGGGGGCGAGCGGGCCAAAGGGTGGGTTGGGCGGTACATCGGGTGCGGGGCGGCCCTTTCGGGTCGGCATGCCCCCGGCGGTGCAGAGATCTACAGGGGGAGGGGGCACGGGGGATGTGTGTTGGCGATTCAACAAGTCTTCATGCCCCTTTCCGGATTGTAAATTCCGGCACGCTTGCTCTGTTTGCATCGGGGGGCATTCAGCCCTCAAGTGTGTTAAGCGGAGTGTGGCCAGGGCCATGGCACCCCCCCCCGCAAGCAGTAGGAGCGTGCGGAGCTTGGCTCCGACCCCTATTAAGATCCACGTCTTGCTTCCGTGGTTGAGGAGGTATCCCAGGAGGAAGGACAGTGCGGTATTAGAAGAGGGGTTTCAGGGGGGTTTTGGATTCCTGTTGTGGATAGAGTGGCCGCTGGCAAGGTGAGGAATTCGCCTTCGGTTAGCCAGTTTGCCCATATTGTGAGGGATAAGTTGGCGGGGGAGATTGGTTTGGGAAGGGTTGCGAGCCCCATTGCGAAGCAGAATTTTGAGGACCTGGTGGTGTCCCCTTTGGGAATCATACTGAAGAAGGCGCCGGGGAAGTACCGGTTAATCCATAACTTGTCATTCCCCGCGGGTTCTTCAGTTAATGACCACATTCCCAAGGAATTGTGTGCGGTGCACTATGCGTCGTTCGATGAGGCGGTTGATCTCATTCGGGAATGCGGCCCGCGGTGCTTTATGGCAAAGGTGGACATCGAAACGGCCTTTCGTTTGTTACCGGTGCACCTGTCAGATTTTTATTTGTTAGGTTTCCGCTTTGAGGGTCACTGGTATTTCGATAAGAGCATGCCAATGGGTTGTGCGATATCCTGCGGTTATTTTGAACGGTTCAGCACGTTCCTGCACTGGGCGTGTGTTGAGCAGGTGGGTTGTGGCAATGTTGTGCATTACTTAGACGATTTTCTGTTTGTCGGGGAGGCGCAGTCTGGGCATTGCATAGCATTGCTGGATGGCTTCATACAGCTGGCTCAGGCATTGGGTGTACCATTGGCGGCTGAGAAGATGGAGGGCCCGGCGACATCTATTACCTTTTTGGGGGTGGAGCTGGATTCGGTGTCGATGGTAGTTCGGTTGCCGATAGACAAGGTTATGTGGCTGCGAGTCATGATCGCGAATGTGATGATCTCCAGCAAGATGACGTTGCGTGAGATGCAGGCATTATTAGGTTCCCTTAATTTTGCATGTCAAGTTATTCCTATGGGGAGGGTGTTTTTGCAGTGGCTCTCAGCGTCTACGGCTGGGGTTACTAAACCTCATCATCGGATTAGAGTTTCATGGAGCATGCGGGCTGACTTAGGTGTTTGGGATGAGTTTCTGTGGGATTTCAATGGTATCACTGTGTTGCGAGAGAGGGAGATATCCAGTGGAGATTTGCAATTGTACACTGATGCTGCAGGGGGAGTGGGCTTGGGGGTATACTTCGGGGGCTCGTGGTGTGTGGCGGGATGGCCACAAGCATGGCGGGATGCCGGCATTACTAGTAATATAACCTTCTTGGAGCTCTTCCCGATTCTGGTGGTGCTGGCTTTGTGGCTTGACAGACTGCGGAATCGCAAGATAATTTGGTGGTGCGACAACGAGGTGGTTGTCAATGTGCTGAATAACTATGCCCCGCGGTGCAGCAGGTGGCCGATTTAATGCGGCAGGTGGTATTAGCCTGCTTGCAAGTGAATGTGGTGATTAAAGCTCGTCATATTCCCGGGAGTACTAACAAGATTGCCAACGCTCTTTCCCGTTTCAAGTGGGAGCTGTTTCGAACCTTGGCGCCGGAGGCGGAGGAAGAGGGGGCGTCGGTCCCAGAGCACTTATGGCAGACTGGCCTCAGGACATGATGGATTTGCTGAAGAATTCCATGTCGGCTGCAACGTGGGCGGCCTACTAGAGGGGTTGCAGCAGTGTGGTGGCCTTCCTGGTGGAGCAGGGATGGAGGCGAGGTCCAGCATCTGATCAGCTCCTGGGTCAGTATGTATTGGCAGCGAAGGCTGCTGGCTTGTTGCGTGCAACGGTAAGGAGGCACTTGGCGAGGTTTTCATTTTTCATGAAGGCTGTGGGCTGGGGGGCTGCGGGCGGTGGGTTTTTAACGCGTCGGCTGCTGCAAGGATGGGAATGGTCCTTTCCATCGCCGGGTGATGGGTGACTGCCAGTAACGCATGACCTACTGGGACGCTTGTGTGTCGCATTGCCATGGGTGGTGTCCTCTCCTTATGAAGGTACGCTTTTTCGGGCGGTATTTTCCGTGGCTTTCTTTGGTGCATTTCAGGTGGGTGAATTGGTAGCGGAGTCTGGTCGCGTTACGGGGGGCAGGGGCTTGCAAGTGCACCAGGTGAAGCTGGTTGGGGGGGTTCGTATCCACCTAGCGTGTTCCAAGACGGATCAGATGGGGAAAGGCTCGTGGGTAGTGTTGAGGGAGGTGGAAGGGACTCCCACGTGCCCGGTATCATTGTTAAAAGCATACTTGCGCGTGTGACCGGCTGGCGCGGGCAGTCTCTTTATTCACGAGGATGCACTGGTGCTTACGCATTTTCAGTTTACGGCGGTGCTACGGCTGTCCTTGCGGCAGATTGGCGAGGATCCGGGACACTTCGCTCCACACACCTACCGGATCGGGGCAGCTACCAGTGCGGCGGCGGAAGGTCTGTTGGAGCGGGAGATACAGCGGATTAGTAGATGGAGTTTGAAGGCTTTCCAAGGCTATGTCCGTCTCTAGGGGTGGTGGGGGTTACTAATTGCATTATCTCTTTATTTTGCAGAAGTGGTACACAGTTCGTGTCTCTGTTGGGTGATTGGCCATTCATTTTTTTACTGGGCTGGTCGGCGAGCAGCAACACGGCCAGTTGGGATGAATATCGGACTGGATGCTTCACGGGTGACTGTCTCATGGCTGGGTGAGCACGGACTACTGTGGATCCAGCTCTTGCCTTTGCTTCGGCACCAGGAGCATGTGAGAGGGGCGCCGGACATCTTATTGATTCACCTGGGCGGCAATGACTTGGTGTCTTGGACTTGCGGGCAGCTAATTCGTGCAGCACACAAGGACTTGGGGGAGGTGTTGGCAATGTTCAGGGGTATTGTTTTGGTTTGGTCGGATATCATTCCAAGGCCTGCTTGCAAAGATCAGCAGCGGTGGTCGAGAGGGTTGACGAAAATTAATCGCCAAATTGGCAGATGGGTGGGGGAGAATGGTGGGTGCCACGTATTACACACTTGGGCTGATGTTGACTGTGCAGGCTTGTATAGGTCGGATGGAGTGCATCTATCCCTGGTGGGGATGGATTTGCTCCTTAATGACTGGCAGGAGGCCTTGGAAGGTATTATGCTAAGGGAGAGGACTGGTCGCAGCTTACCCTTGGGGGGCGGCTCAGGTCGGTGGTTGCCTGAGCCGGTGGCAGGATCCAGGAGGATTCCGGGGTCTGGAGCCGGAGGCAAGCATTAGGGTGGGGGTGGGGTACCCCGACCCGGACAATCCCTCAGGTTTTTGCTAATAATATGGCGAAGCCGGAAGAGGTAGGGCGAGGCGAATGAGTCGGGGCCTGGACCCGGCGGAAGCGGAAGCGGCGTCACCTTGCTACTAACATGGCTGGTGAGGGCTCGCTCTGCAGGGGGGGCAAGTATAATATGTTGGAATGTAGTTGGTTATTGTTTAAAAGGTTTAAGAAAGCTGCGATCAGTTTGATTCCCAAAGAGGTGTTGTGTCTTTCATGGGAAGGATGAGGTGAGGGGATGACATGTGAGGGGGGTAGGTGTCGGGGTGGGAAGCGACGTGTCCATCGTACCCGGTTATGTCAAGGCCGTGGGGCCCACGTGCGCGTGTCTGGCTATAACCGGGGGGGGGGGCGGCAGTGCGCATCGTCCCCCGAGGTGGCGAATTAATGCCGGGGGGTGGGGGGTCTGTGCGTGTGTCGGCACATAGTGTCATTGGCTCCCGCCAGCCGTTAGGAGGCTCACGAGCCAATAAAAAAAAGGTTCGGGGACTGTTGGAGGGTAGAGCGGGAAGGATGAGGTGAGGGGATGACATGTGAGGGGGGTAGGTGTCGGGGCGGGAAGCGACGTGTCCGCCGTACCCGGTTATGTCAAGGCCGCGGGGCCCACGTGCGCACGGCCGGCTATAACCGGGGGGGGCGGCAGTGCGCATCGTCCCCCGAGGTGGCGAAGTAACGCCGGGGGTGGGTGGGGGGGACTGTGCATGTGTCGGTGCACAGTGTCATTGACTCCCGCGAGCCGTTAGGAGGCTCTCGAGCCAATAAGAAAAAGGTTCGGGGACTGTTGGAGGGTAGAGCGGGAACGCGGCGTGGCTCCGGCCTCTTGCGGTTTGTGGCCGGAGACGCCGGATGCCCGCCTGCCCACCCTGGCTCGGGGAGGGTTGAAGGCTTCGGGGGTTTTGGGGTGCTGCAGCTGGTGGGGGTTTGCGGGATCCCGGAGGTTTCCAGGGTCCGGAGCCGGAGGCAAGCATTAGAGCGGGGGTGGGGTACCCCCGACCCGGACAATCCCTCAGGTTTTTGCTAATAATATGGCGAAGCCGGAAGAGGGAGGGCGAGGCGAATGAGTCGGGGCCTGGACCCGGCGGAAGCGGAAGCGGCGTCACCTTTCTACTAACATGGCTGGTGAGAGCTCGCTCTGCGGGGGGGGGGGGGAGCAAGTATATTGTGTTGGAATGTAGTTGGTCATTGTTTAAAAGCTTTAATAAAGCTGCGACCAGTTTGATTCCCAAAGAGGTGTTGTGTCTTTCATGGGAAGGATGAGGTGAGGGGATGACATGTGAGGGGGGTAGGTGTCGGGGCGGGAAGCGATGTGTCCGCCGTACCCGGTTATAGCCTGTATACCCTGACCTCTAACATAGGATATGATTAGTTTCATTTGCCAAACTCAGTGAATACCTTTCCACCCTCTGTGGATCATTCTATTAAACTGCAGCAAAGATCATAGGAATTGTTTGGTAGCACAAGAGGTTTTTTTATTAAAGCCAAACCATTACCATGATGCTTGGACAAGTTTTGCCGTGATTTATTGCTATAAATTCTACATGAAATCATATCCTTTCCCCAAAATACTTACCTGCACCATCATGAGGTATAGTTAGGTTTCACAGAAAATTTAGTTAAGAGAAAATTTCCGGGCAGGTTTGCATGATTCTTCAGCACGTTCATGGTTCTGTATACATTTTATGTTTGCATTTGCATATGTAAAATAACACACAAAAACAAATATGTTCAAATTTATAAATACATTTATAAGCATTATTTGTCAGTTTGTCATACATTATTGCATATGCAAATACCCTTCAGTGCATTGGCCTCTTACCGTCATTTAAAATCATAATAATGTTATCAGCCATAAGGTGAATTTTCAAAGACATTTTCATTGATAAAATAGTGTTTTATGGACAGAAATGCCCTTTTATAAGATTTCTCGGAAGACATGAGTGTAAGCATATGCATAAGCAGTCTGTATGCTCATAAGTTTATCTGATCTACTGGACAACCTTTTTTCAGTGGACCATCCAGCAGATTTCAGGCCTAAATTTGTTGGTCCATTATTTGGATAATTTTTTTTTGTTTGTAAGAGCTGTAGCATTTTGCGATTATGAGGATTTGGTTCAGATTTTCCAAGATCTGGCTGGGCAGCTTGGGATTCCTTTGGCTAAAGAAAAGTCAGAGGGCCCTTGAACTTACCTTACATACATGCAGATTTAGTTGGATATGATCGTTATGCAGCCTTTTTTCCCCCTGACAAGTGGATGCACTTTCGAGCATTGGCAATGAGTGCAGATGTCAATCCTACAGAGATGCCCGAAGCTTTGTGGACCATTATTCCTCTGTCTTCTGTCATTTGTTGAGGAGCTCATGCATATGCTGCTAACTGAAACATAAAAACATAGAACCATGTCAGCAGAAAAAGACTATGGAGTATGTTTACTAAACTGCTGTAATGTTACATACCGCGCGTTATGTAATGTTAACGATCGTTAGGTAACGTTAACGCACGGTATGTATCGTTAACACGCGTTAACATTATATAACGATCGTTAGCATACCTGGCTGTGGTAAACACCGCCGGAGGGTGGAGAGAAGGCGGAGAGAAGGGGTCAATGGGCGGGGAGAGGCTCCCTCCACACTAACGCGCTGAACAGAAGGGCTGAATCCTTACGCAAATGAAAACCTGCCATTAGATGCACATTTGCAGGAGAGAGAAACCATTTAAGTGTCAGCAATGTACAGCATAGCCAGTGAGCCCAAGAACCGTGATAGTAATGCTCCATTCACAGCAACAGCATAGTGCCCCAGTATGAAAGGCCACTATAGTGATGGTGAAAATGGAGCATAGGGTGCTGCAGGCAGGATATGTAGCGGAGGCAGCTGGGACACAGGGTGCACAAGGCGGGCGCCGAGGTGGCACAAAGGAACATAGAAACTGGAAGTCTGAAAGACAGCATCTGACAAAGGCCAAACACAAGATACAAATAACTTGTCCACATTAGGCAATAGTTGCCAGGGCAGAGACAGGATGCCCTCGCATCCATCCCGCCACCATGTTGAAGGTACAGAATGTTGTTAGGCGCTGATGGGGGTGGGAATGTCCATGTATTTATTTATTTATTTATTTATTTTATTTAATACACACTTATATACCGCCGCTTCCAACGATCAGCAGCGGTTCGATTCATCTTTTGGGGGTTGTCGAATCAGGACCGGGAGGGGATAGTAGATACATAGATCTGAGGACAGGTCACAGCACACAGGGTTAGTGTCTTGGGGAATGGATTACACATATTTACATTTATACATACATATTTACACCTTTTTGGATTACACAGTTTTACATATTTACACCTTTTTGGATTACACAGTTTTACATATTTATACATGAAGCGGATTCAAAAGCATATAATTATCTGATTGTTTTGCTACGATTCAACGGGACTTTGAGAGTCATGGCTGATTGTAGTAACATTTGAATAGGTGGGTTTTTAGCTCTTTCCTGAATATTGTAATGTCCTTGATTAAACGCAGATCAAAAGGGAGTTGATTCCAGATAGTTGGCGCAGAGAATGAGAAAGCTCTGCGACATGTACTTGTTTTCACAGTTCTGATGTTGGTGGGGACATGCAGGGTGCCCGAGTTGGTGGTTCTTCTGTCCCTATTTGCAGGTTGTGTGCTGATAAGTGAGGACAGGAATGAGGGGGCTAAGTTGTTGATAAGTTTGAATGTGGTTACTAACATCTTGTACTGTATCCTAGCTGCAATTGGAAGCCAATGTAACTCGATTAAAATGGGGGTGATGTGTTCAGAAATGCTTGTTCCCATTATGATCCTGGCTGTCACATTTTGGGCCATCTGAAGGATATTTAGAGATTTTTTAGGCAGGCCTTGTAAGATGGCATTACAGTAGTCTAGGTGTGGCATAATGAGTGCTTGAGCCACAGACCGGAAGTCACAGGGTGCTATTATTTTCCTTAGAGGTTGTATCACCCTAAGTTTATGGAAGATGGCTTTGTTTGTTTTACGTAGGTGTGTCTCCATTTTTAGGTTGCAGTCAAGTGTGACTCCTAGATATTTGATTTCATCTTTCGCGTTGTACGTGTTGCTGCACAGGGTGATTGTAGAAGGGGGCTTGAAGTTCGGTTTACTGGATATATACATGACCTCTGTTTTTTGTGGTTAATTGTCATGTTGTTTTTCTGTAGCCATAGTAACATCTCGTCCAGGCAGGTTTCGAGCTGTGTATATTTCGGGTCAGCGGCGTCCAATTGTGTGTAGAGCATAATATCATCCGCATAGATGTGGTAGTTGATGTTATGCCTTTTGAAAATGTTGCAGAGGGGTTGCATATAAATGTTGAACAGTAGTGCCGAGAGAGCCGAGCCCTGGGGTATGCCCTGTGTTTGAGAGAATGGTTCAGCTTGTTCCCCATTGAATTGTACTTGAGGCCTTCTGTTCGATATGTAGGAGGAGAACCATTTGAGGGGGGTTCCCACAACTCCTATGGATTCAAGTTTGCTAAGGAGGATCCCATGATGTACAGTGTCAAAGGCGGTGGAGATGTCAATGAAAATGAGTATAAACATTTTCTTTCTGTCTTCTAGTCCTTTGAGGAGGTTGTTCATTAGCGCTATCAAAAGTGTTTCAACTCCATGGTTTCTTCTGAACCCGTACGCCTCCCCACCCTAGATGCCGCACCATAGGCACCTGCCTACCTGAACAGTGGATGGCCTAAGACGGCGCACAAAAAACACCACCAGCATATGATCATGTTAGCACAGCATGGGGGGGTGTTCATGCCGGAGGGGGCAGTGGCACCTGTCTGTAGTGGACCCAGGCCATGCCCTGTACCAGTACGTGGTGTGCAGTGCAACAGAAAAAGCCTTTCAAAGGAGACTTCAAGGTATGGCCCAGGGAGGGCTGTGCACCTGTGGCCCTACTGTGGTGCAGTACACACAGCCAGTGTGATTCAGAGCAGAGGGTCACAGGTTCAGGCCGCAGCTACAGACCCTGCAGAACACATCACAAATGTTTGCCCCGCTACGTAGATATAACAGACAAGTAGGATAAAAAAAGGAAATGTCTGGCTGAGGAGACGTAAAGGTATGGCCCAGGGAGGACTGTGCACCTGTGGCCCTACTGTGGTGCAGTACACACAGCCAGTGTGATTCAGAGCAGAGGGTCACAGGTTCAGGCCGCAGCTGCTGGAACCTGCAGAACACATCCCAACATTTTACCCTACAAAGCATATATAACACCAAACCATGCAATCCCCATAGCAGTGGCCAACAGGGGTAGAAACACCCACTCACACAGGCTCCACTGTGCAAATCATGCTGTACAGGCAGGCTGCTGGCTCCAGAATGGATTTGCAGGTAACATCACAGCACCTCTGCTATCTCCTGCTCAGTCCAGAAATGTTGGCAGTGTGGCAGCTGGGGTTGCCAAACACCCCTACCATTGCACAGTGCTGCATTAGGAGTTTGTGTGTGTGTGTCTATCCATAATTTTGTGGCTGAAAACTTTCCCCACCCCCCCCCCGCCCGCCCGCCCGCATTGTCCAACTGTTACCAGCATCAGCCTGCGAATGTGCATAATGAGGAGCAAGGTAGTGTGGGTATGGGCCAGATAGGGCGAATTGGGCAAGCTGCATCTGCACAGCAAGTATTCCAATGTCTGGTATACATTTAGTTTTCAAACCCCACCTGCATGGACAGGGTGGCTAAATCATGTTGTGCTGGGAGGGCAGTCTCGCCCTGACATAACAGTGACCATGGAATGTCCAGGTTCCCACATAGTCATCTATGCTATCTGTTTCCAGTGATATCTGTGTGATCCCCAGTTCTGGGGCCCAATCACTGACATACCTGGGTGCGCGCGTGCATTGGCCAGCCTATGTCAGAATGCACATGTTTTCTCACTGACTGTGTACCACAGACTGGCCTGTGGTATGTTCTCAGTTAGTCTGTGCATGGTGAGAACACCGTGCATGCTGGTGCAGTCAGACAGTGTGGTCTGATGATGCAGGACAGACTGTGGTATGTGGCAAGTGAGAATTTGGATGGTATCAATGCTGTTCTGTTGATGCTCCAGTCACAGGGTATGTCTTATGTGCACTAGCCCTAGAGGGCTATTTCTAGTCATCAGGCATGGGCTTGCTGATCCCACAGCCAGTCCCGTGGGCTCAGGCACCTGTTCCTCCACGCCCCCACCTACAAGATGGGTGTTATGGGGCCCCTGGGGGCACATACTGTATAGTACCCTGAGCAGTAGGGGGACGTGGTACACAACTCTCATAAGACACTGGACACCCCTCTGACCTGCTAATAGGCCGCTATGGAAGCCAGACCTTAACACTGGGCACACACAGATCTGGGTGGTCTCTGGTCCCAGGGGGACACCTGTGACTGTGTAACACAGATGGGTACAGAGGTGCCTTTGGCGCACTGCCTGGGACACCTGCCATACACTGCCAGTGATGGGGATGTGCAGCAGGACCTATATGTAGCACCACATGAACTGTGGACCTAGGGTGAATACAGAACTTGCAAAATGGCATGATCCATAGCTACTCTGTGCCAGTATCTCGCACGGCAGTCCATCTTACCAGGATGTGGTAACAGAGAAGTGCAGACCCCATTTGGTTACCTGATGTAGACCACTGTTCCTCATGTGCAATGCATCATGGGTGCTGGTACGGTTACCCTAACCTGGCACACAGAGCAGATGGTCCATGCAGTGACCTGCAGTCCCTCTGTACCCAGGCACTGCTGTACAGCAGGCCATAGAGGTATAGCCCACTGGTTCATACAATGACCCTCGAAAATGTGTCCATGGGTTCAATCCCCTATTGAACCCCCCCCATGTGTGCCCAACTCAGATACCCTGTGTGCCTCTAACACTCATCTTTTTGCAGATATGTGCTGCCAGCCCAGGATATCAATTCTTGACCCAATACAAGCAGTGTAGAACCTGTGTCTTTTGGGGAAACTGCTAGGTACGTATGACCTAGATTGGCCACTGTTGGAAACAGGATGCTGGGCTTGATGGACCTTGGTCTGACCCAGTATGGCATATCTTATGTTCTTATGGTCATAAGAGACTCACCACAGTGGGTGTCAGTTCTCTGGTCTGGCTATTTGCACCTGTCAGCTGAGTAGAGTCCGGACTGCCTGTGCAGACTGCCACCACAGGTCATGCACTGTGCACCTGTCCTGCCTTGTGCTTCCATGTTGCCTGCCTCACCTGTACCCCAGCAGTATGGTACAACCACCCTTCTGTCCACCCCTCATCGTAGCCATCATGGCACCCCATACATCCCTGGGGGACATGTATGCCCGCCATCTGTCACCCACTGTCGTCCCAGTACATCACATTGCCCACACCCAGTGCTGTGGTACAGTTGCCCACAACATGTATGTCACCAGTGCTTGCAGGCACATTGTCTGGCCACAGATATGGCACGTTCAGGAGCCTCAAGCCCTCACCCACAAGCACCTGTGCAGTGGCACTAAACCGTAGCCAATCCAGTGTTAGGTTGAAATCAGTAGCTCTGGACATATGTAATGCATGCCAACCTGAGGCACCTTGCAAGCCGCAGGGCAAAGTAACCTAGGGCAGCATCACATTGTTATGCCACTATGAACTATGGCAAAATATCTCAGGGAGCCCACGAGGATGACCTGTCCAAGTGTGTCCAGTACGGTGCGCTGCCAAGGGACCCTGAGATGGTGCCGCAGAGGGTGTTGCATAGAGCACATGATGAGCAATCTATACGTCACCATACAATATGGCGCCCAGTAATGCGCCCACCAAGGCGCGCTCGTTCAATATACCATAGTACAAACCCACTAACATACCATGTTCTGAGGCACGGCACTGGGCGATGTACAATGTGCTATTATGGCTGGGAAGCCCCAGGACGTGTCCCTAGCGTAGCGTTGCATAAGGTGCGCACCAAGGCACCGTAAGCAACCTTAGCCCAATACGTGCCTGAGGCCCAGACAGCTGAAAGCCTGACACTCAGGCCCCAATGCCCACAAGATGGTAGCCCGTCAGAACAATGTAACGTGGTATGTGTAGCACAGTGGTTAGGCAATACATCAGAGTACAATGTCTTGCGGCTTCAAAACCCAGAAGGGGATACCAGAATGGGAAAGAGATGGGGATAGGGCATGTCTGAAATAGAAAGACTAGTGGTACTCAGATATAGAAAAGGATACTTTTAACATAAACAAATAGACCAACAAAACAGACCAACGCACGCTGCAAAGGGAGGGTGTGCGCGTGCATACGCGCAGTGAGAAGCACGCACTGCGTAGGCGCACGTTTACTGCATCATATGAGGTCTGACCACATACAGCAGAAAAGAGGGCTGCCAGGTCGAGAAAGCCTGCATTCACCAATGCAGACCTGTATCTTCTGGCAGAATTAATCTGCCTCCGCCAGCAGCGCCTCTTTCCTGGCTCCTCTCATAGGCAGGACCTAAGCAGAGTTAGGAGGGCCTAGGTGCACCTCACCAGGTGATACAATAGAGGCTCAGACTACCCACGTGAGGTAAGTGCATGGGGACAGGCACCCAAACCTAGGATGTAAAAAAGAAAACCTGGTAACCAAAACACATATCAGACACGCACAGCAAGGGAAAGGCAGGTGGCAGTGTGTCCAAATGGGATTAATGTTTCCCCCCACTCCCTCGATGCTAACAGATCCATCCTGTCCCCAGGGGGTCGCAGAATCCATTACAGAGATGTCTTATCCATCACAATGCTATGGTATTTGGCCCTGTTGCAGTGTCACTGATGTGCCCTATCCCCAGGATGCCTCAGGCCCACTACTGAGGCCCCCTATTCATCCTGGTGTTATGGTACCTGCTCCTGGTTACGTTGCACAGGTCTTCTATATCCCCAGGATGCTGCAGGCCTCACTACAGAGATCTATTATCCATCCTGGTGTTATGGTACCTGCTCCTGGTTACGTTGCACAGGTCTTCTATATCCCCAGGATGCTGCAGGCCTCACTACAGAGATCTATTATCCATCCTGGTGTTATGGTACCTGCTCCTGGTTATGTTGCACAGGTCTGCTATATCCCCAGGATGCTGCAGAGCTCACTACAGAGGTCTATTATCCATCCTGGTATTATGGTACCTGCTCCTGTGTAGGTTATACAGCTCTGCTATATTCCCAGGATGCTGCAGGCCTCACTACAGAGGTCTATTATCCATCCTGGTGTTATGGTACCTGCTCCTGGCTACGTTGCACAGGTCTGCTATATCCCCAGGATGCTGCAGGCCTCACTACAGAGGTCTATTATCCATCCTGGTGTTATGGTACCTGCCCCTGTGTAGGTTATACAGGTCTGCTATATCCCCAGGATGCTGCAGACCTCATTACAGTGGACCACTATTCATCCTGGTGTTATGGTACCTGCTCCTGGTTACGTTGCACAGGTCTGCTATATCACCAGGATGCTGCAGGCCTCTCTACAGTGGCCCACTGTTCATCTTGGTGTTATGGTACCTACTCCTGGTTACGTTGCACAGGTCTGATATATCCCCAGGATGCTGCAGGCCTCACTACAGAGGTCTATTATCCATCCTGGTGTTATGGTACCTGCCCCTGTGTAGGTTATAAAGGTCTGCTATATCCCCAGGATGCTGCAGGCCTGACTATAGTGGCCCACTGTTCATTCTGGTGTTATGGTACCTGCCCCTGTGTAGGTTATACAGGTCTGCTATATCCACAGGATGCTGCAGGCCTCACTACAAAGGTCTATTATCCATCCTGGTGTTATGGTACCTGCCCCTGTGTAGGTTATAAAGGTCTGCTATATCCCCAGGATGCTGCAGGCCTCACTACAGTGGCCCACTGTTCATTCTGGTGTTATGGTACCTGCCCCTGTGTAGGTTATACAGGTCTGCTATATCCACAGGATGCTGCAGGCCTCACTACAAAGGTCTATTATCCATCCTGGTGTTATGGTACCTGCCCCTGTGTAGGTTATAAAGGTCTGCTATATCCCCAGGATGCTGCAGGCCTCACTACAGTGGCCCACTATTCATCCTGGTGTTATGGTACCTGCTCCTGGTTACGTTGCACAGGTCTGCTATATCCCCAGGATGCTGCAGGCCTCTCTACAGTGGCCCACTGTTCATCTTGGTGTTATGGTACCTACTCCTGGTTACGTTGCACAGGTCTGATATATCCCCAGGATGCTGCAGGCCTCACTACAGAGGTCTATTATCCATCCTGGTGTTATGGTACCTGCCCCTGTGTAGGTTATAAAGGTCTGCTATATCCCCAGGATGCTGCAGGCCTGACTATAGTGGCCCACTGTTCATTCTGGTGTTATGGTACCTGCCCCTGTGTAGGTTATACAGGTCTGCTATATCCACAGGATGCTGCAGGCCTCACTACAAAGGTCTATTATCCATCCTGGTGTTATGGTACCTGCCCCTGTGTAGGTTATAAAGGTCTGCTATATCCCCAGGATGCTGCAGGCCTCACTACAGTGGCCCACTATTCATCCTGGTGTTATGGTACCTGCTCCTGGTTACGTTGCACAGGTCTGCTATATCCCCAGGATGCTGCAGGCCTCACTACAGTGGTCCACTATTCATCCTGGTGTTATGGTACCAGCTCCTGGTTACGTTGCACAGGTCTGCTATATCCCCAGGATGCCGCAGGCCTCACTACAGAGGGCTAGTATCCATCCTGGTGTTATGGTAGGTGCACTGGCAGATGTATGAAGGCCACTCATACCACCATGTTGAGTCTGGAGTCTGCAGGGCACATAGCAGTACGTCCCCAGGGCACACACGGGTGCAGCTGTTGATGTGTGCAAGGGCCACAGGTAGACACATGACCACACCCGTCAGTGCGCACAGTGGCACATGGCTATGCAGTCTGTGCATATGTTGGACAAGGGCTGGAGGCAGGCTGATGGGTCCTACAGACATGCTGACATAGTGGTGCATATGTACGGGATGTGGCGTATGGCCGCCCGCCCCCCCCCCACGGCACACTGTGCATGTATGCTGGCACCATGCAGCTCCCCATGCATGGCTCCCGCGACCAACAGTACAGCAAGGGCACATATGGTCGGTGTCAAAGGCCCAAACATGGATAGGCCACCCATGCAGCAATGGTGCCAGGGGACCCGCACACAGGGCATGTAGGGGCCAACCTGGACATTCGCAGCCACAACGCACACATGCACATGGCAGGGGAAACAGCTAGGGGTCATCACATAGCACACAATAGGGGCAGCCACCTGCTGCACGCAGGTATCTATGTGGTGCAGCCCCGGCTGGCGATGGATGTCTGTCCGCTAATGTCCCCACATGTTGCCTCCCCTACAGGTTGAGGACCTGCGCAAGAAGGCCCATGAGCTGTGAGCCAGGTACCCCCGCTTCATGGCGTGGGTGCAGCGGGAACGGCTGGCCCACCATGACAGTGAGTGATGTGGCACGGCCCTGTGGGGCAATGGCCTGTGAGGCCACAGGATACAGGGGGCAGGGATGTACCTGGGCCCTGGGGTGGGTTGTGTTGCAGGGGCAGCATGCCATGTGATTAACCGTGGGGGATCCACAGTGCACCCATTGAACGCCTGTGAATCGTTGCAGGTCCTATGGGACGGGGCAATGTGGCCAGGCCGCGCAGCATGCATCTGGCTACATACAGCAGTATTGTCTATGTGTCCCAGGGGATGCTCCCACAAGGGGGGCACCTCCACAGCACGCATCACACTGAACAGGACAGGGCAGGCTACGGGACACCAGCAATGTGCTACCAGTGTGCTACCAGAGATGGACATGTGATCGGGACAGACAGCATGGACATGTCAATGGACGTACAGGGTACAATGTCCAACTGGTGAGATGTGGACAGCACTGCACTGAGATGTATCCGGCACCACACCAACATGCTCTAAGTACCAGTGGGGACAGGTGGTAGGGAGGGGACAGAGAGACAGGGGGGATGGGAGGGTTACAGACCCTGGTGGGGCACGGGCGGCAGGGCTGATGTGGGCCGGTGTGTGGGTGGGGGTGGCATGGAAGCTGGTGTGACCCATGGTAACTCCGGCTGGGGGGGCGACACAGGCTGGCCACAGTGGTGGCATGGGGTTGGTCCCTGGGGCGGCCATGGGTGGGACAGGGCATACATTGGGCTCCCACAATAGACACAAGACACATGACTTACGGCAATGCTGCATGTGTAGACATTAAGTTTCCACATGCATGGCCGCGCCTTGCGTGGCCCCTCCCACCCCGTGGTGCAGGTGCCACGGCTGGTGCTGCTGCTTCTGCTGCTGCTGGTGGTGGCAGGCATTGTTGTCCCGAGGGGGTCCCCCGGCCAGCCACCAATAGCTCAGTGCTGGCAGCTATGGCCCGCGATGATGCGGCCAGGCTCCGCATCTCTCCGAGGATCCCCTCCACAGCATGGTACATGCGGCATGCCTCGTGCCGCTGCCGTTGCTGCTCATGGAGGACCGCACAAAGCACATGCCATACACCTGTGGGGGAGACAAGTTGTGCGCCATGAGACATGGTTACACCTGCCACCTGCACACAGGCAACATCATATGACCACTGTTGGACACTCACCCTCTGCATCGCCGTGTGCCGCCTCAGAGTGTGCCCGCATCTCCATATGTGTGCCCATGATGCCACCACACGTTGGAACGTGCCTGCCATTCTGCTCTCACCTACGTGTCTGGGTGAGGCACCTAATTCAGGGAACGTGCGTTTCTGCGCATGTTACGCTTCCGTATCTGTAGAGCGTTGTCTCATGCTATTGATGGTGTACGTCCCAGCATCAACAGGTATGTAGGGTTTGCTCTGATTACTTGCTGCACCCCATACCCTATTTAACATCTACCTGTGCTCCATCCCATGTCTATCATGGCTCAGATAGTGAATGCGGGTTGTGTGGTGGTGGCGCTGGTGGAGCTGGCAGAGCTGCGGTTGCCTGAGGAGGGAGATGGTGTCCCTGGGGCTGTGGCACTGGGCATGGGTGCAGTCCCACTGCAACTCAGACTTGCAACTGTGGAGGAACCACAGGCGGAGGTGAGACCAGCACGGCGCCATAGGCATGCTGAGGCACAGCCCCACCTGTCATGCCTCTACAGGCCCAGACCCATGCTCCAGGACATACATGAGGACCAGGTCATCTCCCTCTACCATCTGGACACAGGGGCTATTAGGGAGCTCTATGAGGATCTACGACCTCACCTCGAGCCTCGGACTTCCCGGTCACATGCCATACCAGGATTGGCCAAGCTCCTGGCTGCCCTACATTTCTTTGCCTCTGGCTGTTTCCAATCCTCAGTGGCCGCAGTGGGCAGGATGAGCAGACCAAAATTCTCACGCTGTCTCCACCAGGTACTGCAGGCCACGGTCAGCCGGGTTGGGGATTACATTACGATTCCTAACAGTAGGCAACATTGGGGGGCCCTGGGCCAGGCATTCCAGCGGATTGCAGGGATACCACACATGATGGGAGCTATTGATTGCACACATGTTGCCCTGGTCCCGCCACGCGACAGGGAGGTTGTGTTCCGCAACCACAAACACTTCCATTCCCTGAATGTGCAGGTTGTTTGTGATGCAAATATGCATATTCTGAATGTGGTTCCACGGTTCCCAGGGTCAGCCCATGACTCCTATATCCTGCAGCACTCGGCACTGTTTGGCCAATTTGAGGCCGTAAAATATGGGGACTGTGTCCTGCTGGGTGGGTATTCACCATATCTAACATGCGCATACAGTGTATGATATATGGGGTCCCATTGTCACCTGTGTCCTCTGCATGCTGTTCCTTGAGTTGTGGTTGTGGGCCTTTCCTTGCATTGTGGTTGTGGGGCGCTGCCTTGTTAGGGGCCTTTTTATAACGTCACACCCTGTCACCGGGGACGTGGTCACGTGCCTCTGTGTGCTGCTAAACATTTCTATGTATACCATGTGTTTTTATTGCTCATCTGGGTGTCTCGGCACACATGCGGTTGTGACTGCTATCTGCTACTACTGTTCGGTTGCACAGGTCTTATGTACAGGGACACTCTGAGCACATATGGGGTATCCCTTCTGTGGCTGGGTGTGACACTTCTGGTTGGACCATGGCTCCCACACATGGCCTCAGACAGACAGCACATGCAGATGTACATGTGTATGCCTTTGTGGTGTGTCCCTCGTGGACCCCATATCCAACGTATTTGAGTGTGTGCTGTCCAGGAGGGGGGGTTGGTTATGCGCACAGACCCATCCTCATGCTGTACGGTGTGTATGGGGCCTTTTCTCCGTTGTCCATGTGTGCAACAACAAATGGGTGGAGCTGTGGTCGCACTTGGTATCACACATGTATGCTGTATGTCTGCCCACGTTATCTTGTCTCTACTGCCATTCCGACCTGGACCCTGGGGTATATGTTCCGGTGACTTCTTCTTTGTATGCACTATGTCATGGGCGTCACATAATTGCACACATGCGCATCTCTGCCCTCTCCAGTATGCTTTGCCACTGTCGTCCAGATGCCTTCACACCTCCCACTGCTGCCATTTTGGCACCGGTTTTTGGCAGTGTTTTTTGCCTAGAAACAGTTGATGTGTGTTGCCCTAATTAGCCTTCCCCGGGATTCTGGGTCTCCCAGCTTCAGATGCTGGTGCAGTGCCATCGTGTATCATTCTATGACATCGTATGTTTGTGTCCCTGTTTATCTGCTGTCTGGTTTAACGTTGCTACTTCTGTGCTTTTGTATGTCCATCATCTCCCGATTGACTGTACCACATTTCTTTATGCAGGTGATGCAGGATATGGATGCCATGCCTGGTTGCTGACCCCTGTGTGTCTCCCATGGCCAGGTTCAGAGATGAGATACAATGAGGCCCATGCCTCCAGCTGCTCTGTCATTGAGTGCACCTTTGGCGTTTTAAAGAGTCGCTTCAGGTGTCTGGATAGGACCAGCGGTGCCTTACAGTAAAGACCCATGACTGTGGCACATATCATTCTGGCCTGTTGCATCTTGCACAACATTGCTCTCAGGCACAATGTCCCAGTCGAAATTAATGAGGATCTTGAGTAGGATCCTGTGTGCCCTCCTGCACGTGGCTGTGGTGACACACGTGAGGGGATGGCAGCCAGGCAACATCTGATCGATGAGCTGTCCTCCTGTAAGTTCTGCATATGTGGTGATGTGCATATGTGTCTCCATGTTTGTGATGACCTGTGTGTTTCATGGCTCTACCATGACATATATATATATGTCACTTGTGCTTTTGACTCCCCAGGATAGGCTGCCAATCCTGCCCGGTGCTGTGATGCATGTGGGAACTGTGTGTAAGTCATTACGACCTGCAGGTGACTGGGATGGGTAGGACATAAAGGTAAGTGCTCTATGGTGGCAGTACAGCATTACACATATCTGTGTTTCCCTCTCCACTGCATGTCTGTTGTTTGTACACATGTTTGGCCTGTGGCTCCATCCCCCATATGTTCTGATTGACATGCATGTGGCCATTGGCCTGTGCACATTTCGGGTGTTTACACACTGTACCTAGGGCACGTGTTACCGGGCTGTGTGTGTCTCCAGGCACAGGGTGTGGGGTAGGTGGATAGCACATACAGCCTTCCCTGCCATTGTGGCATTACACAGCATCAGTGTATCCTTGCATGCACTGTGATGCTTGTCTCCACTGGTCCCTGATTGTGCACGGACCTGCTGTATGCAACTTGTGGCATGCTTACCTTGTCTCACGGTGTATATCTCTGTGTCTTTTGGGCATGTCTAGGTGATGGTACCTTCTGCTTCCCCCTGCCATTGTCTGGTGCAGGGATTATTTATTTATTTATTTAGCAAGCATTTGTAGCCCGCTCCTTCCAGCGATCAGAAGCGGGTAGGATTACTATTGTGAAACTGCCGAATCAAGGCAGGTACAAATTTTGTTTACATACAGATTGTCAGAAAAGCACATCATACAGAGTTAACACTTCTTAGCTATGGGGGAGTTCATTTACATATATACATAAATACATATATACAGGATAATCTTCTTGGACACAGTGGTCAGGGGCTGCTCCATCTGTGGGTTTAGTTCAGGTTGAAATGTGATTGGAAAATGTGCATTTTGAGTTTCTTTCTGAAGTCTAGAAGGTCATTGCTAGCTCGTAGTTCTGGTGGGAGTTGGTTCCACAGTGTTGGCGCCGCATATGAGAAAGCCCTGTGGCTGGTGTTAGCTTTGGCAGATCTTATATCTGTTGGAGTGTGAAGGATGTTGGAATTGTGGGTTCTTCTGTTTCGGGTAGGAGGTTGCAATCTTACTAGGTTGTTGAGGAAGGAAGGTGCTAAGTTGTGGATGAGTTTGAAGGTGGTTGTTAGTATTTTGTATTTTGTGCGAGCTGTTATGGGTAGCCAGTGTAATTGAATTAGTACTGGTGTGATGTGGTCACTTAGATTTTTCTTCATTATGACCCTGGCAGCTACATTTTGTGCCATTTGTAATATGTTTAGGGTTTTTTTAGGTAAACCTTGTAGGATGGCGTTGCAGTAGTCAAAATGTGGCATGATGAGTGCTTGGGCCACTGTTCTGAAGTCTTGGGGATCAATAATATTCCGAATGGGTTGGAGCACTCTAAGCTTGTGGAAAACTGCTCTGTTGGTCTTTCGGAGGTGTTTTTCCATCTTTAGGTCACAGTCAAATGTGACTCCTAGATACTTTATTTCTTTTTTTGTTTGGTAAGTGTTGTTACATAGTGTTATTGATGTGGGAGGGTCAAAATTCGGTTCTTTGGAGATATACATTACTTCGGTTTTTTTGTGATTAATTGACATACTACTTTGTTGTAACCAGTCTTGCATCTCTCCGATACATGTCTCCAGTGGGTTGTAGTCTGGGTTTTTAGTGTCTAGTTGTGTGTATAGCATGATATCATCGGCATAGATGTGGTAATTAATTTTGTGCCGTGAGAAAATTTTGCATAGTGGCTGCATATATATGTTAAACAGAAGTGCTGAGAGAGCAGAGCCTTGGGGGATTCCCTGTGTTTGTGAGAAAGGTTCTGCTTTTTCTCCGTTGAATTGAACCTGTTGTGTTCGATTTGAGATGTAGGATGAGAACCATTTTAGTGGGGTTCCTGTTATTCCTGTGCGGTGGTGTTCACCCATCTCTCTGTGACCTTCTGCTTTTGCCCTTCTGTACATTGTGCGCATGTGTCATGTATTGTTTCCTGACATGTCTCATGTTTGCTGACAGGACACTACACATCAAAGTTTGGGTTACATGCAACTCACCATTCCTTGGACCTGTGCCACTGATGGCTGATCATGATGACGTGGTGATGGACACAGTTCAGCGACATCTGCAGCCTCTACTGTGGCCCCTTGTGCCCTCTGCCTGGCTCCGACAGTCCCCATCAGACACCTGCTGTACAATTAAGGTAGGTTGCCCCTAAGATCTTATGTGACTAACATCCACATGTAGATGTTTCATTTGGGCTGTTTGTATCATTGTGGCTTTCTGTGGGATCTCTGTGCACCACCACTGCTGGACATGCTGTGGACCTCTGGGATGCCTGTGTGACATGGACATTAACATGACCATGTTGAGATGGTAACCTGGTCTGCAGTGCCATCTCTTGCTGTGGTCAACATGCACTGTGCTGTGTGTTGTGGCCGTGTCATGTTTTAATATCTGGGCATTCATTATGCATATAATGTGCTGTCACTGTCTGCATTGTGACATGATGGTGGGTGTGGCATACCTTTACCTTTTCCCTACTCCTTTAAACACAGGGTGCAGCCAACACACACAGCACATATACTATGCTGCATCTGAAGTCTCCATCACCCAGATGAGGTTGGACAGGACACCCCCATGCAACGGTCCCTGGGTGTTGGTGCCAGTGGGAGATGGACCTATGCGAGTTGGACACATGCCTATGTTGGACATTATTGTTGGCCTGCTACTTTGGACATCACCGGGGGGAATGACACACCATCGCTGCCATGCTCTGTCTGGGTGTTGCGTGGATTGCAGCAGAGAAACATCACCTTTGCATTGTTGTGGAACATTGAGACGTCACTTGTGACTTGGCATGGCCATGTAATCTGGCATGGTCATAGGCAGACTTGTAGGGTCACAGGTGGCATTTGCACTGTGGACATTTGTCTGTACATCTACAGAAGGAACTCACATGCGCGCTCTATGTTGTACATCCATCTGACATTGTGTAGCTGTGTGTGGGCAATATGTGGGGCTCGCATCGCAAGCATTGCACCAATATTTGGCTACACAGGTACATGCAGCCACGTATGTGGCACAGGGGGTACATTCTGTAGGTCCTGCTTATTTGTGTGGCTAACATTCACTTGAACTTGACACGCTATTTTCCTACAGAACACTGTGGTGCATGCCACCATCTCTGACTGCTGTTTGACCATCACAGGGGGTGTTACAGTGGATATGGGGCAGCACTCTGTGGTGTTTAAATGTACACGGTGCATGTGCATGTGCTGGACTCATCTCTTGCACTGATGCATATGATGGGGTGGGGTTTGTGCGGGTATGTGCACCATTGTGGGCATCTCTTTGTAGCTCTACTTACATGTTATTGTGTATGTTTACTGGACAGATGTGGCAATGTACATTGATTTTCTGGCTAATGGTTGCATGTGTGTGCAGTCCTCTTTCTGACATGACATTGCTCCACTCATATTGCACCAGTACCTTTGCACTGTGGCGGCGGGTGTGTCCATTTCCATGCTCCATTTGTGTAATCCCTGTACATTGCCATATTGTGATTGTTCCTGTTTCCATGGCACCCACTGCGGTGTGACTTCCACATAGTGCTACCTCTGTATGCTAGTGGGAGCCCATCTTCTTTGTTGTTTGCCCACATGTGACTCTCGTCCTGATACCGTATCCTCATGTTGCATTGTGTCACTGTTGTTGATGCCATGTGTGCATTAAAGTTGTTTTTTTTTACACGACTATCTGAAGTCTGGCCTTTCTCAGCACATCACATGCTGTTCTAGGGACATCTACACTGCTGTATGACCCATTGACACCCACACATCAGGTCTACACATCTGATGGGTGTTGCTGGGCCTTTGGGACATGACATCATTGGCATGATTGTGCATTTTCCTGTGCATTGCATATGCACTTCACTGTGTGGCTGCATCACATTATATCTCTGTATCTTCCCTTCAGACCTTCTTGCCTTCTGTGTGTGTTGTCAGCCTGGTGTGCCTGCATGATACATGCCACCTGTCAGCTGTGTGTTCTGGTACTGTGGCCATGATGGTGCAGACATGTACTTCTACCACTACGGAGCATTTGCATAGTGCTACATAGCGAATGCGGCACAGTGCTGACAGGTGGGTGACATGTTCTGTGCATCAGTGATTACTATCTAGTCAGCACAAACACAGATGGGGTGGGAGGGATACCGCTAGGGACAGTGGGGGTGTGTCTGGGGGATCATATTTCTATGGCTGCAGTGAGGACGTGTGGCTTCATCCTGGATCTGTGGGGGGTTGGAGACAGTGCCTGCTGTATGGACAGTGGAGGTTTGCTCATGGTGTATGTAGCATCACGGATAAAGGGGCAGAATGTGGGGCTGCCAGTAGGGGTGTACTGTACAGGTGGTGGGTGTCTGCTTGGGCCAAATGTTTTCAGGGGTTTTTGTATGGGAAGATGGGAGATGGGGGGTGGTGGGTAGCCACAGAGTCTCTGCATCTTGGCCTCAGCAGGGGGGGGGGGGGTTAACATGGGTATGGTAAAGGTTAGGGAGGCTTTGACGTGACCGGACAAGGGGGGTGGTATGGCCATAACTGGCCTGGCGCACGGTTGGATGCATGGGGCAAACTACTCAGATACTGATGGGATGCGATTGGGCAGTGCATGGCCATATTGGTGGTGTGTTCAGGGTGGATAGGGCAGGTATCACTGCTGTTGTGGGGTAAGGGGGACAGGTGTAAGCTATCAGATGGCTGTGTGTCGTGGACAGAGGTGAAGGGTCAGGGATGGGCCCAGATTGCGGCATGGGGACACTAGGTGAGGTACAGAGTTATCCACAGACACTGACAACAATTGGGGGGGGCATGAAGGTGTTACGATGATGGATGGGAGGTACGGTCATGGCCATGTTCACTTTAAGGCCATGGTGAGACATCCAGGCAGTGATGTCATCAAAACAGGCGTAGATCAGGGTTTGGTTAGCCGGGGAGGGTTCAGGTGTGCATAGGTGGTTCTTTGAGCCATCAGTATGTAGCTGGTACAGCCAGCCATGGGTACTAATGGCTACACTGGGGAAATGTGTATGGAGGGGGTAGGGGTATCCATGCCAGATCCTTGGGGTATACCATCCGGGTGCGGGGTTGTGGGTGAGGGGGTCGGTGTACAGTTATTGTTACTGTGTACCGTGTATGTGTGTAGTTACAGCACAAGGTTTTATTTCACTACTTTCATTACTACCACACCTACTGCACCTGCACAGTGAGAAACATGGCCTGTTGGTTAGGACATGGTACCGCAGACCAGGGGGCCGTGGGTTCACATCCCACCTGAGGACAGCAGCAACGTTGGGACTGGGGTTTCTAGTCTTTTTGCCATTCCTTGTGGCCTTTGGCATGCCACGTGGCCCTCTATTGGCCACTGCTTCATTTGATGGGTAGGCGGGATAGACAACTGGTTACTTACAGAGATAACTCAGTACTTATGTCTGTCACTGCCCCTTGTACACAGTGCTGCACAGACATGTCGCGCAGACACCCTACTCACCACAGCTTACATTCTAGTTGTGATAAGTGAAGGAATGTGGGAGCAGGGGTAGGGGAAGCAACGGTGGAGTGGGGTCAGGGTAGTTAGAGTCCACAGGCAGCAGCGGGTAAGTGGGCCCTCAGCATGGATTGGATGTGTGTTTGCGGGGGGGCCTGGCACACAGACCCCATGGGTTTATCCGAGGCAGACAGTGCATCAGGGTGAGGGACACGATGTCTGCTGTGCTCCAGTGTGTGCCTTTTGTGGTAATTTGTTTGCATTGTGCTTGTGAGGGGTTCTTTGGGATAGTCGTCACAGACACCCGTTGGCAGTCCAAAGGTTGCTGGTTTGATTCCCACATGTTCTTTTCCTTTTCCTTTCCTGTGTTCTGCTAACCTGCCCATGCGATGGCTGCAGTCTCGTAACCTCTCCACACACCCCTCCATCTCTGCAATGTGCGCTACAGTGTGCCCTCTCTGCAGCCTAACTGTCGCATATTGTGTGTTACATATGGCTATTTCTTTGTAGTGTCCATGTGACCAGTCTGCTTGGTGGATTGGTACTGCTGTTGTTGGCTGGTCTGTGCCACATCACTGTGCAGGTTGGATTCACACATGCTCTTTTTTCATTACATTGCGCTGGCCCACGGGCCATCCACTTAGCTGTCCCTTCAGACGGCCCCTGACACCCTTCGTATAACGCTCCCATGCTCTTTTGCATGCTGTGTACACTGCATTAAATCTCATGGTGTGTTTGCATGTGTTTCTATGTGGCTCCCGTCCTACTTACAGACTGTGATATGAGCTGTGGACGCCTGTTGTACATGTGCGTTGCATCATAGTAACTGTCTGAGTTGGCCTATCCTGGCACACAGCAGGCATTTTGTGTGGTGCCCTGCAGTGTTCTTGTATGCAGCCATTGCTGTGGACCTCACAGAGGTGGTGTGGCCTATTGGTTTGTGCAGTGCTTTTTCAGCACAGTGGTCATGGGTTCGCTCCCTCTTTTTTCTCTTTCTTTTATGCGTTTCCTACACCGGTACCTGTCATCCCTGTAACAGTCATATCTCTGCTGATATGTGCTGCCAGCACATATTACCCTCATCACAGTTGCCAACCATCCTTCTCTCCGTCTATCTGCGTCTGTCAGCTGTGTAGAGTCCTGTCTGCCTGTGCAGGCTGCCACCCCATGTCCTGCACTGCTACCCTTTCTTGCATTGCCCCTCTTCATGTTTGCCTCGCCTGTGCCTGATCTGCATGGCAACACAGAATATAGAAAGACTAGGGGGACATGCAATGAAGCTACAGGGTAAACTATTTAAAACAAATAAAAGAAAATATTTTTTCACTCAACCTGTAATCAAACTCTGGAATTTGTTACCGGAGGATCTAGTAAAGGCTGTTTAAAAGAGGTTTGGACAAGTTCCTGGAGGAAAGGTCAATAAACTATTATTAAGAAGAGACCCAGGATATCAATGCTTGACCCAGTACAAGCATTGTGGAACCTGTGTCTTTTGGGGAAACTGCTAGGTACGTATGACCTAGATTGGCCACTGTTGGAAACAGGATACTGGGCTTGATGGACCTTGGTCTCACCCAGTATGGCATATCTTATGTTCTTATGTTCTTAACACCACTCCTCTGTCCACCCATCATTGTAACTATCCTGCCACCTCCGCCCCCACTGGGGGACACGTATTCCCATCATCTGCCACTAACTGTCTTTCCAGTACTTTACATTGCCAACACCCTGTGCTGTGGTACAGCTGCCCCCACCATGTTTGTCATCAGCACTGGCAGCCACATGGGATGCCTGCAGATATGGCAGGTCCAGCGGCTCCCAGCTCTCCCTCCTTCACTCACCTGTTCATTGCCTTTCCTGAGTGCTCTATCTAGTTTTAGGGCTACATCTGACTCTGTTCCACATAGGTCATGCATGTCATCCTGATGCACCTTGCAGCCCCAAGGGCACACTAACCTAGGGCACCATAACCTTGTTAGGCCACCTTGACCTATGGTTCCATAGCCCAGGGTGCCTTCTGCGGTGCCTTGTCCAGGGGTGTCTAATAAGGCGCTTAGCCTAAGAGGCCCTGTAGGGCGCCTTACGTGGCGCCTTACAAGGCACTTTACTAGGCACCTTATAGGGCACCTTATAAGGCACTTTACTAAGCACCTTACTAGGCACTATTCAAGGTGCCTTACTAGGCACCTTATAGGGTGCCTTACAAGGCACTTTACTAGGCACCTTATAAGGCACTTTACTAGGCACCTTATAGGGCACCTTACAAGGCACCTTACTAGGCACCTTACAGGGCACCTTATAAGACACCATACAAGGTACCTTATAAGGCACCATACAAGGCACTTTACTAGGCACCTTATAAGGCATTTTACTGGGCACCTTACAAGGCACCTTATAAGGCACCATACAAGGCACTTTACTAGGCACCTTACATGGCACCTTACTAGGTACCCTACTGGGCACCTTATAAAGTGCCTTACAAGGCACTTTACTAAGCCCCTTATAAGGCACCTTATAAGGCACCTTACAAGGCACCTTACTAGGCACCTTACTGGGCACCTTATAAAGCACCTTACTAGGCACCATACAAGGCGCCTTACTAGGCACCTTATAAGGCGCCTTATAAGGCGTTTTGTAATGTTCCTTGTTAGGTGCCTTACAAGGCACCTTGTAACGCTCGTTAGTCTAAGGCGCCTTGTAATGCTCATTAGTTGCTACAGCTTGCTGTAATGATGCAATGCCCACGCCTTTATATGGGCATCTCTACCTCTACTGCAGAACCTAACGCGAATGACATTACCGCAGTTTAGTAAACATACCCCTATATGGCCTATCTAGTCTTCCCTTCCATATCAAATGCTATAGTCTCTTTTTTTCCTTTAGAGATCTTCTGTGTTTGTCCCATGCTTTCTTGAATTCAGATACTGTCCTCGTCTCTACTACCTTCACTGGAAGACTACTTCATGCATCTACCACTCTTTCCATAAAGAAATTTTTCCACATATTACTCCTGAGTCTATCCCCTTTCACCCTCATTCTATTCCTCCTTGTTGCAGAGCTTACTTTCAATTGAAAGAGGCTCTCCTCTTGTGCATTTATGCCACAGAGGTATTTAAAAGTCTCTATCATATCTCCTCTATCTTGCCTTTCCTCTAACATATACATATTAAATCTTTGGGCCCGATATTCAAAAGGCATTTACACTGTTTACAGCCAGTTAGCAATGGGTCATATTGGGGGGCATTCCGTGGTGGAATGGAGGTAGTCACTGCCACTAACCATGTAGCAATATTGGACTGCTACACAGTTAGCAATCCGTTGATAAAACTAGGCCAGCTTTTGGCGCGCCTAGTTCTAGCCACAGATCGCTAACCGTATAGCGGTCCAATATCACTGCTGCATTGTTAAGCTCTGCAGGGGATTCCATTTGGCACAGAACTCGAATATTCAATGCCATTGCCACAGCATTGAATATCTGGGGTTAGGGGTAAGCAGGCAGGACTATGTGCCATAGCGGTGCATAGCCTGCCTAGTAGAATATTGGCCCTTTAAGTCTGTCCTTTAAGAACATAAGAAATGTATTTTATTTATTTATTTAAACATTTCTTATATACCACCCTTTCCATTGATCGGGGCGGTTTACATTCAACAACATTCCAGAGTTCTGGCTACAGAGAACATTTCAACTATAATACAATAAACTATTTATATGTCAGTTAGGCACTAATACTGAAGTATTGTGGAAGCTGGGTCTGAACTATATACATGCTATATTGACAACAGAGCAGAAAATATAGGGTTTATTAATATCTGGGTGGGGGGGTCATGGATACTGGAGAGATAAGACAGAGGGAAGGTTGATGAGGTGTAGTAGAAGAGTAGGATAAACCTTGCGAAAGTCCTGTAGGTCTTTAGTTAATCTGATAGAGTCGGGAAGAGAGTTCCACAGAGAAAGGGCAGAGTATCTGAAGGCTCTGTTGCTTGTGGCTTTCTTGGTTTTTCTTACTGAGGATAGTATGGCTAGGAGGTCTTTTGTGCATTTTCTTCTGTTCCTGATCTCACTTTGTGGATGGACCAGGGTGGCAAGGTAGGAGGGTGAGATATTATTGTGTAGTTTAAAGGTTGTGACTAACATCTTGTATTTTACTCTGGACACTATGGGGAGCCCATGGAGATTATAGAGTATTGGGGTGATGTGATTGGTAAGTCTTGCTTTAGTAATGATTCTAGCAGTTACGTTTTGCCCAAATTGGAGTGTGTGGAGTATCATTTTTAGATAGGCCATTTAGTAGACTGCTGCAGTAGTCCAAGTGAGGGGTAATCAAGGCTCGGACTACCATACTGAAGTCATGCAGTTTGAGGATTGGTCTGAGGCAGTGTATACTTTTTAGTTTGAAGAATATTGCCCTCGCAGTATGCTTGACTTGTGCAGTCATAGTGAGTGCCCTGTCTATAATGACATCTAGATACTTTACTTCCTGTTTGACTGGAAGTTCAATGTCCTGAATTTTGAAGGTAGAGAGGGACGTAAAATTCTGGTTTCTAATTGTGAATAAGATTTCCGTTTTATTGAGATTAATTTGCAGGTTATTTGCATTTAGCCATGATCTCGCTTCAATTATGCAATCAGTAATGTTGTTGTAATGAGGATTTTTTATGTCGACTGGGGCATAAACCATAATATTGTTGGCACAGATGTGATATTTGATAATGTATTTTTTAAATATTGTGCAAATAGGCTGGATGTATAGATTAAATAGTAATGCTGAGAGGGCTGAGCCTTGGGGTATACCCTGTTCTTGGGGGAATGTTGCCGATGCTTCTTGGTTGATTTTTACAAGTTGATGGTGATTAGATATGGAGGATTTAAACCAATTTAGAATTCTTCCAGCAATATCTGAGCATGCTAGTTGGTCAAGGAGGATGGTGTGGTTAACACTGTCGAAAGCAGAGGAAATATCTAGAAAGATCATGATGAATGCTTGGTTCGAGTCATCAAGCCCGCAGATGAGTGTATCAAATAAGACTAAGAGGAGTGTTTCGACACCATGATTGGGACGGAAACCATACTGGTGGGGATCAAGTGGTGCATTAAGATCAATAAAGTCTTGTAACTGTAACTGGACTTATTTTTCAATTACACAGGTACACTACCAAAAAACTGCCTCCAGTTTTGCAACTGATTCCTATAGATTTTGGGATGCTGAATCCAGGAAAAACAGCCAAAATGTTCCATCACGTCACGTTTTCTTGCAAAATTCGATTTCTTACCCATATAAGGAATGTTCACATAATTTCTTTTTAGCTGACTGCAGTTTATTTTCTTGGCCCAAAATAGAGGTTGTAATGGTTAACTAACTAGAAACACTCCCTCATGATATTTTAGAGTGTTTTGTATTCATTTTACATTTTACAGGACAATTGGGAGGCGGGGGGCTAAATCCAGTACTCGCACTGGCGCATGTTCTTTCCTGTTCGCCTCGCCTCGTTCGCTCGCTCAAACACGGTGGTTGCGACATGAACGTTCCTGTCAAATTTCAGTTTCTTGCAAGTTCATTATTACCTTTTGTTTGCTCAGTCGTAATCCAGCTTTATTCCGAAGTGGTTCACTACAGTTGTAGTTTGCAGTGCTGTGTTATTGTGATGGCTCACAGAGCCAGAGGTTGCGTCAACTCTCCGGACAGTTTTTGTTTTATTTGTGGGGAATATACCGTGAAAAAGTGGCAGAGGAACATTTCTGCATTTATTAAAAAAGTATATTTCGCCTATTTCGGTTTGAAGTTAGGCGATCAAGACAAACCGTGGGCTTCTCACAAAGTGTGCAAGACATGTGAGGAAGATCTACGCTTATTGATGAAAGGTAAAAAACAAGCATTTCGTTTCGGAATACCTATGATGTGGCGTGAACAAAGAGACCACAGCAGTGACTGCTATTTTTGCTCTTGCATTGTGAAGGAATACAACTTAAAAAATAAGAACATAATAAGTTACCCCAACCTTCCCTCAGCAATTAGGCCTATGCCTCATAGCAACGAAGTACCTGTGCCTGAACCACCAAAATCTTTGGATCATATTTGTGTGGACGGTTCTGATCATGATGAGACTCATCAGATGGCTTTTCCCGATGAGTCCAGTACTTCTGAGTTTGAAACTGAACCAGATCCGAAACCTGAACTTTTCTCTCAAGCTGAATTGAATGATTTAGTCCGGGATTTAGGACTCCCAAAAGATGCTGCCCAACTGCTAGGTTCTCGGCTTAAACAGAAAAATCTATTGTCACCAGGAACAACTTTTTATTGGTACCGCAACCGCGAGACACAATTTTTGAAGTATTTCAGCAAAGAGGAAGATTTGGTATTTGCAACGATATATACGGAGTGATGGAAAAGTTTAAACTCAAGTATGATCCTGCTGAATGGCGGCTGTTCATTGATTCATCAAAAGACAGCATAAAAGGTGTTCTTCTTCATAATGGCAACACAT
The DNA here is from genome assembly GCA_033557465.1 of Ichthyophis bannanicus. NCBI lineage: Eukaryota > Metazoa > Chordata > Amphibia > Gymnophiona > Ichthyophiidae > Ichthyophis > Ichthyophis bannanicus. The sequence continues at coordinate 411,918,298 of CM066037.1, forward strand.
TCGCTTCAGTTCCTATTGCTCACTCTGTTATTCTCCAAGAAAAATACGAGAATTTGGCCCTGATTCTTCAGAAGATTCGTTATGATGAGCATAAGTGGATGATTTGTGGAGACTTTAAAATTCTATCCATGCTATTAGGGCAGCAATCCGGTTTCACCAAATATCCCTGCTTCCTTTGCTTGTGGGATAGCCGGGCCCGCGACCTACACTGGGGGGAAAAAGACTGGCCAATTTGGGAGTATTTGAGACCCGGTGAGAAAAATGTTCTTCATGAGAGCTTGGTACCTCGTGATAAAATTCTATTACCACCTCTCCACATTAAGTTGGGTCTCATTAAGCAATTCATCAAGTCCCTTCCAAAAGATGGTGAGTGCTTTCGGTACCTTTGCTCAAAGTTCCCCCGACTTTCTGAAGCAAAGCTAAAGGAAGGAGTGTTTGTTGGCCCTGATATAAGGAAACTCATTTCAGATGGAGCATTCGCTGAAACGATGTCTGAGAAGGAAAAAGAAGCCTGGGATTCCTTCAAGGATGTTGTTCTCAAATTCTTGGGGAACAGGCGGGATGAGAACTATAAGGATATATTGTTGCCAGGATGCTCAATGCCTTCAAAGAACAAGGCTGTAACATGAGCCTGAAAGTCCATTTCTTGCACTCCCATTTGAACTACTTTCCCGAAAACCTGGGGGCGTACAGTGAAGAACAAGGTGAAAAGTTTCACCAGGACATCAAGGATGCAGAGAGAAGGTACCAAGGAAGATGGAACACCACTATGATGGCTGATTTCTGCTGGTTGCTGCTGCAGGAAACCCCAGATGAAAAATACGCCAAGCAGCGCACCAAGAGAAGCATTCGGGGGCAGAAGAAGAAACGGGCCCACCAGGAGATTGATTGACCCAAGAATGACTTTAAAATCTAAACTGTGTTGACAAATATCGTGTTTTTACTAAACTTTGAAATAAAAATTTGCTAGTTATTACCACAGTGTCGGATCTCATTTATTAGAATTTTATTTTCACACCATCGGGTGTTTGTCTTCATGTATTGCAATGGTGCGGTTTGCGTTTTCTATTCTTACATACATACCTGTACAACATTTTTTGCACATTTCTTTGCTTTGCTTTGTGTCTAACCTCACTCTTATATGCTCAATGTTTGTGCACATGTATGTGGCTGTTTTAAGTGCAGACAATTTTGCTACCATCACAGTGTGTTTTGTTGACATTACTCTATTCTTATGTGCTGCCTTGTTACAATTTTCTTTATTCTTATTTGAATAACTACTAAACAATTAGTATAAAGAATTCATCCAAGAAACCTTTATCTCGATCGCACTCAATCTGAAACGTTCACCTCAAACTGCTAACCCAATGTAGCAAAAAATCTGTACGTGATGGAGCAAATTGGTTACCAGATTTGGATTCAGCGCACCAAAAAACGTAAAAATCAATCGAAACATTAGAGGCAGTTTAAAAAAAATTTTTTTTAGTGTACCTGTGTTATTTTTGCTAGGAACGGAATGCTCGCAATTGGTTGGTATGAGGAAGGGTCATCCTTGTTGAGTGATACGTTTTTAAGTAAGGGACTAATGATGGATAATTTGAGTGAATTTGGCATAATTCATTGGAAAAGGGAGTAGTTGACGATGTTGAGTAGTATAGGTGCTAGTTCAGCTTTAGTTGCCTTTATTCAGGAGACTGGACATTGATCAAGGTGTGATATAGTAGTATTGATTTTAGTTATAGTTTCTAGTAGCTGTTTTTCCTTTATGGAATAGAATACTGACCATTTATTTGTGTGTGTTTAAGGGTTGTTATAGATGAGCAAGGAGGGGTTGTTGTTTTTTTCTTTTTAGTTTAGATGTTAGGTAGTCTGCTATGGTCTGAGGTTTGATGGGGGTGTTATTGGAAGGGTTTGTGTGGGACTTGGCTAGGGTCTTTACTGTTTCGAAAAGTTCTCTAGTCCAATTGATAGCCTTATTTAATATGGAAGAGTGGTGTTTTCTCAGCATTTTGAGTTGCCTCCTTATAGTTATTTAATGTTGAGTTATAAAGATCCTTATTTTCTTGGGTTTTGGAGGATCTCCATTTCTTCTCAAGCTTGCGAAGTGTCCTTTTCAGGTTATGTAAGTCTTGAGTGTACCATTGTTCAGTTGGTTTTGTGAAGGCTCTTATGCTGGAGTAATTTGAAATTGCTTCTTGGTTAATTGTATCAATCCAGTTTTTTATAGAGTCATAGGGGCATGTTTACTAAAGTCCGCAAATCTGCGCGGCGCAAAATAGCGCACGGTAACGCGGCATTGAAACGCGCAGAAACACGTTTAAACGCCCCGCACACGTGCGTGTCACCCCCGCACAGGTACGCGGTTCAGTAACGGGCCCCGTACAAGTGCGGGCCCGCAAATGTCCCGATAGAGGCGTGGAACGGCTAAAGGAGGGCGGAGGAAGGCTCCGGAGGGGCGGAGGGACGGGGTCAATGGGTGGAGAGTGGGAGGGGAGAGTCTCCCCGCACGGTATCGGGCCCGAATCTACATGTAAAAAATAGCGCGAGTGAAACACTCGCGGTAGAGGGCATATAAAGGGAAGAGAAACCATTTCCGTCAGCAATGTACAGCAAAACCGGGGAAACATGCAAAACGTCAGCAGTGTGATACATGTGCACAGCACAAAACTGCAATGAAAAAGAGGAAATGACCACAACAAAAGCATTAAAATAGTAAATCAGCTGGGGAACAGGTATAGTAATGCGCAAAAGTTAAAAACACACCCAGCAGAGCTCCTAAAAATAAAATAACAGTTGTTTGGAAAGGGGCACGGAGCGGAGACACCTCCAAAAACGTCTCCGTGTATTGGACCCCTCCTGGGAGTGTTACTTATGGTTGACCATCAATAGCACTGTTGCCCAGCATGGGAATATGCTATCCCCCTCTGTTCGGACGTCATACCAGTGTTATATTTGCACGTTTGTCACCAGACAGGGTGAAGGAGCTCACAGTAATAATGTGCAGAGCAGGTCTTGGAACCCCACCCTGCCAGGTCTACTATCTCCAGGGACTGCACTGTCTCTGTGGCCACAGTGTGGTGCAGTGGACAGAGCCGGTACCTCTAGGACCAGAGGGTCACACGTTCAAATCCCAGCTAAGGCACATGCCAGCACAATCCCAATATTTAACCCACCACTAAACACAGATAGCAGAGACACCCCTTTATTGCACAGAACAAAAGCATGTTGCAAACACCCATATTTTACCCTACACCACACACACACCAGCACAATGTGCATCACCAACAGCCGCGTCCCCCAAATGCAGTCCTGTAGTGCCACAACTGTAGGGGCCAAGGACACGTAGGTAGAGGTTAAGTAGGTAGAGGTTATGTACGACAGATGTGCCTGTACATGCCTTCACCCCACGTGCCAAGGGCCAAGTGTGTCCCTGGTCATGATCACGTAATGGGTGGCCCACGTTCCACAAAAACCTTGCTAAAGAACAACAGCTAGACCGCTATACCATGTGAGCCAAATACAGTCCTGGGGTTACACTACGCAATCAGGTCATATCCCTTTGCAAGGATAAGGACATGCCAGCATGTTGGCGGAAGGGTTCAGATGGTGGAGGGGGCAGTGGCTGCTAGCCACAGAGGACAGTGGCCAGGCCATGTGCAGGCTGGCACCGTCCACTGCAACAGACAGGCCCTGTCGGATGTACAGTCATGGACCACCCAGGGATTGCAGCCAATCAGTGGCTACACGGTGGTGCAGTGCACACAGACAGTGTGTGCAAGAACAGAGGGTCACAGGTTCTGAGCCCAGCTGCAGCTACCGCCAACCCTGTCCACATATTCACCCCACAGCTACACCGTGGTAGTAAGGACAAACCTTTATTGCTGAGAACATAGGCATGGTCAATACGCCTATCTTTTACCACACCAAACACAGACACCATAAACAGGCACATTATCTCCAGCAGAGTCTCCCAAATGCAGTCCTGGAGGGCCAAACACCATTCAGGTTCCATGCTTCCCCTAAGACAGATGCCTGTGCTGCAGATGTCTGCACCACCCCCATGCTATGCAACTGTAGCCCATGCATATTCATAGGGGACAGCATGAAGGCCCGAACAGTGTCTGGAACACCAGGACTGGATTAGGGGACACTCTGCCGTAAAGCAAGAGGCAAAGGTCCAGACGCACCCACACCCACAGGCCACATTGGAAAAGCCCCCTGGGGGGGCATCTCCCAGATCTAGCTCCTGCGTACCCTAGCAATGCCACCCTATACCTGGGTACACGGTACACAGACCACAAACGTTTGATGTGGGTACTGGCAGGTAGACAGTCCTACACTCAGCACTGTTTGCTCCTTGTGCTGCAGCAGAACAAGCTGTCGGCTGTCTGTGGTGCGTGCCCCAGGTCTGGCCCCTGACAGTATTTACCACCCTGGGGAGTGACATGCAGCAGTACTGTGTACCATATCCATGCCTGTACCCTTCCCAGGACTGGTGTGGTGGGCACGTCGAATGACTCCCCAATAGTAGCAGCACAATGCTGGCATAGGTGAGGGGGGGGGGGGGTGTCTGTCTATACAGTGTGTGTTGGCTACAAACACCCTCCACAGGCCACACTGCCAGCACTGTTGCCAGTATTGGCCTGACAATGTGCATAATGAGCAGCAAGGTACCATGGGTATAGCTCAGACAGGGTGTGCTGGCCAGGATGCATCTGCACAGGGCATGGGGCACTGGCTGGGACATTGTAATGCCCAGCCACCACCTACACAGACAGGCTGACCTCTGTATCTGCTGCTGGTGGATCACTCTCACCCTGAGCGTGCAGTGATGACAGCATGGCTAGGCACCCCCATAGTGCTGTATAGCATTTCTCTCCTGTGATATATATGGGTGTCCTGTTGGGGCCTCTTCATGGACTGATCTCCCTGTGTGTGCTGCCACCCCAGTTTGGGGTGCATGCAATCCTATCAGGACTATCCAGCAGACTCTGCACAGCTGGTATGTGTCCTGATGGAGCTCCTTGCAGGGTGGCAGCAGCTGATGGCCTGCTGCAGGAGAATATCAGATAGTGCTGGGGTGCACCCCCTGAATATCCAGGCCTACTGTCTGTCTGATAGTGTGTTTTGGATGTGTTGGGAGCTGCTTGGACTGCCCTGTAGGGTGTCTGTCCCCCAGCAGGACAGGGGTTGATGGCCCACTCTACTGCCATTAGTGCAAGGGGGGGGGGGAATGGATGGGGATGTGTGGATGGGAGACCCTGTTTGTCATGGGGGGGGGGTAGGTAGGTTGCACACCTCTGGGGGGGGGGGGACAACCACCAACTAAGACAGACGGGGTATCCATGATGAGTTTGCAACACCTTCTTATCACACAGGTTAATACTGATGTTGAGCTCTGGCATGGCCGTTGATGTGGACCTGGTCCTGGGCACCACCACCCACCCTCAGGGTGAGCACATTACCTGCACAATGTGACGGTGTGTAGCTACCCCTCGCCGGCAGTCCTCACGCTCAGGCCCCCCACCAGGCCGAGGCTCTGTGTGGGTGGACACGGACAGTTCCCCCTACCATGCCGTGTAGCTTTTGGGGTGCAGTCCCCATCTTGTGTGCATCTGTGGGCAGCTGATTTGCATGTGCATTGCATCATGGGTACGGGTGGCCTACCCCGTCCTGTCTACAGCAGCAGACTGTCTGTGGGGTGACGTGCAGGCTCTCTGCAGCCACACAGGCGCTTACTCAGAGCTATAGTGCCGTTAGCCCAATGGTTCCGTCACTGCCTTTATAGCAGGAGGTCATGGGTTCAAGTCCACAGAGGGGTTCTGTGATAGGGTTGTCCAGAGCATTGTACATTTTACTGGACATATGTTTATGGCATCAAACACACCCTTGCCATACTGTACCCATAAGGGTGCCTCTGAGGGTGCATTATAGGGCGCCCTATAGGCCACCTTATGGTTGCCATCCATATTGCGTGCACTATACATTATCCTGTGGCGCAGCATACATGGTGCCCTATAGGGGACTTGCTAGGGTGCCTTTGCGGACTGTGCACTGTAACATGTGCCTTACGGGCCTCCATATATTAACACGCTGTTAGAGCGGGTATACTGGTAGTGGGTAATAAAAATAAACTATAAGGCCTCCTACAGCACACCTCACCATAATACTTACTGCCCCAGCCAACCTTGCTCACTGGGCACTGTGAGGGGTTGAACCCCTGACCTCTGCACCATTGGTCAGTATCCCAACCATTGTGCTAAGGCTCTGTTACTGTTTGCTGTGCACATCAGTGCGCCACCTATGCCGCCCACTATCGGACTGCCCCCTCATTACATCAGCGCGCCGCCCTCTGCCCCCCAAACCTAACAGTGCGCCGCCCCCTGCCGCCCCCAATGAACGGTGCGCCGACTCATGCCGTTAAAAATAAACCGTGCGCCGCTCTCTGCCGCCCAAAATTACTATACCTCCCACAATACTTTTTCCCACTACATTTGATGCCGCAGCTGGCCTCTTCCATTGAGCACAATGGGGTGTTGAACCCATGGCCCCTGCACCATGGGTCAGTGTCATCACCATTGTACTACGGCTCTGCTGTATGTTTATGCAGCAGCGGCCCACGTAGCCTTCCCACGCGCCAATGTGGGCCCCGCACATTACTGCGACACGCACAGGTTTGCTCTGGTGTCTGTCCATGTCCGCCCTGAAACGGCCACTCCGTATATGGCACCAGTACACTAACGGGTACCCACACAGCAACCTACTTTAATTAACATCGCCCTTAATATTGGCAGTCATTGCAATGTGAAAGCTATAGCACATCACATCATACAGAAGCCAAAGAACCATTGTGTATGTGTTGATAGGTTCAAGACCCAAATGTGTATACACATCAACATTCGCAAATGGTGTTCAGTTCCATAAGATAAATGACACACAACAGTGTATATGTAATGTGTGTCGCGCAGGTTCTAGCGATAAACTTTTCTGTGCGCATTTGCGTGACGCAGTTGCACGTGATATATTGCAAACATGCGCCAGCTGCGTAGGCCACATGCACGTACTGCGTTCGGTGCGCACATGGACGCCATACGTTCCTGAACTGCGCCATATGCGTGGCGCAGGTGCACGTAAATTTGCGCGTCAGGTGCCCTACGCATGGGCGTGATGCACGCTGCGTCCAATCAGGTGATAATATCTGAAAATGGCGCCCAGAGTAAGGAAGCCCTCCTTCAACCTCCGAGAGCTCAGGCACCTGTCCCGGCTGATCGCACCACGCCAGCACAAGCTCTTCCCAGGGGCCACCGGGCACAGGGACAGCTCCAGGGTCCTAAGGGCGTGGCAATGTCTGCAAAGACGCTTCAATAGTGAAGCAGACTACCCACGTGAGGTAAGTGTATGGCGCCTGTACCTCAAAATGAGATCTGTAGCCTGTGCTAATTGCAAATATCCATGCTGTTGTCATGAGTTACTGTGAGTCAGTAATGTGCACAAGATGAGAAGACATAGCGAAATGTATCTGTGTCATTTGTGAGTGTGGTGACCTGCACCCAGGTGGTGATGGACATGGTCATAGAGGTGTCCATGCTACCCTTGTGGCATGTCAGCTGCTGCCATGGCTGTGCCACAACATACTGTAATTATGCTAGACCCTAGATCAGCAGATGTAAATAGAAACAACAACATATGGATATGGTGGGATCAGTACCTGTAACAAAGCACCCTGGGACAAGCACAAGGATAAGTGAAACGTAGCATTGATGGTATGTCACACACCCAGATGAGATGGGCAGTGTTGGCCATGTTGTTCAATACACACGCCTATCTGCATGGGTCCACAGCGCCCATCACAGTGGGCTAGCAATCACCCTGGAGAAATGCGTGTGCGTGCCCATCCAATTTCAGGCATCCCCCCTATCACAAGGAGGACAGAGAGCCCATCACAGTGTGTTTGCTGTCAGCCCTGTGATATTGGTCTGTGTGCTGTCAGAGCCCCAAACACTTCCCCTAACTGCAGAGGTCCATAGAGCTCATCCCAGTAGGCTCTAAGAAACCCATGGAATATGCTTGTCTGTGCATGGGCAGGTTAACACATACACCCTATCCCCTGGATTCCATGTGGACAATCGCAAGGGCTCATCTGGCACCATGGAGATATGCTTGTGTGTGCTCTAACAGTTGTGCTGTATGCTCCCTATCCCCTGGAGGCCAGGTATGCCACTACAGTGGCTCATCTGGCACCATGGAGATATGGTTGTGTGTGCACTAACAGTTGTGCTGTATGCTCCCTATCCCCTGGAGGCCAGGTATGCCACTACAGTGGCTCATCTGGCACCATGGAGATATGGTTGTGTGTGCACTAACAGTTTTGCTCTATGCTCCCTATGCCCTGGAGGCCAGGTATGCCACTACAGTGGCTCATCTGGCACCATGGAGATATGCTTGTGTGTGCTCTAACAGTTTTGCTGTATGCTCCCTATCCCCTGGAGGCCAGGTATGCCACTACAGTGGCTCATCTGGCACCATGGAGATATGGTTGTGTGTGCACTAACAGTTTTGCTCTATGCTCCCTATGCCCTGGAGGCCAGGTATGCCTCTTCAGTGGCTCATCTGGCACCATGGAGATATGGTTGTGTGTGCTCTAACAGTTTTGCTGTATGCTCCCTATCCCCTGGAGGCCAGGTATGCCACTACAGTGGCTCATCTGGCACCATGGAGATATGGTTGTGTGTGCACTAACAGTTTTGCTCTATGCTCCCTATGCCCTGGAGGCCAGGTATGCCACTACAGTGGCTCATCTGGCACCATGGAGATATGCTTGTGTGTGCTCTAACAGTTTTTCTCTATGCTCCCTATCCCCTGGAGGCCAGGAAGACCATCCCAGTGTCTAATCTGGCACCATGGGGATATGCTTGTGTGTGCCTAACAGGTTATATGCATTCTCCCTATCCCCAGGATTCCTGTGAGCTGCGCAATGCGTCGTGTTAGTCACCCTTTTGCTAATGTGTGTGCCAGCTGATGAATTGTGGTAGGACAACCAGCCCACAGGGGGACAGATCAGCAATAGCTATGGTGGGTATGTCAGTAAGATTATGTGTATGTTCATGGCAGGTAGGTTGGACCTATACCATAGTTTGTGAAGTGAATATCTCATCACACATGTCTGTGATGTCTCCAGATGATATGCTAGCTGCAGAGGTTAATGTGTGTAACAGCACCCCATCCCCCTTAGCCATTATATGTGTTATCAGAAACCTGTAGCAGAGACATGTCCCCATACCACCATGCAGAATGTGGTCCAAAACCTTAACACCTAAGATAATCCAACAACATCAGACACATGGACATCACTGATGGTGTTTCAGTGACACATGCAACTGATGTTGCTGGATAAACACATACATAAACCCACACATGAGCACTGGTGCAAAGAGCCGTTATGTTTGGTTTGGCCCCTGTCGATATTGCTTCCACAAAACACCTTCTGTCAGCCCAGCTGAACCAGTGAATATGAACATAACAACATAACCTAGGCCATACAGGAACAATACCCACCCCTACCCCTACATTACGCTGTCATCAACTGTGTGCAACGTAGGTTTGACATATCCAGCAGCTTGCCCATATGACACACCTCCCACAATGCAGCCAGTGGTGCAAGCATTGATATTGTTGGCCCTGTCAAAGGTGAATGTTTATGTTAGTGTCCCCTGTCACAGTCAATAGGGCCACCCACACAATGACTCCTCTCACCACACTCCGCCAATGATTGGTTGCATATCAGTTTGCCAGTGGGGTTGAGTACCAGGATGTCTAAAGAGAATCTCAACATAGATGTGTGTAACACAGCACATGCAGTGTAACTGTGACTAGCATGGACAACATCATTGGCACCAAACTGTGCAATGTTGCTACAAGGTCATGCAAGGGTGCGATAGGGTATGTACAGGATGTGCTGAGGAGCCATGTACACTGGCCACAGGTGTCACTGCACACATGTGCACAGACAAAGCAACTAATGCAGGTGGTACTGTGACCCCCGAATGTTCTGTGAACAACAGGAGGTAGGCCTTCCATGTGTATCTATATTGATGAAACCCCAGGATGCATGAGCACACACCCCAGTGTCCATTTTCAATGACATCATAAGCAAACTAATGTGTATGTGTGTTGTGATGTTGGCCGTGCAATATGGCTCTTCCTAGGTCATGGATTGCCAAACATCAAGCAGGTCACTGTGTCTGTCATTGCATGACACTAGTTATTGTAGTGAAACACGTGTGGCAGTGTATGTTTAGTTTGTGTGTCATCTGACCTATATGTCACAATGTACACAAATGGAGGTTCCATAACCCCCCACACACACGTGAGCCATGAGATAACAGGAGTATGTCACTTTGTAGGGTTCCCCCCGTTTGCCAATAGCCGTAATGAAATATGAATACTTAAGACGCCTTGCTGGCCACCCCCCACGAACCATGTAAGCTTCCCTGAAGGCCCTTCCAGGCATGGCCGGTTGGGCTGACTGCCCTGGGCCACACCCAAATGATGTCACCCACTTTTATCTGACACTCACACAGGATGCTATAGAAAGAGGTGGGGAATAAGAAGGGAGCCACAGTCCATCAGCACACCTGTGAAAACAAACTAGCATGTACATATACTTTGCAGCCAGGTGATAGACCATGTTATGTGTGTATCTGGTGACAGCATAGCCAAACCCCTGTCAGAGTTTACCTGGCGTAACAGCAGCATGAGGACATAACAGCCCCCCCAATCCCCGGGGGGGGGGCCCAATCCATGTCCGTGTCACTCTCACACGTTTTTCTCAATGTTGATCCCTGTGTAAGCTGTATACCTCACCTGAGAGAGACATGTTGGACAGGGGAGGGGAAGTGCATTCACACTGTGGGATGCTGACACACACCGTCACAAGGGATGAGGGTCAGCTGTGACACACAGGCTCCCTTGTCACCAGCGGAGAACCCATGGCATGACATATGCGTGTTGCCCATGGAACTGCCTGCTGACAGGTGACAAACTATGCAGTACATGACACACACACACAGCACTGTCGCTGAAGCTTCAATCACCTGTGCAAAGTGATGTGTGTGTGTGTGTGTGTTTGTGGGCAAACCAGATGAAGGTGACCAGTCTCTAATGCCCTCACCTTTCCTTTGCATATCCACAGATCGAGGATCTCCGGAAGAAGGGCAGGGAGCTGCGCCTCCACCATGCTGCATACCTTCAGCGCCTCCAGGGTGAGAACTCACAAAAGGGTGATGATGTATAATAATGAGAATGTCACGTATTTGTAACTTAGGGTCCCATTATCAGAGATGCCTTTGTGTTACCTGCCTATGTAGAATGTGCATATTTCTGACAGAGAAACGTGCTGATGGCTGTCATGTTCCACAGATGGTGATGGCACCGAGGATGAGGCCACCACTCTGCACACCTCTTTCAGAAGGACACCAACACCACAAGATGCAGAGGTGGTGGTCCTGGACACCACAGAGGGGGAGGAGGAGGAGGAGGAGGAGGAGGTGGACGAGGATGATGAGGTGGAGGTGGTGGAGGCGCAAACACCTGCAGCACCTGAAGAAAGGACACAGGAGGGCCAAGAAGGACATTCTGAAGGGGTGTCTGTGGGGGAGGCAGGGTTGAGGGTTGCTGCCGGGGATGTGGAGGGGGGGGATGTTCGGGAGGGATCAGGGGTGGAGGATTTCCCAGAAGGGGTTTGGGAAAGTGATGTTGAAGACAGGGCATCACAGGGCACTGTGGCCTCCCCCCAGCCACTGCAGTTGCCTCCACCATCCAGGGCCACAGACAGGCCCTATGCAGATGCCACCACACAGACAGCATTGACAATGTGTGTGTGTGGTGGCATATGCGTGGACCACCTGTCTGTGGCCTTGGATGGGATGGAGCAACGCATACATGAGATGTGTCACTCATCAGCAGTTGTGGCTGGCGGGAGTGATTGAGAGGGTGGTTGCCGTAGGGTCGGTACCGTCTGCACATTGTCGGCAAGTCACCCCCTCAATGGCGTCACTGGCGTCAGTGATTGGGGGCTTAAGTGACGTTTTGGGAACGGGGGGTGGGGGGGGTTTTCACCCCCACCCAAAAACCACATTGTGCCCTGTTAGCTGCCCTGTCCTTCCATTTCAGTGGAGCATGCATGTGGGGGAGGGTGGGTGTCACCTGTGTGTCCTGTTTTAATGTGTGTGTAGTGTTTTATATTTGCTTTGTTAAAGGTGGGCGTTGCGGGGGGAGGGGGAGGATGTTCTAGGGGGAGGGGGGGAGGGTGATGGTATTTTCCACCCTTCCCACGTCTGTAAAGTTATATCCCAGTTCTGTTATTCCAATCATAAAATATAGTTTTGTAAAAACCTTGTATTGCTCACCGTTGTTTGACCATAGGACAAAAGTGTTGCGAGTCAGCATGTGATATGTGTAGGGTCATTGCACATCAATGTTTCTGTTGAGTGCAAACAGTGTGTGAAACCAACACAGCACCCCCCAAATAAGGTGTAGATGTTCATAATTAGGGGTCTACAGTAAAACCATTGCACCGTAGCAGCTGTCTCACTGACTGTACCATGGCACAGGAAATGGTCCTATGGTGGAACAAAGGTCTTCACATATCTGAGTCGATCCCAACAAACCACACAATAGGCCAGGACCACCCCGAATATCTGCCTCTCTCACAGACGTACCTAGGGTTTTGACTGTGTTGGGAGGCACGGAGAGTATTGATGTGGTCAAGGGAAAAAAAGCCCACATATATGCCACCATGAGTGGTGCCTATGATGGGTTTCACACGGCGATGAGTATGTAGACGTAAAACACAGCCATTGGGAAACATAGTCCCCCTGTTGGACCACATGGATGATCTCGTGGCACACTGTGCCGCTGCATCCCCAAGGAATGTTGGGAAACAAGGTGCACGGGACACATCACATGTCTGTGCAGCCGATGATCAATCGTGAGCTGACCTCCTGGATTGAGGTATTTGCAAGCACGGGAACCTGTGTGTGGGTCAATCTACGTGTACCCATCACTAGGACGACCTAAGGGCGCAGCTCATTTAGGGTTTTCACAAACACCCCCCGCCTCCCTGATACACAGATTGGTGGGACCAAGAGGAAACATGGGACACTCTTATGGGGGACACACCACACTGTATGTATAGTAATACAGCTGTTTATTGTCACAGAGTAAGGTCTCATAATTAGCTTTCCATATACACATGGATATTCCTAATGTGTGTGCGTTACCAAATTAAAGTGTTACCTGACACCACCCACACAACATATGAGCTGCATATGTAAGCTATTGACCTGAAACACATACCAAACACCTCAAAAAACATGTTGTAACTCAGATACAAATAATTGCTCTAAGGAGCATTTGTAAGATCAAAAAAAAAACTAGGATTTATACCATGTTATTGCATATATCCATGTTTCATTGTTTTTTTGCGACGGGGTCGGCACACGCCTGAAAAGTCGGGCAACCGCTGCCCCCCTCCCCCGGCCACGACCCTCTTCTCGAACCCGGGCTGGTGGTGGTGCAGGAGCCAAGGTCGGCGCAATGACATCCATCCCATGCCCTCCAAGGGCCTCACGATATCCGGGTGATACGGGCATGTTTTTGGACCCCGCCTCATGTAATTGATGGAAATTTCTCACCACAACTACCTGCCTTGTGTTTTGCTCCACTGCCAAGGCGTATTATCCGCTCCAGAACACGTCGACTGCCTGTGCATGGGATACAGCGTTGTTATATTCCATACATCTCCACTACTCCAACGCCATACACTTCAACATTTTACATGTACATTGCCACACACGATTGGCTGATGTGATAGGGCAGCACTTCAATCACAGAGATGGAGAGGGCCAATATATATAATGTCCACATAGTATATGGCAGGCAGCCAAATACCCACAGGGCACATCACACACGACGTAGATGTGGTATGCCCGCCACATACACGATTTACAGGCTGTGGTGAAACAACCCATATACTACAGCTGTGGCAACAGGATTGGCCATGACAGCTCTCACATAACCATCGTGGTAGGGGAGTCTTGGCGCATGCACAGAGCCACAACTACATCAGCTGGAACACCAACGGAGATGAACACAGGAAGGTTCGCGGAATATGACATCACAATTGATGACCACATGTGGAGGGAAAAATACATTCTCTGACAGGGACATGTGTCTGTTTTAATGAAGCAATGGGATGTCTGGTAGGCACAGGGATGACAAAACCTTAACCTGTACATGTGCACCTCTGCTGAACCAGAATGTGACTCCTGAGTGAGACATGTGCACCCTCACTGCTAACACAGAGGAGGGTCCTTGGTCCAGATTAATGTCGGCCAAGGTAACAAATGTGTAGTTATATAGTTATTTCTTGTATTTTACATGGTTTTCTATACCGCCGTTTCCTTTAACTCAACAGACGGTTACCAAGACACAACGAGGGGAGAACAGAGATACAGGGGGGCATACACTGACTAAACGTAACAGTGAAGGTAAAATTGGGTGACCACAACATCAAGGAACTGTTACAGTTAAAACACGTTACATGCAGGGCTACTAATAATAGAACTGGTGAGATGTCTGTGCCATAGTCCGTCAGTGAAAGAGTACAAATGTCAAGTTCGTTTTCTGAACTCCTTTAAATCATCCAGGGATCGCACATCGGGAGGGAGAGAGTTCCATATAAGTGGGGGCGATAAGCAAATTGCCCTTTGTGTCAGTTACATTTACACGCTTTTCTGTTTGGGACACAGCAGGGGAAGCAAAACCATGGGGGGACATCAGAGCTCCTAACCAAAGTAACATGGCTATGTTTTCACGCTACCCGCAAATGCAGACCCCCCCCCATTGAGGATATGGTAAAATAGATAACATATGCTCATTAACCACAGCAGACTATGGCTAAGTTGTCATCCTGCTGGTGTACAAGACATTGGGGTATCTGCAGAGCGTCAGGAATGTAGACTTTCCCAATGCTGTCTGTATCAATTTATAGGTTGTCATAGAGTGCTGGGGCCGTCAGACACAATTCCTCATATGTCTGCATCCATGTGTATCACCAACCTTGAAACATTACACTATTCTATTGGGGGTTAGAATGCTATCATTTCAGGTACCCTACAACCCTTTGGGTATCACACATCTAAGGTAAGACAACCAGGAACATGTAACGTGTGGCAGGTAAATGTTATTTGAACAAGCCACCACACAAACACCAAACTGGTGGACTACTGGGTGTGTGTTGTTCGTGGTTGTGGACAGTCTATTGTCACCCACCTTCAGATCCATCCCCCCAGGTCGTGTGATGATGCCCCATATGCCCTCATCTCTGCCATCATCAACTCCGGGAAGAGGTGTAGGTTGTTGTTCTACTGCTGGCATGGGTGGTTTGCTGGGTCTCTATTTGCTGATTCACGCAAATGGTGTCCCATGCGCGGCATCGTGTGGCATCCAAGGGACTCATCGCCAGCACTTGTGCTGCCCCCAGAGACAGCAGCCTCTGCCTCCATCAGACTCCTTTTTTTTTAAAGGGGGCTGCAATGTAGACCTCTCCCCCTCCTCCTCTTCCACCACCCCGCCTCATCCTGCTCCTGCTCCTCCTCTGCCCCCTCCTCATCCTCTTTCCTCCGCACCCCATATTGACTGTAGTCCACCTGCATTGGGAGGAATCAGAGAGCAGCACACATCTGTTGCAAGCAAACCACATATGTATACATGTGTGATACATAACACACAGACAGGATGTTTTTGCATCCGTTCATGTGTGCTGCATACCGGACAAGCCCGGACACACTCCCATACTTGTGTGTCACCACCAGTGTGTCTGGGTAAGGGGACACATGTGTGTGCTGTGCCCATGCACAGGTGGCAGATCGCCCCTTCTCTCCTGGTCATGGGTCACATGTGCACATGTTTTGCCCATAGCATCCCATTCCTCTGTAATTTTACATAATTCCTCACAAGAGTGTTACTGCCCACACTCTAACACCTGCTTAATGCAAATCACTGCATGTGTTAGTTTGTTTGTCAGAATGGGTAATATTTGTATGTGATATGATGGTCTCAGTGCTACATGTGGTCGCAGTGACCCATAGTGCAGCGTATGGCAACTAGGCATCACCTTTGGCCCCACTGGGGTGCACATGCAGCACTGGTATTTGCTGTCCATGTCCATACAGAACATGCCTTTGAACTGACCAACACAGTAATGCATTGTATGGAAATCACAGTTGTTTTTGTGTCTGGTGACTCATGGTGTTGTGGTGCTTCAATTATGCCCATATTCTCGTGGGATGGGTTGAGGAGGTAGGTTTTGGATGTGAACCCCAGAGCATGTCAACAGAAATGGTGAGGTAAGGATATGCACACCACATATCACAACAGGATGGCAACATTGACTGTGGGTGTTTGTGGACACATATGGGAGTGTAGTATGCATAGGACCGCCCTGTACGGAATATGGAGATTTGTACATGAGAAAGAAATGATTAGTTTACTTTTACATACCTGCATGTGGATGTTGCGCTAATCCAGGGCCTCTGGCAGTCCACGAAAGGTAGATGTCTCCCAGCCGTGCTGCAAAGTTCTTGTTCGCAGGGGCGAGAGTGTGGGTTGTGAGGGGGGGTCCGCCACCCTGTGCCCATAGCATGTTGTTCTTACAGCAACAATGTGATGACGGACACCTCTCTTGGATGTCAGAAAACCTCTTTTTTTAAAGCTGTCTAAATCACGTGTTGGGGCCCCCTGCCCCACACAGAGGCAGTATCCGCAGATCCTCCCACACTGCCATTCTGTTTGCCAACAGATGTTGCTGTGTGCTCATTCTGCCAAATAATACATCGTAGTTGTCAAGGACAGGGGAGAGTAATATATGGTTTTTCGACTGTCACTGAAACTTTACAGCTCTCCTCCTTTGTGTTGCTGGCACAGGTACCCTTTTTCTTTTGGCCATTTGGGCCTGTAATGTGACGGCTGGTCGCTCAGCAGATGGCCCTGCCTGTTCGTGGCTAGGCTGTGCAGTCTGTGCCCTGTGTGACTCATCACCAAACTGGCTGCCCCCCATACTCCGCCTCCTCACAACTGGCCATCTCGTGTCACTGTCCCTTCTCCATCTACACCTTGAACACACGCACCCCTCAAAACAACCCCTGTTCCACCAACACACAGCAGGACACAGCACACACACAACAGCATAACAATAACACTTATACATAGAGGACACAAGACAGTACACCCCTGTAACAACAAGGTGCTGTGTAAGTAAATGAGCACATGTACACAGATTACTACAGTGATTTTTTAATTTTATTCCTCTCCCTCTATCCTGTGACCGTACCCCTAACCTTCATCCTCTCTCTCTCAGACTCTGCTCAATGCTTCACTCTCTATATCCCGCCTTCCCTCTTGACGTCTTGCCATCCACAGCCTCAACCCTATTGCACACTGGTACCTTTATGTCTCGCCCAACCTTCCTCTGGACTAATACCTCTAACCTATATGGCTTCTGGCTCACTCTTTACCTCTGTGTCTGTTTGTGAAACTCCTCTAACATCCCTCACCGTGTGCCACGATGTTGAAGGCCTATTTATACGGTATTTGCACGTTTGATTTCTGCACATGCGCATTTTTTGCAGGCGTGTATTTGGTGGGTACACGCTCGTGCGTCGCGCTCGTGCGCCGGTGAGTGTGACGTCATACGCATGCGGCGTTTGCAGGCCGTCAACAACACACATGCGCCGAGGGAAATAGTGCTAGCGTATGTGTATGGTACACGCATACGCATTACGTGGAGTCCCGCATGGGCGTCTGGGTGACTTTTTCTTTCCCGCATGCGCAAGGCGATTCGCATCTGCGTGTCATCCACGCCACATGCCAACACCCATTCGCGTAGAGTCGCGCATGCGCGTGAATATAGACCTTCGTCTGTGAGCGAGATGCGCAATGCGCATTGGACGTCACGGCAGGGAAAAGAACATATAAGGTGAGGGAGAACAGCTTGTTCGACGTTGAGGGGTTTGTAGGAGCGAGAAAGAGTAGAAGTACCTGTGGTTTGGTGAGAGACAGTAAGGGAGTCCGAACAGGTGTATGTGTAGATTGTTATGGCTGGTGTGTGTATTGAGGATTGGTATGTCTTGTGTGTGATAATGGCTCTGGTGTGTCCTTGTAGTTGGTACAGTGCTTAGATTAGTTTTATTGTGTGTGACATAAGTTATTGGTTTCTTAGTTTGGTGGGAGGAGTTTATGGGCGCATGTCTCATGCTGCTGCATGTATTCCCTGTGCAGTGGTCAGATGCTTGGGGGTTGCCGAACACGGGAGATTGTGTCGATGGGGCTGTTGGCACAGGGCATCGGGTAATCAGTCCCGCAGCAACTCAGACCGGCAGCTGTGGTGCGCGGGTCCAAGCCTGTGTTGTTTCGTGCACGGCGCAGGAGGGGTTGCCGAGGTGCAGGCTCAGCAGCCGACACGCCCTCTAAAGGCACCCGTCCCTCAACAGCTCTATGACAATGCGAGAGGACCAGGTCATCTCCCTTTACCGACCTGAGCCACAAGGGCTATAGGGTCCTCTATGCGGATCTTAGACCTGACCTCGAGCCCCTGACTGTATCGGTCCATATGCCATACCTGGTTTAGTCATAGCTCCTTGCTGCCTTTACATTTTCTTTGCCTCCGGCTGGGTTTCAGACATCTGTGGACGCAGTGGGTGGAATTGAGCCGCCCACCTTCTCAACGATGTCTCCACCAGGTACTGCGTGCCATGGTTCGAGCCGGGGGGGGGATTACATAGCCAACCCCACACTAGGCAACAGGGTGGACCCTGAAAAGGC
Source organism: Ichthyophis bannanicus (assembly GCA_033557465.1). Taxonomy (NCBI): domain Eukaryota; kingdom Metazoa; phylum Chordata; class Amphibia; order Gymnophiona; family Ichthyophiidae; genus Ichthyophis; species Ichthyophis bannanicus. Next base: position 411,937,180 of record CM066037.1, read on the forward strand.
CTCTTTGAGGCCTTAGCCGGGATAACCACACGTGATGGGAGCTATTGATTGCACACATGTTGCCCTGGTCCCGCCGTAGAGACAGGGACGGTAGCGTACCCGCAAACCGCAAACACGTACCATTCCCTGAATGTTCAGGTTGTATGTGATGCAAATCAGCATATTCTGAATGTGGTCCCTAGGTTTGCAGGGTCCACCCATGACTCCTATATCCTGCATCACTCGTCAATATTCACACAGTGTGAGGAGGGACGTTTTGGCGAATGTAATCTTGCTGGGTGAGTATGTCAGGGTCTTTTTATTTCTTGTAGGTCATTATACAGTTTCATTTGTGATCCACAGTAGAGGTTTTATATTAGTTTTTAGACACATGATGCACTTTGCATTATGATTGATGTTTAGTCACAGGACTGGTGTTGGTATAAAATGATTACAATGTTTTTGTTACGTCTGGTACGATCTAGACACATTAAACCCTACATCATGATTATCCTCACAGTCTTGGAACCGTTATATGCACATGTGTACATGTGCTGCCACCTCAGTGCAGACATCTATGTTTGTTGAATGACTGACATCATAGTGCATGTTGGTTAGCATATGGCAAACATGGGGTGGTTGGTGGGTTGGTTTTGTCCACAACATACACGCTGTGATGATGTTTAATTGCTGGATAATGTTATCCGTCATTTAAACATGTCTGGTTACTGGATAACCCTAATAGTACACACATGTCATGTGCGTGGTCAGTTTGACACACGCACTCTGTGATGGAGTTTGTCCACCCAGGGCCTCAATATCTGACAGTGAGTAGGTGTACTAGTTATTATCTGATAGATGATGTTGAGGTTGCCAGCAGGGAAAACACGTGTTGCATATATTTGGCCAGACATCATTGCCTATGTCCCAGCCTACTTGACAAACAATATGTGGATGATTACAGTAGCCTATGGACACTGTAGTTGAGGGTACCGTTTGTTGCCATCTTGTCTGGCCCATTTTCTCATTTCACATCACATTGTGTAAAAATGTACAGTTTACAGCAAGGGGACACGTGGGTGCATACACAGCGGTATGGGAAGCCAGCGACAGCGGTTTGTACGGTTTTATGTGCCTATGCATATGTGGGGATGGCTTTGGGGGCCAAACTAATGACGTGACACAGTGTGCATGTTGGACGACCGCCACCTTCAGAGGGATGGTGTACAGGAATGGGAACTGGGAAAGGACCTATGGCTATGGACAGGCATTGGCGCGCAACAATACACAGTTTTATTTTGCCTGACACAATAAACATCATAGGTTTGCAGAGATTCATAAACAGGAGGATGTCTAGACAGGTGATATGCTTTTCATTCTTACCTACAACCATGCCTTACATGGTGTGTATGTGTGCCACAACGCAAAATGGCGGTGTGTTTTTTCCCCTTGGATTATTGATGAGACATACCCTGTGATTTGGGAGCATTGGGTTGCTCTTGTGGTGTCACCATTGTGGGTTTGCAGATGGGGACAGTAACAACTTGCATACGCCATATGCATTTAGCACACACACACACACACATTTTCTTAAGGGTGACTATGGTCCGTTTGTGATATTTGATTATGTGTTTACGGGCTTGGATAAGCCATGTTTAGCTTGTATGTCATCATATGATGTATCTTTTGATTAGAGAAAAAAAGGGGCTTTTTTGCCCCAATAGTTTGCAAGCTGTCTATGTTGTCACACTGTCTTGTTGGTTTCTGTTTCTTCTCACTGGCGACACAAGCTGTCCAGACTGTGTCACATGAACCCTCACATTTACATGCAAACATTTCTTTCTGCAAGGTGAATGCAGGATATGGTTGTCGCCCCTTGGCTGCTGACTCCTGTTCGTCAGCCACGGACACGTGCAGAGCAGAGGTACAATGACGGCCCATGCCTCCAGCCGCTCTGTCATAGAGCGCACCTTTGGCGTTTTGAAGAGTCGCTTCAGGTGTCTGGATAGGACAGGCTGGGGCCTTACAATATGAGCCACGCACTGTTGCCGAGTATTAATCATAGCCTGTTGCATCCTGCCACAACATATGCTCTCAGGCACGATATCCCTCGCAGTAGATTAATGAGGATCTTGAGGAGGATCCATTGTGCCCCCCTGTACGTGCCAGTGGTGGACACACGGGAGGGCTCAGCGTTCAGGGCGGAGGTTGATTGCAGAGCTGGTTCACAAATGTACGTATTAAGTCGCTTACGGACACACATGGTGCTATACACTTGTGGTGTAATGGTTTATTGATTGTTTATGTGTTAATGTTTAACTGGAGATCTGGATGACACACTGCAGTTACCAGTTGACGTCTGAATGCCCACAACAGCACATATGTTCCCCATGGTGGTGTGCCCCACAAATAATGTGGGATTTGCACAACAGCAGTTGGGGTGGCAGATGAATGTGGGGGTTTGTTGGTATCCTGTGTGGTTTGTTTTGGACGGTGTGGCAATTCACAGGTAGTGTATGCTTCTGATATTAAACATGCTGTTGTCAGACCAGAAGGTGTTATCTTCCATGATTACTGTGTGCCACACAGTGTCAGCCATATTTTGATATGTTCATGTTAGGACGGTCCCACTCCCTGTTTGTTGACCTGTTGTCCATTGTGTGGAGCGCTACGCATTAGACACATTTGTGATGTTTTGCTTGGTATTATGGCCTCCTGTGACATACCTATGTTTGTGTGCTCTTCATGTGTGTACGCAACATGTCCACATAAAGGCCACAATAAACATCGTTGATGCTAGGATGGGGAGATGATATTAACAGTTGACCGGTGAGGTGGTAGGTGGATGTCCAAACATGACCGTGTGTCAAAAAATGTACTTGTTGATCAGGTAGCCTTGACAGGGATGTGGTTAGGGATGGGGACCCTTTCTGCCAGTTGTGCGCAGCCAGGGTGTTGGTTGCTAAAACACTTTTAACTTGGTGAGTCTACCTTCACTCTGCAGTGATGTGGTATCTACACACAATGGTTGAGATGTATCAGCCAGGATACAGCAAAGGGTGTTTTACATAGCCAATTGGGATCACAGCATGTGGGTGTGTGCTTTGTGTTATAGCAGGTATTTAATGGATTGGATGGCATAGCTTGCTGATGCTCTTGCAACATCATCCATCATGCGTTAGCTACCGGCTGTGTATGTGTGTAGGTCACCGTGTGAAACACAGACCATATGGAGCAAATATCTTGCAGTACACAAGAAAGGCAGGATTAAAATGTTGACTTACATACACAGACATAGGTGCCAGCTATTTATCAGAGGTGCACATGTATGGTATGAATGTTTCAACAAACGTTCAGACTAACACACACATTGGGATGGCATGCAGCCCTCAGGGGCTTGTCACATGCAGACATGGGGTGGTCCATTTTAACACATGCCACACATTATGCATGTTATTTGTGCACATCATCAGAACAGAACTGTTAATATTACATACGGTATGAGATGTAAAAACTCAGGATATGTTTATGATACGGGAATACATGAGGTGGGAGCGCAGATCTCCAATGCTTCTCCCTATGGTAAGTGGATTAACATACAACTTTGGCACAGCATTAACAAGGATAGAGGAGTCTTTTGTCACAATATGTTGATAAAAGGTTGTATTAGTGCACTCTGCGACTGAGACAACAGAAATGGTGTGCGCATACCACCCTGAATTGCTCTAGGTGTTTACACGTACAGCGAGGTAAGTGAGGGTCGGACACACTACACACACCTCATGATCTCGTTAGACATCTCCGTGATGCCTCTGACATGTATGTGAGCTGTACATTGTGATAGGGAGCAGTCATTAATTGAGGGCTCGTAGTGGGGTGTGAGTAGCTGGGGACATGACGGTGCAGTGTGTGATTCATTGCTATAAACAGGACGGTTGGTTGCTTATCTTGTGTCTCCGATGGGCATAGGACATACGTGGTTTGGATGGTGTTGGTCCTGGTGCTTTGGGTGCCCTGTGTCCCTCTACATCAGCAATCAATCATGTTGTGTTGGTAGGTGTTTGTACATAGACATTGTGTGTGACCGCACTAAATTGCAATCATATGTTCCTATTGATCGTGTCATATTGCACAGATGATTTGTTTTCCAATAGTCGACGTTTAGCATCGGTAAACGCATCTCTTGCTGGTGTCACTCCTCTTCCCTTGTGTCCTGGTTAAGCATGTCCTCTACCCCACTTTCACTGTGACATGTGAAACAGACCCGGCATGTGTGTGTAGGTTGTTGTATTGTGAGTTTTTGGCTGCACGTTTCCTGTCGTCCCAAACAATGTACTCTCAGACAACACCATGATATCCTTGCATGGTCACTGGGCCGTTATATCTACAGATCTACACCTGGGCACATGCAGGCCATGTGTTACAGATGTCAATTAGACATTTCCATACTGTTGGTGTGGTGTATTTGTCGTTTGCCTGTGGGATGTGGCATTGCTCCGACATCAGACATTATCATGTGCTGGATTAGGGTGGGTGTCCTCTGGGTGTTCTGTTGTGACTATGCTACCTCTTACATAGTGGTGTTAAACGTTGTCAACATTATGGACATGTGTTGTTTGCATTGAGAAACAACATGTTTGTGGTTTGTTGTCATTAAGCACTGGTCCTGTTTTCATACTGTGTTTTACAGATATGCCCATAATCTGGACCGTCATCAACGTGTGCTTGCCATGGTGAATCTCGAGCTTTTGCTGACATTGTCTACCTTCAGGTGTTCCTGATATTGTTGTGTAGTGGCTCAAGCGATTGATGAGCTACACACTGATGCACACACACGGTATGGTGTATTGGTTTCATTTTGGGGTTCATTACATCTGTCTCTTCACTGTTGTGTGATATAATGTTGTTTCTGATGGGCATGGAACATTTTCTCTAGACTCACAGGAAACAGGCTGCATATGGTGGTGTAGCTGCAACACATTCCTGTGTGACAGGCCGCATGGACATTAAACATATCCATGTGACAACCATGTCTGTGTTGAGGCATAATGATCTACTGGCCAAATGGTTATGTTTCATAATTGCTATCAGTTCCTGTTTTGAACTTTGCATTCCGTTCTTCAGCATTTGCACAGCTGTGACGTTATGCCATTTGTGTTTCTTTTCAAAGGTTTCCTGCCGATTACATACACTCTCGCCTCCTTACACATGACAGTGGACATACCGGGCACATCACGTACACTGCAACTTTTGTCAACAACACCCTCCTGTTTGACGGCACCCACCATTGCAACTCTTTTGCTATGACATTTTGCCATTGGATGTTTTACCTCGGAGAGTGCAAAACACATTACTGGGATAGCCAGTAGTGATTGTTGACTACTACTACTGCCTTTCACCCTGACATAGGTGTCGATACGCACTGCTGATGC